>JAMXBD010000592.1:0-600000 GCA_024138025.1 Combretum micranthum
AAAGAAACAAAATTTGTACTTAGAGGTTGAAATGCGATCACTTTCCCTACAAAATTGCAATCTTTCAAACAACATGTGCTAGGGAATATTGAATGAGAAATTCCACTAGAATACATATAACTCTTAATACTTGGATAATAAATTTATAAGTCATAAAACACATTAGTGTATAAAAGAGATGTACTATATCTTATAGTAAGCATAAAGATTGAGGGTACACAAAATTAAATAAGAATTCATGTTAAAGGCAAAGCAAAATGAGAAACAACACATTTAAATGTTAAATGCATCTTATCAAGAAGGCGACTTTTTCTATGAGCCCTGATCTTTTTAAACTTTGAATTCTTATCTATTAGATTAGGTTTAGATTGGTTATAAAATAATCTATGTTATTATATATGAATGACATAGCTAAAATACTTAAGGAAATTCTACTAAAAGAAGAGGAAAATAAAAAGTCCTGACTTTCCTTAGATTGGCCCCTATTTTTGTACTTAAGTAAGTGTTGGAGTTTATGGCCCAAAACCAGTAAAACTAGACAAAAGCCGCTAGCTTTAGAGTCAGTGTTGCCAACCTCGAAAAGTAAGCTGCTGATCTTGAGCCGGCCTTGAAATGAACGCTACCGGCCTTAAGTTGGCTTACATGGAAATTCGCCATCGTCCCATATATATAAATATGAGTTTAGAGCTTTTTAAGTAGTGTGATCTTTTGTATCATTGTGGCACAACATTCTTGTACTCTTTTTTAACATATGGTGAATTCTCTCTTCTCTACCCATGGTTTCTCTCTTCAAGGGTTTTTCACGTAAATCTGCGCGTATACTTTATGTTTCTTTGCCGTTATTTTTCATATCTCTTTATAACAAACTGGTATTAGAGCGGAAGGTTTTGTTTGCTCACTATAATGGCAACCGTGAAATATGATATTCTGCTATTGGATCGCAACACCAGATTTTTGTTATGGCAGGTAGAGATGCGAGTGATTTTTGCGCAGATGGATTTGGATGATGCATTGCTAGGGTTTGATAAGATGCCTTGTTATAGTCACTAAAAGAAAAACAACGTATGGATTGAAAAGCCCTTTCTCAAATTCATCTACACTTATCGAATCAAATACTATAGGATGTGTTGAAGGAGAAGACTATTGCTAGATTATGGTTGAAATTGGAATAGTTGTGCATGACGAAAAGCTTGACCATAAAGTTATATCTGAAGCAACGACTATATTCTCATCGTTTAATAGAAAGGGATCTCTAGAAGACCACTTAACCATTTTTAAAGAAATTGTTTCTAATTTGGAAACCATAGAGGTTAAGTATGATGAAGATGATTTAGGTTTGATATTATTGTGTTCTCTTCCTTCCTCTTATTCGACCTTTAGGAACACCATTCTATATAGTCGTGATACTCTCACCATTGATGAGATTTATAAAGCTATATGCTCTTTTGAAAGGATGAAGCATCATGTGGTTGGATCCGAGCCATAGGCAGTAGGTCTTGTTATTCATGGAATGACTTAAGATCGCAATTCTGGTAATAATACAAGGGGTAGATCAAAGCCTACATATAAGGATAAAGTATGCAGGTATTGCAAGAAGAAAGGCACAAAGATTTTGAATGTTATATATTGCAAAATAAGAACAAGAAAGTTGCTAAAAAAATCTGGTGAAACTGATGTAGTAGAGGACAATAGTGATGGAGAACTCCTTATTACTTATGATCATAATTCTAAAACAAGTGAAGAATGGATTATTGATTCTAATTGTACTTTTCATATTTGTCCCAGTTGGGCACTGGTTTTCAACATATGAAACAATATCTAAAGGTGCCTTTTGATGGGAAATAATGCTTCTTGCAAGGTTGCAGGTATTGGAAAAATAAAATTAAAATGTTTGATGGTGTTATCAGGACACTTGGTAATGTGAAACATGTGCTAGAGTTACAAAAATAACTTATCTCCTTGCTTACTCTTGATTCAAAATGGTACAAGTATACTGGTGAAGGTAGGGTTCTAAAGATTAGGTTCCCTTGTGGTGATGAAGGGGTAAAAAAAAAAGCAAATTTGTATGTTTTGAAAGGTTCTATAACTTCATTTGATGCAGTCATTGATTCTTCTTCCTTGTCAACAAGTGATGTTACTAGACTCTGGCACATGCATTTAGGGCATATGAGTGAAGCAGGTATGGCTGAACTGAGTGGAAGAGGACTTCTTGATTGGCAAAGCATTGGCAATCTTATCATTCTATAAACACTGCATTTTTAGGAAGAAAAAGAGAGTCTGATTCACCATAGGTGCTTATAACACGAAGGAAACATTCAATTACATGCACTCTGACCTTTGTGGACCAACTAAAGTGCCTTCTAGGGGAGGTGCCAATTACATGTTGACGATTATTGATGACTTCTCTAGAAAAGTTTGGGTGTTCTTCTTGAAACAAAAGAATGATAAATTACCAACATTTAAGGAGTGGCAATTCATAATTGAGAAACAGATAGGGAAGCAGGTAAAACATCTTTGCACTGACAATATTTTGGAGTTCTATTTTAATGAATTTAATGATTTATGCAAGTCAAAAGGAATTGTGAGGCATTTGACAGTTCTCTATACTCCACAACAAAACGGTGTGGCAGATCGAATGAATAGAACAATAATGGAGAAACTTCGATGTATGCTTTTAAATGCTCATTTGTCGAAGTTAATATTGGGCTGAAATAGCCTCTACGACATGTTTCTAATTAATCTATCTTCTTCGACTACTATTGAGAAAAAGACTTCACAAGAGGTATGATATGGTACTCTTGTTGTAAGGACTCGGATTCGTTACTTAATTAAAATGTGCAAATCTAGTCCCCCAACCACATGTAACCTTTAGGATTACATGTAAGGCTGTCTATAGAAAGAAAGTTTGCAGAATTGCTTGCCTAAACCTATTATAAGAATCGTTGATAACATCTCATAAAAAGAACTTCATACATAATACTACAAACTTCCTTATCTCTCTTATATAGAAGACAAAGGGATTACTACATATATATATATATATATACACACACACACAAACGTAAGACCTTCAAAACTTAAACTCTAAGATATACCTATAATAAAAAAAAATATATATATATATATAAGTTACCAAAATACCTATAGGAAAAATACATTGATCCAAAAATATTCCTCCTATTCTATTACAAAGGTCTTCCATCATGAAGGTTGGGATTCCTATTCATCCAAATCATCCAAAAAGTCCTCAAAATCGGTTCCATATCCCAACTGAGTATAAAACATCATCTTCAGTCACCTAAAATAGATTATCATGAGCCGAAGGCCCAGTACACAAGTAATACAAACAAATTCGAAGTGACAAACATATTTAAACTATATGCAATGCATCAACCATTAATTTATTATCTAATAATTAAGTTTGACAAGCAACAAAGGGGTATTCAAACTCCGAAGCAAGCCACCAGGAAGTTGGGGGGTCATGAGTAATGACACAATGCTCAGGGGGTTGATTTAGGCAGCTCGAATACCTATATCACCAAGCTGATATAACCAATGAAGAGAAAAGTAATTTCATCTAAGATTAATAGTCGTTACTTAACTTTACTTAACTTAATCTATAATATCACTTAGCTCAGCCAGTCCCATAAAACGTGAACTAAATTATATTATTTATTCTTAAGAATAAGCAAATGTTACATCGATACTATTATCCCTATCAATTACCCACCGAGCCACTTATAAAAGTCATGGCACCGTGATAGAGATGGCTTAAGCGCATAACTACCGTGTCCGTTCGGACAAGGTTTCCACTCCCCAAACTAGATTAAACAAGTGAAAAACACAACCAATTCAAACAATTTATAATTCCTCTTTTATTAGAATTGATCTAAATTATGCTTATCTTAAGCAAACAATAACCAAAGTTACTTTGTACCTGAACAAAGGAATATCTGACAAAAGACCTATGCTCAAGCTCAACTGAGTAGACGAATCTGTTAAAGGAAGTCATTTCATGTAAAACAACATTATTCCGCAATGGACATTAAATACTTAGCCATTTATCATACTTAATTAAATTCAAATCATTTTATATCTTAACCTTTATGCATGTATCTCTATATATAATATATCCATCTATTTTCACATTATTATGATCATCATCATCATCATTTATTTATTATTTATTGTATTTCATATAAACATCATTAATCCATAACAATTTTTAAACACTCATTCATATATGAAACTAAAATGAAAACTCATAACAATACATAACTCAATATATAACTCTTTTACACATGTATAATAATATATATATCATCCCTTTATTATTATTATTATTATTATTATTATTATTATTATTATATTATTAACCAGAGACCTTCACCCCTCTATAACCTTGTTATGGAGGGTGTGATAAGCATCAGAGGCCGATCATTGCCTCCATCATGGGTGTGATAGGAGAAAAGGGGTAACTAAAAGCCATCACTCTCTCCTCATGGGCGTGATGAGAGTGTGATAGGCATTAGAGGACTAATCACTTCCGCCATCACGTGCATGATTAAGGTGTGATAAGAGGAAAGCATAGATCAAAGGCATAACACCCTCTGTAATGCCCGTTATTGATAGGGAATGATCCAAAACGCTTTAATTCAAATTTTCACTTCTTACACTTTAACAACATGACTTCCTTTGATCAAAACATATCAAAATTATGATGTAAACTTACATTTTAGTTACAAACAACTTCCTAATCCACTTTTAAACACTTCATCATCATCATTAACACATACACTATCTCAAACAACTCCTACACATGCAATCACTTGTCTTACAATCACTCATCTATCTCTAAACACTTCAACACACTCTAAATCATATAAACACTACTTCTCAAGCATTCAGTAACTTCTACTTGCCACATGAAACATCACACATGCATAACCCTATATGAATCATCTCACTACTTCACTAACTCATACATCTCCAACTTTTCACCTTCATAATAACTTCAACACTTTCTTGTACTCAACAACCACACCAAGAACTCATATACAACAATTTCAAGGATCTAAAAGCTTTCTCAACAACTCAACAACAACTCGATAGATCAAGATTACTTGCAATCTACTATGAACTAACTTTTGATAGAAATTTCTTAGAATAAAGAAGTAATAATCATCACAAAAAGACGTGTAAGTTATCTTAACTTGTGGAGGATGAGGGGAGTGAATTCTTGTTGAAATTGAGTATGGAAACTGAGCAAAAAGGTTAGCCTGTTTTGGATGTCCATTTTTGTGTCAAAATGAGACTTGATATTATCCTTTAAGTGTTGACTTTGGTGGCAGATTTTGGAAGGAAATTAAGTAGGCTTTGGGCTTGATTTTAGGCTTGAAAATGAGCTAAAAATCTGCAAAGTTTTTTTTTTTTTTTGGTTTGGGTTTTGTTTTGTGCAACATGACCATTGTATGCATAAAATTTGTCAAGCAAGACAAAATCATATTATACTAACACACACAAATACAATACTATTTCAACTCTAATTTATATTAACTCAATCAAACACACAATTCATCACAATTAATGAATCATACCAATACATCTCATTTTATTATCTAATTATCCACTATAATTTCTATATTTCAAACAAGCATATTATATGTGTATTCAAATTAATTATACAATGAAATCTTGGATATTTCTCCTGCTGATTATTCAAATTTAAAAGTTTTTAGGTATCCTGCATATGCTCATGTTGATAATGGAAAACTTGAGTCTAGATTCGTAAAGTGTATATTCCTTGGTTATAAGTCTGGTATCAAGGGATATAAGTTTTGATGTCCAAAATAAAAAAAAAAGTCATAATTAGTAGAGATGTTATTTTTTATGAAACTGCATCTGATAAAGCTCAACAGAAGTCAAGTATGCAAGTGGAGATTGAGATTGATTCAAGTTCTACACCAAAGCCTACTTATTAGCCTAGATTAGAGACGCAGAGTGGTATTGTTATATAGGAATAGATGGAATCTCTTCATAGGAATGGTACATGGGATTTATGAAAACTCTCTAAGCGTAAGAAGACTGTTCGTTGCAAATGTGTATTCAAGAAAAAGGAAGGAACACCAAAAGTTGAAGAACTCAGATAAAAAACAAAACTCATTACAAAAGGCTACAATCAGGTCCCAGGCATAGACTTTACATATGTGTTTTCTCTAGTTGTAAAGCACATCTTATTCGAGCATTGCTTTGTATTGTAACAATATACGATCTTGAGCTTGAATAGTTAGATCTGAAAACAACCTTCTTACATGGAGAACTTGAAAAAGACATCTACATGCAACAACCAGAGGGTTTTGTAGTCTCACGAAAGGAGGACTATGTTTGTTTGTTGAAAAAGTCCCTTTATGGCTTGAAACAATCATCCAGACAATGGTACAACAGGTTTGACTTATTTATGACTTCTCATGATTTCAAGAAGCAATTTTGATAGTTGTGTCTACTTCAAAAGTGTAGTGATGGGTCATTTGTGTACTTGCTCTCGTACATCGATAATATGTTGATAGCAGCCAAGAATAGATGAGATATTAGAAAAGTTAAAGCCCAGTTAAGCAAAGAGTTTGAGATGAAAGACTTGGAAGCAGCAAAGAAAATACTTGGAATGTAGATTCTAAGGGATAGAAAAACAAGTAAATTGCACCTAAGTCAAAAGGGGTACATTGAGAAAGTTCTTTACAGGTTTAATATGCAGAGTGCTAAGCCTATTAGTACTCCTTTAGCAGTCCTGGTAAGGAACACTGGAAAGCAGTTCAATGGATTTTCAGACACTTAAGTGGTACTATTGATGTTTGTTTACAATTTCTTAGAATTAGAGATGGAGTTATTGGATATGTTGATTATGATTTTGCTAGAGACCTGGATAAAAGAAAAGCTCTCACAGGATATATCTTTACTATTGGTAGTGGTGCTATTAGTTGCAAAGCTAATTTGCAAGCTACGATTTCTTTTTCTACTACTGAAGCGGAATATATAGTTATTACCGAGGCTTGTAAAAAAGCTATTTGGTTAAATGGACTGTTTGGTGAACTCAGTGAAGACTTGCAGATTACTATAGTCTTTTATGATAGTCAAAGTGTCATCTTTCTTATAAAAGACCAGATATTTGATGAGATGACAAAGCACATTGATGTTCAATATCATTTTGTGAGTGATTTTATTACTCGTGGAGATATTGCTATGGGAAACATTAGTACTCATGATAATCCTGCTGATATAATGACCAAGTCACTTCCTATAGCCAAGTTTGAGCATTGCTTGGACTTGGTTGGTGTTCGTCGCTGATTCATCCCCTTTAAGAGTTTATGAAAGAGATGGAGTATGTTTTGTTTTTTATGTTGAAGTTTCGAGTTTGTGTGTGTGCGTTGTTTCTTTTTTCTTTTTTTTTTTTTGTTTTTTTTTAGTGTTCCTCAATTTATGTCAAGGTAGAGATTGTTGAAGTTTATGACCTGAATCCAGTAAAACTAGAACAAAGTTGCCAACTTTAGAGTCAAGGTCACCGACCTTGAAATGAAGGCTACCGACATTAAGCCAACCTACATGGAAAATTCGCCAGCATCACATATATACAAATATGCGTTTAAGGTCTTTCGAGTAGTGTGATCTTTTGTATCATTGTAGCACAATACTCTTATACTCTTTCTTCAATATATAGTGAATTCTCTCTTCTCTACCCATGGTTTTTCCTATCAAGGGTTTTCCACATAAATTTGTGTGTGTATTCTACGTCTCTTTGCCATTATTTTTTTATATCCTCTTATAACAGTAAGGATTGTGATGACACAGCAATGTCGAGAAGAGAGAACAAAACTATATGTATTAATTTCAAATATGATTACAGGAAACAGGAACTATATATAGAATTTACAATAAAAGAGGATAAAGATAACCTAACTAAATATTGTTATAGTAGAAGATAAATAAGAAGAATACTTATCCTAAATATATCTATACATACTGAAATATATCTACTTGTATCTATCAACATATAAAGACTTATCAGCCCCCTTCAAACCCTTGCATATGACGAAGACCAAGCTTGGTGCATAGTGAAAGAAACCGATGAGATGACAAGGGTTTGGTAAACAAATCACAAGTTGATTACCTGAAGCTATAAAACGAACTTGAAGAAATCCTCCAGCAACCTGTTCTCGTACAAAATGATAATCCAACTCAATGTGCTTTGTTCTAGCATGAAAAAACAGGATTCGAACTCAAGTATATAGCTCCAATGTTATCACACCAAGTGTAGAAGAAGGAACATCAAAACCAAGTTCACCAAGAAGCGATTTTAGCCAAAGAAGCTCCAAAGTAGCATTTGCAATTGCCTTGTACTCACTTTCAGTAGAGGATCGTGCCATAGTAGGTTGCTTCTTAGAAAACCAGGAAATCAAAGAGGAGCCAAGAAAAATTGCATAGCCATTTGTGGAGCGCCGATCATCAAGGTCACCACCCCAATCACTATCCATATAACAATGTAAAGCAAGAGATGATTGAACAGGAAAATAAAACCAGCTGATTCAGTACCTTTGAGATAACGCAATAAGCGTTTGAGGCCTTCCAATGAATGTCAGTAGGGGCAAGCATAAATTGACAAAGCTTGTTAACACTAAAGGCAATGTCAGGATGAGTAATGGTGACATATTGGAGAGCTCCAACAATTTTCCTATAATCATCACCTTGTAACAAAGGAGTGCCATTACATTTCGAGAGAGTGGGAGAAATAGCTATTGGCGTAGAACATGACTTGCAATCAGACATATCATGACGTTCTAAGAGATCCCCTATATACTTTCGTTGTGACAGAGTAGTGCCATGAGACTGAATAGCAACTTCAATGCCAAGGAAATAGTGTAGTTGTCCCATATCTGGGATAGGAAATGCCCGTTTAGATGAGAAATAAACTTAGCAACAAGCGAGGACATGAGCCTGTAATAATGATATCATCAACATAAACAAGGATAAATACAACATGATGCCTTGTCGAAATATGAACAAGGAAGTGTCAGCCTTGAAGCAATAAATTGAAGTGAATTAAGATAGCTTGTGAGTCGAGAAAACCAAGCCCTAGGAGCCTGCTTCAGGCCATAAAGAGAACGGTTCGGTTTGCACACATAAATGGAAATGCCAAATCAACAAAGCCCTGTGGTTGAGCCATATAGAGATCCTCAGTGAATGCCCATGTAAGAAGGCATTGGCAACATCAAGCTAATGCATGGGCCACTATGCTCGAGCAAGAGCAATTATGAGTCGAATGGAAGTAGCTTTAACCACCGACTGAATGTTTCTTTGTAATCAACACCCGACTGTTGTGTGAATCCCTTAGCCACTAACCGTGCTTGTACCTATCAATGGAGCCATCTGCTTTGCGTTTAATCCTGTAAATCCACTTATTGGCAATAACATTTAGCATGCTTAGGTTTGGGAACTAAAGTCCAGGTGGAATTATCATGAAGAGCTTGGATTCCTGAGACATTGCGGTTCTCCATTCACCATGTTTGGAAGCTTGTGAATAAGTGCAGGGTTCATGTTCAAGGAAATTGAGTCTAGATTTTTCTTTAAGAGCAACCAAGGCTTGGCGTTGGATAGAGTTGAGGGACATAACTGCATGTGATGAGTACGGAGAGGAGGTGAAGGCTGGTGGTGTTGGGTTATGAGGCATAAGTAGAGAGATCAACAACCAAGTTGAGGCCAGAAGGGGCAGGATTTATTGTGTTGGGGAAGGATGAGGGAGTATGGCGATGAACAATAGGAGATGAAATATGGCTTTTGCGAGTGATGGGACTGAAGGGTAGATGGAGATGAGGGTTGTGCAAGCGGTGAGTGGTGCCTGATATATCAGAAGAAGTAAAAGGTTGCTGAGGAGTAGGTGACATAACTGTAACCGAAGCGAAACGAAGTTGTATGCTCAACCAAGGAGTGGATGAAGAAGGGACCGAAGTAGACATCTGTGGAGAGGACTAAGCTTGATGTGAAAAGGAAAGGAATGCTGATCAAATATGACATGTTTGGCGAAATACACGCGATTACTATCAAATCTAAACAAGTATAGCCAGCATGATCAGAGGATTGCCTATGTATACACATTTTTTACTACGAAATGAAAATTTATTTTTATGATAGGGACGAAGATACGGATAAATGCACAACCAAAAATTTTTGAATCATCATATTTAGGAGGTTTGCCATATAACTTTTCATGTGGAGATTGATGTTGAAGAACAGGAGTAGGTAGAATATTTATGCAATTTACTGCTGTTCGAAAATAAAAGACCAATACCGAAAAGGGACATGAGCATGAGCAAGAAGTGTTAAACCTGTATCCACTATGTGCCGTATTTTCTCTCAGAAAGACCATTCTGTTCATGTGTATATGGACATGCTATGCGGTGCACTATACCCTCTCTAGTAAAGTACTTGTTTAACCGTTGAAACTCACCACCCCAACAAATGAAAAGCTTTTATCGAAGTATGAATTGACGTTTAACATAAGCTTCAAAATCAAGAAATACTTGAAAGACATCACTTTTATTCTTAAGAAAATAAATCCACGTAAATCTAGTGAAATCATCAATAAATAACACAAAATAACGAGAACCACTACTTGAAAGGACAGAATGGTCCCCAAACATCTGAATGAATAATCTGAAATGGAAAAGTACTATATGTTCAACTATGCTAAAGGAACACGAGCTAATTTTCCTAACTTACAAGAAAAACAACTATCAATAGCTGACAATTTAGATGAACCAGAGACAGAGATGAGTATTATTGATTACTTTTGCAACCATACGCTTTTGGGATGTCCTAGACGTGCATTCCACTCAGTAAGAGAATTGGCTTCAGCATGAAGAGCTTGATGAGGAGGAAGAGATGGCAGCACATACAACCCATTTTCACTCCGGCCTTTTAACGGATTGCCTTCGTCACCTGGTCCTTAACAAAGAAATGAGTCAGCCAGAATTCAAAGAAACAAGCATTGTCAATGGCGAATTTGTGAACGGAAAGTAGTGGTTTGGTGATTTTGGAACATGAAGCACATTTTTCAATTTAAGTAATTTAGTAAACATAGTGAGGGATAAGAGGTAGTACCCGTGTGGGCAATAGAAGGCCTTGCCCATTTCTGACCAAGATCTGATCACAACCGTGATACAGTATAGGGTTCACAATGGAATGAACATCAGCAGTCATATGATTAGTGGCGCTAGTGTCGGGATACCAAGTGCCATAATACGGAGGCTGTGCAAATTGAGGTTGAGGGTCATCGGTGGAGAAGTAGCACGGAAAGAGGTTGGCATGCCTGATCCGTGCATTGCGATATGGGCCTGATTCTGAAAATTGTGTTGTTGCCGTGGAGCATATCTACGTCGACAACGATCAGCATGTGGTTGTTTAAATCACAGAT
This sequence comes from Combretum micranthum, assembly GCA_024138025.1. Taxonomy (NCBI): domain Eukaryota; kingdom Viridiplantae; phylum Streptophyta; class Magnoliopsida; order Myrtales; family Combretaceae; genus Combretum; species Combretum micranthum. Next base: position 11,462 of record JAMXBD010000592.1, read on the forward strand.
TTGGCACGGACCACGATTGCAATCCCCTGGTTTGTTGGGACGATAGCCATGTGGTATTGAGGCCAGATGAAGATGATGGGCAGCGGCATAATGAGGAAAAGTGGCCGAGAGATGGAGGCGGCAACAGAGGACCTTTCTGACGAGCAGCAACGGAGCTAGTGGTGGTTCCTGCATGCTGTGTGAAGTAAAATTTCATGCGCAATAATTGACCGTGTAATTCCTGGAAGGTAACAGGGGTGGGGTTGATTCAAGGCCGTGATAAGGCCGTGGTATTCAGATCCAATATTGCGATAGATAATCGCATTGAATTCAGCACTTGAAAGAGATCGACCAGCAGCTCCTAATTCATCTGCCAAGCTTTTTGCCTTTTGGAGATATTGAGAGACCGTCATATCATTTTTCTTCAATTCCTGAAGTTCGATGTGGATTTGTAATTGTCGGTTCTGAGATACAGAACCAAAGGCATTCGCCAATGCGTGCCATGCGGAGTGGGCGGAGGTCATGCCAATCACATACGGGAAGACTTCTTCCGTGAGCGAGGAGAGGATCCAGGAGAGAAGCAGCTGATCTTTCTGAAACCATTCTTCATACGCAGGATTTGGGATAGTGAGGGTGGCATCCGTCGGTGAGGGAAGCGTTTGGGAGGGAGTGATGATGGTGCCATCGATAAGGCCCATAAGTTTGTGATAATTAAGGAGGGGAAGAAACTGCGTTTTCCAGGTCAGATAATTATTGGAGGAGAGCTTGATGGAGAAGGTATGATTGGTGGTGGGAGCAGCTGTAAGATGAGGAGTAGCCATGGATGGTAAATACGTAAAGAAAAAAAAAATTAGTTAGCTCTTGATACCATGTGATGACACAGCAATGTCGAGAAGAGAGAACAAAACTATATGTATATTTCAAATATGATTACAGGAAACAGGAACTATATATAGAATTTACAATAAAAGAGGATAAAGATAACCTAACTAAATATTGTTATAGTAGAAGATAAATAGGAAGAATACTTATCCTAAATATATCTATACATATCTGAAATATATCTACTTGTATCTATCAACATATAATAGACTTATCAAGGATTACCTCTAAGAGTATACATCATCAAAGTTTGGTTTGAGTACAGTTTCGTATCTGAACCACCGGTTCAGGTGTCCTATTTTGGTGGAATCATAATCATATTAATGAAGGTTCCTAGGTAAAACCCAAACCATGATAATGTCTATCTAAGAGTGATTCTATTAATCCTAAAGACCACTTAAGTATTTCCTTTTAGCTCATTATTAACTTGATATTACGTCAATTATTTACTAAGCTTCTTAAACACTTCTAGCCCGCTCACTTTGTTGAATGAAATAAAAGGGGAATGAAATTCCAATTCAAAGGAAAAGTAATACGTTTGTAATAGCTATTATAATATTCACTTAGTATAAAAAGTAAAACAAGTAATTATTAGATTAAAAAGTAAAATATCTATAATGTCCCATGTATTTATTACATAGAAAGGATAATTGTTTAGGTGTTATTTTTAAGACAAGGATATTTATGATAAAGTTGAAAAATATACCACGATAATTCATGAGGTGGAGACATGAATTACTCTTCACTATTGTAATATCAGATTTACGTCGAACGAGAAAGAAATGAATAGCGATTCATATCAAGTGAACGATATCCATTCAAGTTTTAAATAATATGATTGCTTCTTGGGACTTTTTTTATTTTTTTTCTCGTTTTGTTGTTGTTTTTGTCGTCATTTAGTTTGCTAATACTTCTTTTCCTTTAGTTTGACTAAACCCTTTTCTCTAGCAAAATGAAAAAATTATTAATACCAGAAATTTTCTCGTTATTATTCGTAATATAAAAGGGAATTCCATCTAATAAAACAAATAAAATATTCTTACGTCAAAATTGGTTTCTATGCAATACCCTAGTTAAAAAGTAAGTAAAAAAATCAATAAAGACATGTGCACATTCCCTGTGACACATGTTTACCTAGTTAACACCTTGCACTGTACGTGTTCATTTTAAAGTATATACAATATTAAAGAAATTTATCGATTTATTTGAAGATTACTACAATTAAAGTTTGAACAATATATGCTAATATATTTATATAAATATATTATATTATATAAATTTTAATTTCGTGCTTGTTTTATATATGATTATTGATGGTTATATTCCTATTCATATGATATATCATGTTATGTAAAAAGCGCAACAGCCTCTTAAATTATTGAGATATTACATCAAGTAATAAAGGGTGTATTGCTTTATTTGAGTCATACAAATGATATAACCTGATGTGCAAAAGTTGCCAACCTTTGATAGAATTGTTTTTTCCCTCACGATATTACGAGTTTGTTTGGTTTGTCTTATTTTGATTTTTTAATATTTTATTTTTATTATTTTTAAATAAATTATTTATTAAAAAATATAAATAAAAAATAGATATTTTCATTCATAACTAGATTAAACAGACTATAAATATTAAGATATAAATAAAATTAAAAAATCCAAATTGCATTCACTATTAAAAGAAGATTGTTTTGGACAACAAAAAGGTCTAATGACAAAACGAAAAAAAATATATATGTATACACACATACACGTGGAAAAGTATTTATTATAAAAACTTATGAAAGGAAAAAAAAAATTCCAGCACCATACATATGTGAGATTTCTCTATCCGCTCTTTAGAAAATAAACCACAGACAAATCTAGGGTCTGTTTGGATTGGCCTTTTTTTCGGCAGATACAGACAGTTTTTCAAATTTTTTGCTAACAAATTATTTATCAAGAAATATATAGATAAAAAAAAGTTAACAGTTCTCATCAAAAGATCAAATAGAATAAAAATAGATAAAATTTAGATGCAAATCGGATATAATTACACATATTATTTTAAAAAGATTCAAATACAGATGAAATATAGACAATCCAAACAGACCCTAGGGGTCTGTAAGCCCAAAGGTTGATGAAGTGCCAGAATGTCCATGGGCCACTCTTCTTCCGGAGTGCATAGGCAGATAATTGTGCATCTGAGAAAACTGAACATATTCAAATTTTTTATGGCCCGAGGCGCTCTTACCGTATTATTGGGACACTGATTTTGTATCGAATTTCGAGTTATATATTTGGGATTGGGAAAAAAATTAAATAAATAATCAATACATCACCCTTATTAAGTCAATTCCTTGGGATAAAATCTTGTAAATAAACCTACAATTATATTTACTAAAATCTTAGTAAAAATGTATTTGTAAAGACACCAATGAGCAATTGCCTAGTAGACAGGACATAAGGTCTTATTTGTATGTTTTTCCAAATTTTATAACTAAAACCTACTCCATTTTGAACTACCCTAAAACTTCTACCCCATAAAGTTTATTAAATACATCATATCTTATGAAACTTATAATCTTTTGTATTATTTATAATATTAAAATTCTGATATAAATTTTCAATAATTTGAACCAATCGATACCTTTCAATCATAAAATCAAAGGAGCAAATCCAATATAAAATGTATTGCGTCTTAACAAAACATACTCATACCTTAATATAGGTTAATATTCTACATTTCAACTTCACATTTAAATTCATATACGGTTAATAAGTTGAATTTTTTTTAGTTTTTTGGTCACAGTATTTGTTTTTGCTTTAAATTCATCTATATGTTTATTTATTTTTATTTTTGGTAGAACTTAGAATTGATGAGTAGAATTATAATATTATTTTTCATTTTAGAGTATAAGTTTCATGAAAGGTATAGAGACCTCAAACCTTTGCGCTAGATTTAGTTGGTGTAAATTTTGAAAAATTTTCCCTAACACATATATTGCAATCTTCAATACCCATTTAGTATCATTTTGCTTGACTATGGTATTATCAAGTATAGGGTACAAAAAAAATTATTCGCTAAAAAATTGGGAAGGAAAAATGTTTTACTATGTCTTTAAATCCACAAAATCTAGATAATTTTTCCGCTTAGAATGCATTGAAGGTTAGGTATTATTATTATTATTATTATTATTATATCGTGCCGTTGTATGCTAACCATTTTCTGACGGATATAACATTATATTAGATTATATTGAATACTTCTTTCATAGAAGTACCGAAACAATTTCTAAACAAATTCGATTTTCAATTTTAGGAAAAGGTAGAAAAAGGATGAATTTATTGCAATAATAATACCACAGCTTGTCTCTTTAAAGTTAATTTTATTATTCTATCTTTGACATTTATGATCTCTCAACCTATTCATATAGACATCATCACGGGGGCGGTTCCGAACCGGAACCGCCCCGAACCGTCACCGCGGTTCCTGACCCGGGAACCTCCCGTCGTGACGATTTCGAACCGTTTAAGGACCCGCCAGAACCGGCGGGTCCAAGCGGTTCGCGTGGCGGAACCGGCGGTTCCAACGGGTCCGGAACCGCCATATATTAAAAAAAAAAAAAAAAAACAGAGAACACATGCAGGTTTCCAGAAACCGTTTTTGGCAAAGGGGGTGGGGGTTAAGGTTTTGGTTCTTTTCATTTTTTTCACCAGAAAAAAAAAAATAAACCGGTTCACGTGGAACCGGAACCGGAACTGCCAGAACCGGCGGTTCCTTGGAACCGTGAACCACCGACCCGCACCGTGCCAATGTCTATATTCATATGTCATTTTCCTCTTTACTAATGGGCATTCATACGAGGATAGGCAGCTAATAAATCGATGAGACCAAGTGACTTTTTAGCTTTCCTTTATCTTTTCCCTCCTCTTTATCTCTTTAAGCTTTCAAAGCCACATAATTTTTCTTCCGCCAAGCATGTGACACATCCTCCTCAATCCATTGCCACAATAAAAATGATGGTTAATTCTCGAGGAAAAGAAAGAGCACAAATTTGATGGTTAATTCATATAATGCATTTCATTATGAATTGCTTTTTGGACCAATGTCACTTCTTGAGGAAAAGATAAAGCATAAATTTGATAGACTCAAATCAAAATTTTAATTGCCAATAGCATTATAGTCTAATGACATCTCTCTTATCTCTCAAGTAAAAGATCTCAGATTCGAATTTCCCCTTTCCTTGGTAATGATAAAATAAAAAAAATTTTCCAAAACTCTGGTCTTTAAATGGTTAGAAAAATGCTTTATTAAGAATTTGATACCATATATAAATATTTAGTGATGGATAATTTCAAATGATAATTTGATACTTTATCTACTATATTAGAATAACTACCAAACCACAGAGAAACTATAAATACTTTTATATATTAAAATTATATTCCAATTTTTCTATACATCGCAATGGATGTCGCATGTTACTAGTAAAATTATCTGCCCTACTTCCAACCTGTAGTTATGATCTTATTAACACCTTTGGAACTTTGTCATGTTATGGATATGGTTTTATGGTGGGTCAAGTCCCAAGATGTAAAAATTTAAAGCAGTTAGGCATCTGCTAATATTAAAGGAAACTAATGGAATTTGGACTATTGCTACTTCAATAGGCCCCAATGGACCTACAAATTTTAATGTTTTAAGAAGTGACATTTTAGGCAAAGGGACTAACCTTTTGATGAAAGTACTAGCTAGTAATAATTTAGCTAAAGAATAGGCTCATTCACTTCACTGAATGAATAAAGCTGTAATGAAATTCCTATTACGGAGGAATGGAATAAAGTTGTAATAGGATTTTTCTTTATTAATTTTTTATTTAAATTGTGATATTTTGAAAAAAAAAAAAAAAAAAACAGTTCCAGCATTGAATTGATATTCATAGGTTTGAATAAAGAATGACTATTCAATATTTTGTGTAATAGAGATTCATTGTGGAATCGCTATTCAGTGAACTAAACGGCGTAATAGCTATTCGTAAGGAATAAGACTGTAATGGAATTGCAATTACAACGAAGTAAACGAGCAGTAAGTGAGTTGGGAGCTCTTGTATTCCTTTTCTTTGCGATTGTAATTACTTGTAAAAGTCATAGGTGACATGGTGATCAAAATTTCCACCATTAAAATATGTGGTTCACTACAAAATAAAGCAATAAAAACATGGATCAACAATGATTTTTAAACAATTAGTTGCAACTTTAATTCTAAATTTCTATTTCTAATGACTGTCTACTATGATAATTTTTCCCTCTATCATAACAATAGCTATTGCATTGAGAATATTAAAAAATGTAACAAAGAAAAAAAAAAAAAAAGTGATGAGTATAATGTTATCCCTCTCATGGATTGAGTTGTATAAAGATCATTATAGCTTGTCATGTAAAAGGTTACCATGTCTAAGATTAGGATAACTTTTTACAAGATGAAAAATCTTAATTAAACCAAAAGTACATTAAAATTCACTAATGATAAAATATAAGAAAATACCATTTTTATGAAGGAAATTATAAACTATTATTGTAATAGTTCTATTTCTTATTGATGACTCTAGAAATGACGCAATTGTGGCAAAGATTGTATAGGCTTTTTTTTTTTTTTTTTAATCCTCTTGTTTTCTTTATACCAAAATCTATGATGGTGGCTCACCACACCCTAGGGAGTTGCACTCCTCCTAGGTAGTAGTGGACCAACCCATACCACCACAAACAAGCAATACAAGATTGGTTTGTATATATAAATCACTTCATTTGACTCATTTCAATTATTTCAAAGTTAGAAGATGGCAAACAATCATTTATTTGGACAGTCATGCGACTCACTTAAGTAGTTGCCTATCATTCTAGTTTTGAAATGGTCGGTTCTTTTTGGATTGTTGGTTTTAGATTTTCTCTTATTTGTATCATTGGAGATTAAATCTATTTACTTAAATTAAGTACATTCAAGGTTATAAAGGTTAACACTGCAAATTATAAAGGTTAACACTGCAAAAAACAGTCCAATTTTATTAAATTTGAAAGACTTGAACAGAAATAAAATTTGAAAGCTCAATTGAAAAAGTTGTCAAACGTTAATAATTAAAAGCGTAATTTTTCTAAAATAAACAATAGATTGGTCCCACGAATCTGATTTGCTATTATTTTCACTGAAAGCTTAGTAAAAGTGCGTCAGTAGGGATTAAAAAAACTGTGTATTTAAAATTCTATGCGTTATAAAAGTCGATGGAATTTAACTACTTTCTCCACACATTATTGGAAATCCAATCAATTAGATGACCTGATTGTTTTGTTTTTTTTTTTTTTTTGGCAAATAGTGTTGTCGTTTAGTCACATTTTTCTAATATCTTAAGTAAAAGGTATTAGATTCGATTTTCCTTTCCTATGGTAATGGTAAAATATATAATTTATATTATATATTTTTCATAAACTAAAAAAAAAAGGCTAGATTAACATATTCGGTTTTAGAATTTTGGAAAAAAGGTTAGAGAGAAGGACATTTGTAATATAGCCTATTTTCACAATACCTTTTATATATTCTTATCTTCTGAAGTTATTTTTAATTATTTTTCTCATATGTCATTTTCCCCTTCAATCATAAAGTTTTATACGAAGATCCACAGCAGAAAATTCCACGTGACCGAAAGGTTTCTTTGGCTTTTTTACATTTTAGTTTTCTAACTTTTACAACTCTGTAATTTTTTCCAGCGTAAATGGCAAATTTAGAACTTGAGTTTTAATGTTTTTCACAATTAATTACTTAAAATATAAAAATATTTTAGTACTTAATTTTATCAGTTTTTACAATTAGGGTTAGCATGAATACTTTAAATTGTCATTAAAAGTTTATTGGTTATAAATTAACATCTTTAAATTTAGGTAATTAAGAAAATAATCTATTCCAAGTAATTAAAGAATTAAATAATGATATTTAAATCCAATGATTAATTTTAAAAATAAGTAAAATTCATACATATATGACACCCATTTTTCTACTAGCAACACAAGTGACACATCCAATCAATATAGTAATCTAGTGCTACAATGAAGCATTTCACCATGAATCGTTTTTTGGACAAAAGTGACGTCTTGAGGAAGAAAAAGATAGGGTACAAAAAACCTGAAAGACTCAAACCAAAACTTTTGTCTTCAAATACTTATTATAATTTATAAGAAATAAGTTGTAACATATATAATTTTTAGTGATAGATAAAATGGGTAATTACAAAACATAATTTGTGTTATCTTTTTTGATAATTAGGTGATCCGAGTTTCATACAAAAATATCAATATTATTTAATGATTTTTAGAATGACACGTGTTAATATTTTATTGGTCATAAAAACTAATTTTACATTTTTTTTCAATTGTTCTTATTTTCAAAAATTAATTTTTAATATTTTATTTATTTAATTTTATTCAATTTTCTCACTTGCAAATTACTCAGAACGGGCGTGTTTTGTAATTAACCCTAGATAAAACCAAATAAAAATACTTTACCTACTATATTACAATAACCACCATATATAATTATAAATCCTTTTACACTCTGTTTGGATTATGTGATTTTTTTATATTTATTGTATCTAATCTATTTAATCTTTTATAAGTAAAATATCTATTTTTCAGTTATATATTTTCTCTTGATAAACAATCTATTTGAAAATAACTAAAGTAATGCTATAACGATAAAAAAACCAATAAATAAATATCCCTATGTACTTTTAAAATATAAATCACATCATAAAAACAATGGGGTATGCCGCTCCTAAAAGCATTTACTCTAATTCAAAGCTTGTTGCAATGCTTACATATTTGAAACCTTGTCATGTTATGGCTATGATGTTTGATGGTAGAGTCAAATCTCAAGATGTAGCTAATTAAAGCAACTAGGTATCTACTAATAATAAGGAGTAATGGAAATTTAGACCATTTGCTACTTCAGTAGGCCCTAATAATGGACCTACAAATTATAGTGTTTTCAAGAAAACGACATTAAGAGATTAACTTCTTGAGAGAAGTACTTGCAAGTAAATAGCATATCTAACACATAATTGACTTGGAAGCTCTTGTCTCACTTCTTTTCAATTTGGGAAAAACCATGGAGTTGCTGCACAAATTTCTTCTACTATCATTAATAATGGGATACACAGTTTTTCTTCACTAAATAACACTAGTGGATCACAAATTTTTACCACAAACGATGGATTTCAATCAACAACAGGCCTCTCTCTCTCTAGGATTTAGGAATAGCCAAGTGATAAACCCTAAGACAAAATCAGAAGAATTTATATAAACCAACAAAGGGAAAACACACATTGTACATAAGCTGGTACGAATAAAATAAAATATGGTAGCTTAGGGACTTTGGCACTTTTTATGCTGTCAGCCTTGCCTGACATTTACTTTCAGCAAAAATTTTGAAATTCAAGGTCGGTGACCTTTAATCCCTGTGGCCAATGTACAATATTTCATCTCCTTTGTTTGCAAAAAATCCCCTTATTTCCAAGTCTTATTCTAAGTATATGTAATATACTTAGGATTTCCTTAATCATAGACCCATATGGGTTGAATTTATAACCTAAAAAACTCCCCCTCCAACTCATATGAGAGGTTCTATCACACCAGCAACATGTATGCAACAAACAAGTTTGTCCTTAGGTAGAGCCTTAATCATCATATTTGAAGCATTATCATTAGTATAGATCTTCACTAGCTTCAACGGCTTTGATTCCAATACATCTTGAATCCAATGATATCTAAAACATTAATGTGTTTGAATCTGGAATAAAACATTAGATTCTTACTGAGATGTATAGCACTTTATCTATCACAAAATACCCTTAAGTATTCTTGCACTTGACCTAGTTTTTCTAAAAACTTCTTTATCCACAAGACTTCATTACAAGCTTCAGTCACAGCTATATATTCTACTTCAGTGGTAGATAATGTAACACACTTCTACAATTTTGTTTGCCAAGACATTGCTCTCATTGCATAAGTAATCAAATAACCTAAAGTAAACTTCTTGAAATCAAGATCTCTAGCCATATTATCATTTGAAAACGCTTCTGATACAGTCTTACTACCACCACTAAACAGTAGACATAATCTGGAAATGCTCTTGAGATACCTGAGAATCCATTTAAGAGCGGTCTAATACTCTTTACATGGATTCGAGAGATAACAGCTAACTATACCTATACCTTGAGCAATATCTAGTCTAGTGCACATCACGACATTTATTAAACTCTTAACTGCAAAAGCATAATAAGGAACATTTTTCATGTCTTCAATGTCTGCCTCACCTTTAGGACACTGTTGGAACTAAGTTTGAAGTGACTTGCAAGTAGAGAATAAACAAGATTTTCCTTGTTCATGTTGAATCTCTCCAGCTCCTTTTCTGGGTATTTCTCCTATGATAACCACAATTTCTAACTCTTTCTATCATAAATAAATCTCATACCGAGAATTTGTATGCGGGTCTTGAGTCTTTCATGGAGAAAGACTTGCTCAATTCAATTTTTTAGATCTTGTATCTTATTGACATCATGGCCAATAAACATCATATCATCAACATATAGTAAAAGTATAAGAAACTCACCACTGGCAAACTTCTTCAAGAAAACACAATGATCTGATGCAGTTTTGGTATAACCCTAATCAAATATAAAGGATTCAAACTTCTTATACCACTATCTTGGAGCTTGTTTCAACCCATACAAGCTCTTCTTCAATTTGCAAACAAGATGCAACTGTCCCCTTGACTTTAAACCCCGGAGGCTGCTCCATGTAGATTTCTTCCTCTAAGTCACCATGAAGGAGTAATGTCTTCACATCCATCTGCTCAATCTCCAGATTCAAACTGGCTGTTATACTTGATATAACCTAAATGGAAGACATCTTCACCAAAGGTGAGAAAATCTCGTCAAAGTCAATACGTTTCTTCATACTGAACCCCTTTACAACCAGTCTTGCTTGTATCTTAGTTGTGAGCTATTTTCTTCAATCTTCACTCTGTATACTCATTTGTTCTTCAATGGTCTCTTGCCCTTTGGCAGTTCCACTAGATTGTAAGTCTTATTCTCATACAAAAATTTCACCTTATCTTGCATAGTTTTAACCCGTTCTCTTTTTCTATTCATGTACCATGGGTTCTTGATAACATTCAAGCTCTCCCCCATCTATCAACATAACATACTCATCTGGATTGTATCTCACTAATGGTCTTCGATCTCTTGAAGATCTTCTCAATTCAATCGACTAATAAGGCTTTTGGGGCTCTTTAACCTATTCTTCTACATCTACTTTATCATTAGAATCTTCAAGTGAGGGCACTGGATCTACATTTGTTGGGATCTCATATGAGAATTTCGACTTTTTAGGCTTCTCAATATCTTTAATTGTTTAGTCTTCAAGAAAAACCTCATCTCTACTTTTGACAATCTTTTTCTCAACTAAATCCCATAACTTACACTGATACTCATCATGTGCATAACCCAAAAAAATGCATTGCTTTAATTTTTTATCAAGCTTCGCTCTTTCATCCTTACGAATATGCACAAATGCCTTGTAACCAAACACATGTAAGTGTTCATAGGAAATATTCTTACATATCCAAACTCTCTCTAGGATAATTCCATCCAAAGCATAAGAGGGAGATAGATTTACCAAGTCGACAACTGCCCTATAGCTTCACCCAAAATGATTTAGGCAACTTAGCATGAGATAACATGCACTTCACTTTCTCTGTGATAATGCAATTCATTTTTCCACAACACCATTCTGTTGTAGGGTCTTTGGAACTGCCTTCTCTAGTTTAATCCCATGATCTCTACAGTATTCTTCAAACGGTCCTTTGTATTCACAAACATTATTTGCTTAGATACATATCAATTGTCTTCTTGTTTCTCTTTTATCACTAGTGTGAAATTGCTTAAACACATCCAACACTTGATATTTAGACTTCAAAGCAAAAGTCCACAACTTCCTAGAGTGATAATCAGTAAATGTGACAAAATAAAAGAGCATCACCTATTGTCCTGTCTTTCATATAACATACATCAGTGTGAATCAAACCCAATATATGAGATTTTCTAGCAAGTAGATTTCTTTGAAATTCAACTCTATGTTGTTTACTAGCAAGACAATTAGTGCAAGTTTTCAGAAGAGTATCTTTTACATCAGGCGAAAGTTATTTCTTGACAAGCATTTAAAGCTTTTTCTCACTCATGTGAGCAAGCCACTTATGTCAAAGCTCCAGAATTGTCATTAATCAGATTCACATCTCCTTTACTTAATTTTGCTGACAATAAGTAAAGAGCGTTTCTCTTCGTCCCTTTTGCTACTGTGAGAGAACCATTGATGAGCTTCCATTTTCGTTCACTAAAGTGACTACTATAGTATTCATCGGCTAGTTTTCTTGCAAATATAAGGTTCAGATAGATATCTGGAACATGTCTGATAACTCTGAGAATGAGCTTGCAACCAGTGTTAGTCTCTAAAACAATATTTCCAATGCCAACAATTTTTTATGAACCATCATTTCCTATCCTAAGATTGCCATAGTCATCAGCAATGTAGGATAACAAGAAATCGCTATGCGATGTCACATGAAAGGAGGCACTATAATCAATAACCCAGTCACCATCATGACATGCAACGCCAACATAGTCCTCATCCTAAGCAACTATTATCTCACCACATGCTGCTGCAATAGTTGCGTTTTCATCTTTTTATCACCCTTACCTCTACTCTACTCTCTCTTCTACAATCTACATTCTCTCTTGAAATGCCCTGGCTTGTCACAGTAAAAGCATTTGATATTTTTCCTTCTTGGTTTAGATCTTTCCCTGGATTTATCAAATCTATCAAATTTTTCATTTAAGCCTTTGTTCTTGCTTCTACCACGTCTTTCTAATTTGTCAGCAACAAGTGCCAAAGTCTTAGAACTCATGCTAAGATCTTTCTTTCTGCCTTCTTCATTCATCAGGCTGTCTTTCACCATTGCAATGGTGAGCATTCCATCTAGAGCAAAGTTACTAATAGATACTATAAGTGTCTCCCAGTTTTCAGGTAGTAAACTAAACAATAAAAGTGCTTGTATCTCATCATCAAGCACAAGCTTCATAGCAGATAACTGACTCACCAAGCCTTGAAAATAATTCAAGTGTTAGTCATGTTGGATCCATCCTTATACTTTAAATTTACCACTCTCTTAATCAATAAGGTTTTATTCGAGGCCATTTACCTCTTATACATGGACTCCAATTTCTTTCATAAAACATCAGCTCTGGTTTCCTGGACAATGTGATGATACACACTGCAATCAACCCATAGTTAGATATAGCTAATAGTCTTTCTATGCATGATCGCCCAATCTACATTAGATTTATCCTCTGGCTTTGCGGTATCACCGCCTAAAGGCAATATATTTACAGTACAACAAATCTTCCATCATAAACTTCCAAATAAAGTAATTAGATGAATTCAATTTAATCATCATACTTGATGATTCTGTCATGATTGCATTCAATTGACAAAAGAAAAAAAAAAAAAAACCTAGCTTTCTTTTTCAACCTGGAGCTCTGATACCACTTTGTTAGGAAAAATCCCTAATTAATCTGGAAACAATTTGAATGATTTTTCCTCTTACCTATAGCGATCACAACAAAATCAACATAAATACATAATTAAAAAAAACACCAGGATTTACATAAAAAATGCCAATTTGAGAAAAAACCACGGGATCGTGTACAAATTTCTTTTACTATCAACAATAATGGGATACATAATTTTTCTTCAGTAGATAATACTAGTGGATCACAAATCTTCATCACAAATAGTGGATTTCAATCAACAACAAGCCTGCCTCTCTCTATGGACTCTTTCTCTTGGATTTAGGAATAGCCAAGTGATAAACCCTAAGATAAAATAAGAAGAATTTATATGAGCCAACATAGGGAAATTATGCATTATACATAAGCTATAACAAATAAAATGAAGGCTGATAGCTTTGGCACTTCGGCACTTTCAATGCTGGCTAAAGGCCGATGGCATATCTCCATAGGTCGATGGCTTTAACACCGGCCTTGAATGACACTTGCTCTTAGTAAAAATTATGAAATTCAAGGCCATCTTTGTATTGAACTTACCTTCAAATGGGAAATGTTGTTGAGATGACCAATTATAGAATATTGGCTTTCCTTTATTTGAAGATATATTCATCTGTCTCACTTAACCTTCTTCCACTTTCATGACTTTGACATGTTTCAAATGACTCTACAAATGTAGGATTCTTCCATATGTATTGGATTCCATTGTTTGCTAATTGATTTCCTCGTAAATTGATTATTAATGAATCTTAATTAGATATATTACAATGATATATCTAGTTCATGTTGTTAAGTTTTATTTCATCATTCCTACTTTAGGGCTTCCATGCTGATCATTCCATCACACCTCTAGCTATTTTAGTATTTATGATCCATTGCTGTGCATTTGACTTCTTTATTGAACTTCTAGTTGTCTTAGTTTCTCTCTTACTGCTTGTGAACTTTGTCTCTCATGTTTTTTATGGCGTTTTTCAAAGCTTCATAGACATCATCTTCTAGCCAATCGAAATTTTATGTGTTATTAACTTTTAAGATGATTGAATCAATGATGTAACAATATTAAGCATGAATAGTCAAAAGATATATAATCTATCCAATAATTAAATTTATTCCATCAAATCTATCTAATTTTAACAATTCATATTGGTTTTTTAGCCGTGAAATAAATTTTCTAACATTATCAAAAACTCATAAATTTACTTAGGAAAAAAACAAAATTTATACTTAGAGGTAGAAATACGATTGCTTTTCCTACAAAATTGACATATTTCAAATAAGGTATACTATGGAATATTGAATGAGAAATTCCATTATGAAACATATAACTCTTAATACTTAAAAAACAAATCTACAAATATTAAACACATTAGTGTGTAGAAGAGATGTATTGTATTTTATAGTAAGCAGAAAGAGGGAGGGTGCACGAAAATAAATAAGAATTTGTGTTAAAGGCAAAGCAAAATGAGAACCAACACATTTAAATGTTAAATGCAGCTTATCAAGAAGGTGACTTTTTTCTATGAGCCCTGATCTTTTTAAACTTTAGGTTTAGATTCGTTACGAAGTAATCTATGTTATTATTCGTGAATGACATGGCTAAAATACTTGAGGTTTCAAATAATAAAATTGCCAATATGTTAAAAATTTGTCTTGGAACTTTTTTTTTTTCCTCTCGTTTTGTTGTCATTTAGTTTGCTAATACTCCTTTTCCTCGAGTTTGACTAAACCCTTTTTCTCTAGCAAAAAGAAAAAAAATTATTAACACCGAAATTTTCTCTTTATTATTTGTAATAAAAAAGGGAATTCCATCTAATAAAACAAATAAGATATTCTTAAGTCAAAATTGGTTACCATGCAATACCCTAGTTAAAACTAAGTAAATAAATCAATTAAGACATGTGTGCATTCCCTGTTACACATGTTTGCCTAGTTAACGCGTTGGACCGTATGTGTCTTTTATTTTAAAGTATATACAATATTAAAGAAATTTATCGATTTATTTGAAAATTACAACAATTAACGTTTGAACAATATATGCTAGTATATTTATATAAATATATTGTATTATATAAATTTTAATATCATGCTTGTTTTATATGATTATTGATGGTTATGTTCATATTCATATGATATACCATGTTATATAAAAAGCGTAACTGCCTCTTAAATTATTGAGACAGTAAATCAGGTAATAAGGCGTGTATTACTTTATATTGAGTGACGAAGGATATAACCTGATGTGTAAAGGTTGCCAACCTTCGATAGATATTGCTTTTTCACTTACGATATCTTGAGTCTGTTTGGTTCGTCTTATTTTAGTCATTTTCATATTTTATTTGTATCAATTTCAATTAGATTACTTGTTAAGAAGTAAATATAGATTAAAAATAAATATTTTCTAAACATACCTCTTGCATCCACTATTAAAAGAAGATAATTTTGGACAACAAAGAGGTCTAATGAGAAAATCAAATAAATATACACGTTGAAAAGTATTTATTGATGAAAATTGATAAAAGACAAAAATTTCCAGAACAATACATATGTGAGATTTCTCTATCCATTCTTTAGAAAATAAACCATAAACAAATCTAGTTTTGATATGTAATGTCTAAGGAAACTGTGGCCGACTTTGGAATTATGTTGATAAGCCCAAAGGTTGGTTAAGTGCCAGAATGTCCATGGGCACTCTTCTCCTCGTAGGCAGAAAATTGTGCATCTGAGAAACCTGAGCATATTCAAATTTTTTATGGCCCAAGGCGCTCTTACCATATTATTGGGACTCTGATTTTGGATCGAATTTCGGGTTATATACTTGGGATTGGGAAAAAAAAAAATAAATAATCGATACAATCACCCTTATTAACTTAATTTCTCGGGATAAAATCTTGTAAAATAAAATTACGATTATATTTATTGAAATCTTAGTAAAAATGTATTTGTAAAGATACCAAGAAGTTACATACCAGAAAGGGCATAAGGTATTATTTGCAATCTATCTTGTAGCTATGTGTTTCTAATTTTATAACTAAAACCTACTCCATTTCGAACTACCCTAAAACTTCTAGCCCATAAATTCTATAAAATACATCATATCTTATGAAGCTTATAATTTTTTGTATTATTTATAATGTTAAAATTTTTGTATAAATTTTTTATAATTTGAACCTATTGATATGTTTTCATTATAAATCAAAAGAGCAAAACCTATATAAAATGTATTGCTTTTTTCAAAATCATACTTATACCTTAATATAGTTAATATTCTACGTTTCAACTTCACATTTAAATTCATATACGGCCAATAACTTAATTTTTTTTTTTTTTAAGTTTTTTTGTCACAGTATTTGTTTTTGTTTTAAATTTTCTATATGTTTATTTATTTTTATTTTTGGTAGAACTTAGAAGTGATGAGTAGAATTATAATATTATTTTTCATTCGTTATTATTTAATAATTTTTATGGGATTGGTACATCATTCCCTAGAATTTATAAATTATATATTTTAGAGCATAAGTTTCATAAAAGGTACAGAGACCTCAAACCTTACACTAGATTTGGTTGGTGTAAATTTTGAAAAATTTTACCTAATACACATATTGTAATCTTCAATACCCATTTAGTATCATTTTCCTTGACTATGGTATTATCAAGTACAGGGTACAATAAAATTATTTGCTAAAACTGGGTTGTTACTATGTCTTTTAAATCCACAAAATCTAGATAAATTTTCCGCTTGCAATGCATTGAAGGTTAGAAATCCTTCCTTTTTATTATTATTATTATATCGTGCCGTTGTATGCTCACCATTTTCTGACTGAAATAACATTATATAGATTATAATGAATACTTCTTTCATAGAAGTACCAAAACAATTTCCAAACAAATTCGGTTTTCGATTTAAGGGAAAAGTAGAAAAAGGATGAATTTACTTGCAATAATAATACCACAACTTGTTTCTTTGAAGTTAAGTTTATTATTTCTATCTTTGACATTTATGATCTCTCAACCTATCCATATGTCATTTTCCTCTTTATTAATGAGCTTTCATACGAGGATAGGCAGCTAATAAATCGATGAGACCAAGTGACTTTTTCCTTTCCTTTATCTTTTTCCTCCTCTTTTCTCTTTAAGCCTTCACAAGCCACATAATT
Organism: Combretum micranthum; assembly: GCA_024138025.1. Lineage (NCBI taxonomy): Eukaryota > Viridiplantae > Streptophyta > Magnoliopsida > Myrtales > Combretaceae > Combretum > Combretum micranthum. Next base: position 29,124 of record JAMXBD010000592.1, read on the forward strand.
TTGCTTCCTCCGAGCATGTGACACATCCTCCTCAATCCATTGCCACAACAAAAGTGATTGTTAATTCATATAATGCATTTCATCATGAATTGCTTTTTGGACCAATGTCACTACTCAGGAAAAGATAGAGATAGACTCAAATCAAAACTTTGGTCGTTGATGACATTATAGTATATAGCATTTTTTCAGTCTCTCAAGTGAGAAATCTCATGTTCGAATCCCTTCTTTCTATCATAATAGTGAAAAAAAAAAAAATTTGACCTTTAAATGGTTAAAAAAATGCTTTATTAAGAATTTGATACCATATATAAATATTTAGTGATAGATAATATCAATTTGATATTTTATCTACTATAATAGAATAACTACCAAACGACGGGAAAATATAAATGCTTTTATATATTTAAGTTTTATTAAAAAAATTTCGATACATCACAATCAACGTGGCATCTTACTAGTAAAATCATTTGCCCCACTTCAAACCTGTAGTTATGATCTTATTAACATCTTTGAACTTTGTCATGTTATGGATATGGTTTTATGGTGGAGTCAAGTCCCAAGACGCAGAAATTTAAAGCAGTTAGGTATCTGCTATATTAAAGGACAACTAATGGGAATTTGGACTATTGCTACTTCAATAGGCCCCAATGGCCTACAAATTCTAATGTTTCAAGAAGTGACATTTAGGTAAAGGGATTAACCTTTTGATGAAAGTAGTTACTAGTAATAGTTTAGCTAAAGAATAAGTGAGTTGGGAGCTCTTGTGTTCCTTTTCTTTGCAGTTGGAATCACATGCTAAAAGTCATAGATGACATGGTGATCAAAATTTCCACCATTAAAATCTGTCCTTCACTACAAAATAAAGCAATAAAAACATGGATCAACAATGATTTTTGAACAATGAGCTGCAACTATTAATTCTAAATTTCTATTTCTAATAACTATCTACTATGATAATTTTTTCTTCCATCATAACAATAGCTATTGCACTGAAAATATTAAAAAATTAACAAAGAAAAAAAAGTGATGAGCATAATGTTATCCCTCTCGTGGATTGAGTTGTATAAAGATCGCTATAACTTATTATGCAAAAGGTTACCATGTCTTAGATTAGGATAACTTTTTATAAGATGAAAAACCTTAATTAAACCAAAAGTATTAAAAATTCACTAATGACAAAATATGAGAAAATACCATTCTTATGAAGGAAATTATAAACGACTATTGGTAATAGTTTAATTTCTTATTGATGACTCTAGAAATTTGGCAATTGTTGCAAAGATTGTATGGCCCTTTTTTTTTTTTTTATCTTTTCTTTTCTTTATACCAAAATCTGTGGCGGTGGCTCACCACACCAAAGGGTTGTACTCCTCCTAGGTAGTAGGTGGACACCTACCATACCACCACAAACAAGTAATACAAGATTGGTTTGTATATAAATCACTTTATTTGACTTACTTCAACTATTTAAAGTTAGGAGATGGCTGATAATTATTTGTTTGGAGGTCATGCAACTCACTTAATAGTTGCCTATCATTCTAGTTTGAAATGGTTAATTGTTTTTGGATTTTTTGTATTTAGATTTTCTCTTATTTGTATCATTGGAGGTTAAATCTATTTACTTAAATTAAGTACATTCAAGGTTATAAAGCCATTCAAAAAACAGTCCAATTTTATTAAATTTGAAAGACTTGAACCAAAAAAAAAAAATTTGAAAGCTCAATTGAAAAAGTTGTCAAACGTTAATAATTAAAAGTGTCATTTTTCTAAAATAAAAGATAGGTTGGTCCCATGAATCAGACTTGCTATTATTTTCATTGAAAGCGCAGTAAATTCTATGCGTTATAAAAGTCGATGGAATTTAAGTACTTTCTCCACACATTATTGGAACTCCAATAAATTAGATGACCCGAAATATTTGTTTTCTTTTTGTAAATGGTGTTGTTGTCTACTCACATCTTTTCTAATCTCTTAAGTGAGAAATATTAAGTTCGATTTACCTTTCCTGTGATAATAGCAAAATATATATATTTTCAATTTTCATAAACTAAAAAAAAAAAGGAAAGCGCCTAGAATCAACAAATTCGGTTTTCGATTTTCGAAAAAAGTAGAGAAGAAGGACATTTGTAATATAGCCTATTTTGACAATACCTTTTATATATTCTTATCTTCTGAAGTTATTTTAATTATTCCTTTCTCATATGTCATTTTCCCCCTTCAATCATGAAGTTTTACACGAAGATACACAGCAGAAAATTCCACGTGACCGAGTGGATTTCTTTTGCTTTTTATATTTTAGTTTTCTAACTTTTACAACTCTGTAATTTTTTCCAGCGTAAATGGCAAATTTAGAACTTGAGTTTTAGTAATTTTTCAAAATTAATTACTTAAAATATAAAAATATTTTAAGTACTTAATTTTATCAGTTTTTACAATTAGGGTTAGCATGAATACTTTAAATTGCCATGAAAATTTTATTGGTTATAAATTAACATTTTTAAATTTAGGTAACTAAAAAAAAATAATCTATTCCAAGTCATTAAAGAACTTAATAAATATATTTACAGCCAATGATTAATTTTAAAAATAAGTAAAATTCAATAGATATATGACACCCATTTTTCTACTAGCAGCACATGTGACACATCCTATCAAAGTAGTAATCTAGTGCTACAATAAAGCATTTCACCATGAATCGTGTTTTTTGGACAAAAGTAACTTCTTGAGGAAGAAAAAGATAGTGTACAAAAAACCCGAAAGACTCAAACCAAAACTTTTGTCTTCAAATACTTAATATAATTTATAAGAAATAACTTATAACATATATAATGTTTAGTGATAGATAAAACCAAATAAAAAATACTTTACCTACTATATTACAATAACCACCAAATATAATTATAAATCCTTTTACACTCTGTTTGAATTGTGTGATTTTTATTTGTATTTTATCTGTATTTAATCTATTTATAAGTAAAAATATCTATTTTTCATTTATATATTTTTTCTTGATAGATAATCTATTTGAAAATAACTAAAATAATGCTAAAACAATCAAAAGCCAATAAATAAATATCACCATGTACTTTTAAATATATAAATCACATCGTATAAACAATTGGGGTATGCTGCTCCTAAAAGCATTTACTCTAATTCAAAGCTTGATGCAATGCTTACATATTTGAAACCTTGTCATGTTATGGATATGGTGTTTGATGGTGGAGTCAAATCTCAAGATGCAACTAAATTAAAGCAGCTAGGTATCTACTGATATGAAGGAGTAATGGAAATTTAGGCCATTTGCTACTTCAGTAGGCCCTAATAATGGACCTACAAATTATAGTGTTTCTCAAGAAAACGACATTAAGGGATTAACTTCTTGAGAGAAGTACTTGCAAGTAAATAGCATATCTAAGGCATAATTGAGATGGAAGCTCTTGTCTCCCTTCTTTTCTATTAAGACCACATTTCTAAAAGTAATATAAAACATGGTATCGAAATTTTCTCCATTTAGCTTTTACTAAAAAAAAAAAAATCATTTATTTTGTGCTTAACTACAAAAAGTAGAGCAAAGGGAGCAATTCCATCTCTAATAGCTATCTACTAAAATATTTTTATTTTTCTTATTAAAAAAGTTAATGATGTGCTGGTCACACTTTTGATGGTTTGTATGCAAAAAACCACTGTTCAATAACGTTTATTGATACTATGGTATACTTAATATTACAAATTTTAAAAAATAAACACTATAGTAGAATTTAGATTTTAGATATTTTTTTTAATATATGATAATATCAAAAGAGAAAATTGTGTTTATAATATATAAATTATTGCTATAACCAAAAAAAAAAAAAAAAAGAAGATGCCGTAGCAACATTTCAAAAATGGAAATAGTAAAATAGATGGTTAAAGTCTGGATTTGATACCTGAACTTTCATTAAAATTCAAATTTGGCGCATGGATTTTTAAAAGTTCAATTTTGATACCAATTAAAATTTTCATACTCACAATTGATACCTAGACTTTTAGAAGTTCAAATTTGATACCAATTGAATTTTTTGTGCTCACAATTAGTACTTGAATAAACACTGTCAATTAGATACTAATTGAACTTTTAAAGGTCGAGTATCAATTTTGAGCACGAAAAGTTCAAGTATCAAATTTGGTTTTTCGTAAAAGTTAAGGTATCAAATTCCAAATTACCCAAAATAAATTGACAAATTGCATTGATCATGCTGAGCCACCACTGTTTTTACAGTCTTAGATTTTCTTTTTCCTTTTTTTTTTTGACTTGGTAAAAAGTTTGTTAAGGATATAACTTGGATATTTAACCAAAGCGAGATTATAATCTATCTCATATGTTTATTACAATGGCTCAATTTGCTTAGACCAATTTCTTGTTCATATTAGTGTTGATTATCTTTTTTTTTTTTGGAAAATATTTCACTACTAGCCAAGTTAAAAATTTATTAAGTATTTATATGCTATCTATACATTGAAAAACCTAAACTATGATTAGGTCAAAGACCTTTGCAAAATTGACGAATTTTCCCTTCGTATAGAAATGAAACCATGGAAAAGCCTCCCTCTTAGTCTCTTTCTAAACCTAAACTACAATTACAATAAAGAAACTTGCAAAATTGGAAATTTTTTCCTCCTTGCGTAGATGAAACCATAGAAAAAGCTTCTCTCTTACTCTCTTTCCATTCAAGTACTATGTCTATGCCACCCTTCTCTCCAAATGGCAAACAACTTTGCTAAATGCATGTTAATAGCTGAAAATCAAGTCACTTTCCACCTTCAATGAAGTGATTCCTTATGGTTATGATCTAAATATGAGATACCAAAATATTTAGATTTAAATGTCATGATGAGTGGGAAAACAAAAAATTACTCTAGTTAACGATTACCTATTCTGTCAACTTACCATAGGATGGGCAAAAAAATGTAAGTTCCCAAAAGAAATTAATAATTATAAAAACCATATAGTAGGATTAGGATTAGGATGAAATCTAATTCTCCAAAAGTTAGAAATAGTAAGTTGCCAAATTGGGACCCAAAGTTACAAATGATTTGATATGCAATGTGTCAAGGGCTTAGTTGGCATTTATAAATCATCAAGTGAAAAGATATAATTGCAAAAGTTATAGTTCTTACAACACTCAAAGAGCCAAATTAATAGTTATAGTGCAACACTACATGATTAAATAGAGCCCACCTAAAAAAAGAAAATGGACCATCTACCTATATTAACCACCACAAATGTTAGCATCAGAATAGTGCGAGTGGAAGGAGCACTCACAAGTCACATATATTTCATCTCCCATAAGGATGTAGATAGGCTTTCTGTTTAATGTCACTAAAATTGAAACCATGACTAACAATTCATATAGTGACACCTGCCAAGGTGATATTCATGGAAATAATATGTGAAAATGACCTCAATATGAATCTGTAATGGCCTAAAATAAGACATTACAATGTGTTACGTGTCTTTTCTTGAATAAGACATGCTAAGACTCTAATATCCACAAATTTTTCAAATATCACCTACAAACACATATAAGGTATCTCATAGGGTACTCAACACAACCTGTATAACGTGGAATACAGCTTCTGAACAAACTTCTGATTTAAAACAATCATACAAGTTGGCAATACCAAGCCAACTAAACCAAACCACCAATTCACATGAAAAACCTTCTTCACAACCTAGAACTTCCTACAATATAATATCCTAAAGTCTTTACATAAAACATAAAACATAAACAGATAATTTCTAAGTCTTTAATATATCTAAACACTTCTCTCCTCCAATGAACCTGCAAACTGCAAAACTAACTCTCAGCTAGTAGTCAGGTCCACTATTACCATCCTCTTGATCAAAGATCAGATCATAACCTGAAAGATCATATAAATGTCTTCATCACTTGTACCTGAAATTTTAAAAAGTGAGCTGTGAAACCTAGTACGATAACTCCAATCCTTAAAAGCAAATGCAAATGCACATGCACATGCAACAAGTATATATATCAAGTGCTCTTAGTCTAATGCAAGCAATCAGTTTGTTATCTTTTTACAGTAAGCAAATCAACACAGTTCGGAACTATGTAGACTCTAGTCCCGAACTTGAAGTAACTCAGACTCCTCTTTAAAAGCAATCAACTCTTTGAAAATAAGGTAATTATACATATATGGATAAGTAGGTACTCCCCAAACATCCCCATTTCCCCCTAATTCTACCGGAATCATCTCTGTGCACAAGTCCACTCGGGACAACAACCTCACACATAGATCATTAGGGTGCCTCACCAGTATCACTGTCTGCCATATCTTTACTGGTCAAAGCCAAACACAATCAAGCAGACAGTTATTAAGCCGAATAGAATTAAGTTCATTATAAAGTTTTATCCCTACAACCAATCAAGCAATACGAATCTTACAAGCGAAAACAACAAGCAGGGATTGGTCGTACTTTTTCCAATTTCAGGAACAATCTCTCCAAATCCACAAATTTCTTATGAACAACAACACAAAATCTCCAAATCTCCTGATATACAAAATATAACAGACACAGAAATATGTAAATCCTCAACCCATTCAAACCCTAAATTATCAAAATCTCCAAAAACCCTAACCTGATATGAGAAACACCAAATCTGAACTTCTTCTTTGATTGACTTCCACAAAATCCAACAAGAACAACTTTTCTTCTCAAAACTCTAACTCATAAATTAACAATTTCAGACAATCCATTATCATCATAAATCCCTTATTAATTCTAAGATAAAGAGGATGAAGCTTACTTTGATTGATCTCAATTCCTAATAATTTGCCAAATGATAGGATCTTTTCAAAACCCAAACCCTAAGTTTCATAAACAGATAAAACCCCAAATTACGAAATCATTCTCTTTATTTTAAATCTAAAATTGAGATGATATACTTACTTCATTTAAATCTTAATCCTTGCTTGTTTTCCCGAAAGGTTGGATCTTGATCAAAACTAGGGTTTCCCAGAAAAATCCCTTCAAAATCTAAACAAAACCCTAAGGAAACGAAATGATATACAAAGAATCTTGATAGATAAAGGCAAGATTACTTACTCTTGATCCAAATCTAATCTCCCTTGATCCTATTCTTCAAAAACTCTCAAATCTCTCTCTCTTTGGTCAAAGGAAGGAGGTTACAAATGAACACATGAACCCTAGGATCTCTTATATAGGAAACACTTCAGACAGGAAAGGATGGCACTTACGTCGGCAGCCTATAATCCAACGCCGGCGGCCTTCTAGCTTTCACAAATTTCATAAAAGTCTGAGAGCTTTACACCACGGCTTAGAGACCAATTTTCCTTTATCAAAAGCTATTCTTCAAATATCTCTAAATCATAGACAAAACCATCAACTTAACACTAAGGTAGACTATAAAACTCTCTTATTTTTCAACATATGACAACTTTTGCTCTTTATCATAATTTATTGAAGATTTACTATTTTTAAGAATTTGTTGACCATCATTAATGTGAGGGATGATTATTCTATATCTCATTTATTCGGAATAACCAAAATTTTCTTCTCCTTAATTAACAAATGACATTCCTTTGCCTTTCTTTTATAAAAATATTTTTCTATATATTATAGAAACCTTAGTAGCTAACTTGATAAGTGAGATTTTTTTATAGTGGTACAAAATATGAGTAGTTGTGCGTGAGTTTATTACCTTGTTATGCTATTATCACTTATCATGAAGAAGGTGATAGCATATGCCTGCTCCTTTTTCTTCTTCTTCTCTCTTCCCCCTCCTTAATCTAGATAGCTAGCCATATTATAGTTTTAAAACAAGGCATTTATGAAATCAATTATATGGACTGATTCAATTCTCAAAATTCTAATTTAGATCATGAATAATAATATTACTAGTAAAAATTTTAGAAGGGTTGTGAAATAAAGAGTGAGAGTATATCGTCATTAAGAACAATATTGTCTAGACATATGCATATGATTGTCAACAATGATGTTCCATATTAAACTAATAAGAACAAATGCTCACATCATATATTAATTATTAGACTAGATAATTATTATGTAGTGCTAATCAATATAGGATGAGAGTAAAAGTTAATTATGATACAATATCTAATGGTGTATGCAAAATAATAAATATAAAAACATACTCTATATTTATGAATTTTAAAATTTTAGATTATGTAATTATGACACTAAAATGAATATATTTTGTGTATTAAAATCAAGATAGGGTTAGAAAGTGAATATTAGTTTTTGTGGTGCAATGGAACTAAAGGAAATGAAGTGCATGTTTAACTGCCAAAAGTCGAGCAATTACTTTCGAGTCAAGTTATTGTTAAGGAAAAAAATGCTATGCAAAGATGATTTAGACTTGTGCTTAGGAGTGACAAGGCAGTTCAATCTAGGCATTGGCTCGAACGAACAAGCGGCAAAGCACATAGGCCGATCGGAAAATGGGTCGTTTAAATTTATTTATTTTGTTTCTATACTTTTGCTTGTTACTAAATTGAGATAAACCGACTGTTGAAGATTAACTTCACTAGTGTGATTTTAGCCTAGAAAAGGCTGAAAATCGTCTTCTAAGATTCATGTTTGCCATATATGTGGCTATATGAGATAAGACTTGCCCTTTATATGTTTCGGAATTATAAACGAGCCACATTATTTTCGAGATACTGAGTTCAGCTCGCATTAGGTATGGCTGGGCTTGACTCGGCTCAAACTCAATTAGTAAACAGTGATAGGTCCAGTTTATGATAAAACTTATTTATTTAAACAAACTGAGCTCGGACTTTGATTCAGACTTGCAAGCTGGCTTGTGATAGCTTGTTAACATGCTCATTAACAAATTTATAAGTTTTTATATTTATGATATATTATTATAAATATTAACAAAACTAATATCTAATAATATATATTTATATAATTTAGTAACTCATATATTATTTTTAAGTTAAAAAGGGAAAATGGTTATTTAAATGAATTGAGATTGAGTTTTAATTTTAGGTTTAATAAAAGCTCGTTAGATTTGATAAAAAACTCAACTCGGTTCAACTTAAGATCAAAATAAAACTCATTTAATTATATAAACCGAGCTCTATACTAAATTTTAAATTTGAAAAAAAACTTAACTTAAACCCAAATCTCATAATTTTTAAACAATTAGAATCCAAGCTTTTAGAAACTCAGCTTAGGACATCTTGTTTGCAGGCCTATGTGATGTATGGCACTGGTCTGTCCGGCCAAATAGCTTACGTAGCTTCAATGTTAATAAAAGACGAGTGTGTCAGCTTATGTATCTTATATCTGTGAGTTTGTAGGCATAAGAGGAGAGCAAGCCATGCCTCCTTCCAATACCTCTTTTTCTTTAATTTTTCACCCGTGATTTTAATATGAGGATTTGTTATTTCATAATTACGTGTACGCTTATTTCAGGAAAAGATGACTGGGTTTTTACTGCCGACATCACCGTACATTAGCAATCCGAAAAGGGAAGCGATTGTGGATTCAGAAAGTTACTGTTCTCAAAGGATAGTACATGCACGGCAAGATCATTACAAAGATACACATCGAAAACTAAAGCGCACGAGGAGAAGCGATTTTACTGTTTGGTTAATCGATATGTGGTCTTATTTTTTAAATATAGTCATAATAATTAACTTTTTAATATCTTGATTTTTAATTGATTTATTATAAATGGTTAATTATCTTAATAGTCAATAGTTTTTTTTCGAATTTTTAACAATTTAACATAATAGTTTTGACAAATCAAATTGATAATTTTAACAAACCTTTATTATAGAGTTTTTTTTAAATAATTATATATATTAGAAGACCTACAAAAAAAAATCAAATTAAAGAAAATGAGAAAAAACAAGTCTTCAAAGGATCATCGTTAAGAAAATCAAACTAATTCAATTGCCACATTAACTCCCATCAACATAGGATATGCATAGTATTTTAATCAAAATCCAATCAACATTAACATATATATATGTATATGTAAATTATATATATATATATATTTAAAAAAATAATTAACCATCGGTTTTTTTATAGTTACAAATCGAAACCAAAAACTGAAAAAAAAAAAAACTATAATCCTAAACCAAAACCAACGGACCGGTTAATCATATTTTTCGCATTGATTTTCAGGTTTCGATTCGATTTTCGATTTCATCCGTTTTTTTCACACCCCTGCATGCGGATACCATGTGTTCGTCTCATTCTTGTTGTTGATCCATCATATCCTCAAATTGATGAATATATTTCTCTTAATTTTTTTCTTGTTTATAAATTAATAGTTTAGATTATTTAATTTTTAAAATACTTACAATAATTTTATAATTACTATCTTTTTTTTTGTATCATTTTAACCATTAATAATAATAGGCAACATATTAAAAACATAAAGTAAAGAAAAACAAACATAAATAAAATAAAAGCGAGGATTCATAATCCAAATTAAGCCCTCTGACCCAATGCACTAAACTTAGTTAATCCTTTTCCTAGTCATTTATAGGCCAAGTACTCAAATTAATCCTTAAACTTGATGTGTTACAATTAATTTTCATATCATTTAATTTTTCAAATATATTAAATGGATGAAATAATTTTAAATGGCCCCCCTACACCTATTATTAATAGGTTTTTTCTTTTTTTTTTGTTCTTATATAAAAAGAAACTTTTTACACCTCTCAAAACCAAATTACACTATTCACAAAAGATTTTTTTTTTCCTCAATTTCTTATAAAGTACTCATGACACTATTTAGTGCAATTGTGGACCTACAACCCATAAACTCACATACGAACTCAATTAACCTAACCAAGTTTTATTAATAAGTCAATTTAAAAGCAGAGCTTGCATTGGTGCAAATATGATCAAACTCAAATTTTCATCTTGAACCAAGCTACAATTAAGCTTCAATATCACAATTTGAACTTGCAATAATTAAGCTTGAGTTTGAACTCAAAAATGAAATTAAGCAATATTTTGGATGATATTAATATAAAAATGAGCTGAATCAATGAACTTCACTAGTTGATCATGTTAACCATTTTAAAACTTGAATTTAATGTTTAATCAAAACATTTGAAAACCATATCTTGATCTGGAATCGGAAATAGTCCATAAGAGTCACTAATTTACTAAGGTGAGCAGTATAATCCATGACCTCCCAAGGATAGACACATCACATGCAATTTTTCACATGAAATAAAGATAAATATCTAATCTATTGGAATTATTTGAGAACCAATTGATACTGTTGTGGAGCCTAATCCTAGGAAAGAGGCAAGAGGAGCATGTGAATGGAGTGAGAATGGTTGGCCCAATCTGAGAGTAACCATTGCAACATGTGGATCATTGATTGTGACATATGAGCTTTAATGGATCCCTTCTGTAGAAAGATAAAAGAAGATCTTACCATTTGGGTCTGTATTACAATTTGCAGTGGATGATAGATTGGTTTAATGGAGCCTAGTACCCTGTCGTGAATGGTCCGTTTGCTTCGATCAAGATAACGTGATCTCGAATAAGATAATATAATGTTGCAAATCACGAACTAAAATGGCCTTAGACAATAGGGAAAATTATCCTGATTCAAAGAATGTCATCTATATTACTAAACTATCATTCGAGTGTTCCAAGGTCCAACATTAACTTATCTATAATTGTGCAATTGATTACTAATTTTGTATGCATTTAAAAACAAGCCATCAATCATTATCTACCGTAAAATAATTTATGAAAAATATTAAATATGGTATCTAAACTTTTCAGAAAAGTTAATTTGGTATTTAAATCTTATTTGGCCATTTTGATATCTAAACTTTGAGGTGAATAATTTAATACTAAATCAAACTTTTTATGATTAATTTTACTATCCTACTAACACCATTTGCTCTGTTTTTTTATGTGAAAGAAACAACTTGTCTCTTCTACGTTGGATTCCAAGCAAATGGTGTTAAGGTTTAGCAAAAATAATCACAAAATTTTGATTATGTATTAAATTGACCACTTCAAAATTCAGGTATGAAATTTAATTTTTGTGTAATGTTCATGCACCAAATTCAACATGTACCCAATTATTATTTGGACTAAATGACATTTTACTTATTTCAATTTTTTTCTCCGGAGACGTGTTTCTTTTTCAGTTATCACATATTATTATATATATTATCTATGTCTATCTATTCATCTATCTATGTTTTTACTATTAAGAGAACATAATCAGCATTGATCTTTATACATCCTTAAAATCACCTATCACCTATATGCCACTTAAATTAATAAGCATTCTACCGAAGGATTTTTTGGAATTTAGCTAAAATATGTGATTACTTTATGAAGAATTTTAATTTTTTGGTGTTCTATGATTGTAAGAGTATATACAAATAAATATTTTTTTACTTATAAGTTCTTTGCTTGTGACTTTAGTGTCTTATTTTCTTTACACATATCTTTTACTAGAATTACATCAGGAAAAAGAAGAAGAAGAAGAAGAAACAACTTATATTAGATCGCACACACAACACAGTGCACATCTATTTGTATACTAAAATAGCAATGGTTAATATTGCACGAGCTAATTTTTGCCACTAAAGGTAGCTCTTGCAAACACAGAAAAAGCAGTTAAAGGGGTGCCGAAGGATTGCTTGCCATGGCTATTCTAATGCTTAAATCAGTCATTGGGTAAGAGTAATACATTTATGATATGATAAAAACTATCCTCTCCTTCCTTCAAGACAAAGGGGGTATATATAGTGTTTCGGATCATACCAGGATAGATTTCTTCCCAGCAGCTGACCTAATATCCGAGGTGGTGAGGATACCCGAGTTAGAGAGCTATACTTCTTGGAGTGGAGCCGAGCTGCTGGTGTCCCCTCCTCGAGTCGCAGGATGTGATTGGAGTGCTTATTTTGACTAAAGGTAATGAGGCCGTAAGGTCGAGCTCACTGGTTAGTTGAACTAATGAGCTCAATGAGCCTTTCCGAGGTGCAGATTTCATGGGAAGATCTTGCATGATGTTCCTTGGTGGAGTCGTGGAACTAGTTACCAATCTGGGAAATCGAAACGTCGCAGTAATGGGCCCTTCCTGGGCCCATTGATGTTATAGGATTTTGATGTCCGAAAGATCGAGTAGATTGATGGCTATATTCTCTTATCAACAGTTAAGATATATAAAAATTTAACCTATTATATTATGATAACTACTAAAGATGGTTATAAACATTTTCATAAGATGAATTTTCTTTTGTTCTTATCTACAACGTCAAAATCAGCTTGATGTATTGCTTCTATTAAAGGCTTTTTCAATTCCTTGGGCCGCAAATTAAAAAATTGTTGGATTTCCATTGTAATACGAATGTTTGAATATTATTATCTACAAGTCAGCATTTAGTTTATTGAGATGCGGAAACAAACTAACGTCACTCTAAGCGTTATACAACACACTAGACAAGTTTCAATGCAATTCTCTAATTCAAGGAATAATTGATAATAATAGGATATGGCTGAGACTTTATTAACGGAAAAGGGAATAACCAATCATTAACATAAAATTTGGCTACATTATAAAATGGGTGAGAAATTCTATAATCTTATCATTAATTTTGGTAAAACCGATCTCATACCATTTAACAGTTCAGATTCATACACAATCGTGATTACATACTAAAATAATTAATATTTTAATCACTATATTTATTTTAGCAGTTACATAAATAATTGGAAAATCCTATCAATGGGACCAAAAAACCTCATAATGCGTATTACAAATATAATGAAGATAAAGTACATATGCTTTTTAATCCACATAAAAGACATAATTTTTTAATAATGTCAACCAAGAATAGGCTTGATGTAATAAACCCCACCAATACCCTAACTTACCTACTATAACGCCCTAAAATAAGGTATTACAACCTGCCATGTATCCCCTCTTATATAGGATACGCAAAGGCTCTATCATCCACAAATTAATACAATCATCACCTATAAACACTCATAGGGTAACTCATAGGATACCAAACCTGTTTAACAAAAAAAAAAAAAAACTTATACTTCATAAAACATAAACTCCTGGTTCAAGCATAAAATCCAAGTTGACATCGTAGTCAACAAATTCTACATAAACTAAAAACTGTTTACATTAAAATCTCTTTATTTAAAACCAACAATGAATACAACTACAATCCCAAATGATCAAAACATGTCTTTTCTTAGAATCTTGGTATATGAAGCCTAACTCTCGGCTGGGTAGTTGGGTCCACTATTGCCATCCCCGCTATCAAAGAATAAATCATAACCGGATAGATCATACACTATATCTTCTTCACCTATACCTGAAATTTAAAAGAATGAGCGGTAACGCCCAGTACGATAACTCTAATCCAAAAACATATGCATATGCACATACAAAAAGCATATAATTCATGTAGCTTAAACTAATGCAAACAATCATATTATTATCTTTCTTAAGCCAACAAAACGACACAGTCCAGTATTAAGTATACTATAATCCTAAACTTGGAGTTACTTAGACCCCATTGAAAATCATACAACTCTTTGAAAATAATAATCATATACATATATAGATGAGTGGGTACTTCCCAAACACCCCGAATCAGAACACCTAATTCTTCCGAAATCATATCAAGGCACGAGTCCACTAGGGACTGTCATGCTCTGAAGGGTACCCTGAACGTGGCAGTCCGCCACATATGGTATTAAAACTTAAGAATGACTTCCGAAATCATGCAAAAGTTTTCAACACCATATGTAAAGCGTCTATCACAACAATAGGAAACACCGGTGGGATGTATAGTTCGAGATAGTAAATACAGCATACAAGAATCTAAATAAACATCTAATTTATCATTAAGAGAGTATAATCCGTACATCATCTTAGGGGTTTTTCCCTTATAATTCTCCAAACAATCATAATAACAACTTAATCTTTCTCACAACCAAATAATACTAAGACCAAGAAATATTAAAGGATAATTAACCTATGATCTTCAAAAGATTCCCATAAGCTTTACTAAGACATCATCCCACTTGAGTTTATGAAGTCTTCGGGCATAAAAGATTTTTGTCCTGTTACAACAAAGGTCTATCGGAGTATAAGCATAACTAGCTTAGTGAGAATATTCCTGAATCAACGTACTTGTATAAATAGTTTCAAATAAGTTATTAAACAAGCATATGAATGCATCAAGCAAATGATCAACAATACATATGATCTAGGAAATCATATGTTTGAATAGATTTACCCCTCCATTCAGGGTTAGGTGTTCCAGGCTCTTTAAAACCCATCTTTAAATCCAACTCATGTAGTTTATTTCAGGCGCTTACTCGCCCATCTCAAAAGAGTTCTTTCAGGCTCCTAATTGCCCATCTTGCAAATTTCTGGCTACTGCACACCCGGCTACTAAACTCTTATCCCATCAAGAATAGTAGCTCATGCAATGAAACTAACTATGTGGTATACATGAATCAATTAATATAATTGTAGTATATGCTTAAAGTAATTTAAAGGTGATCACAGAATTTGCACACACTCCAACAGTATAATAGTACAACATAAGTTAATCAATAACGATTCATGCCTCGGTATGTTTAACATTCTTTCAGCCAATATTATCATACATGATTCATTTTCATCTTTTCCTACTTCTAGTGCCTCTAGCTACAAGCACAACCAAGTACGTAAAAAGTAGGAAATAAACTCACTTGGCCATGAGGATCTATCTTTCTTATGGATGAGTCGATCGATAAATCCACTAATCAAAATAATCCTCCGGGTATGAATACTCCTCCTCGGGATCACCTAATCAAGAAGGATACCCATAATGAGTATTTCTTATTGATTCTATGGTACTTATCAAATATTATATCATAAGATCGTTAAAATTCGTATAGAAGGTAATTCCAACTTAAAATAGCCATAATTTGGTCATTTTAACTCGGAATTGTGCAAATAATATACCGTTTTCTACCTACTCGAAAAGATCTATCCATTTCTAAAGTTATTTTTGTTATAAAAAGCCATTTGGGTTGGAAAATACTATGGTACAGAATAGTTACGAATTTTATAGTTCACAAAATATGATTTTTCCAAACTTTACTTTACTCAAAAATCCTTAAGCAAAATATATGGATATATATATATTGTTAAAAGATCCTTTGAACATATATTTATACTTGTATGTATGCATGATTTTGATAGTGTTGTCTCATTATTGGTATCTCATAAACAATTTGTCTTTAAGGGTTCTTAAAAGATAAAACTTTTGAAAATTTCCTCTTTTTGAATTGTTAGAAGGAAAACTAAACATATTTGAGTTGTTATGAGTAAATGTTTTCCTATTTTATTTTCTCACTTTTCAAAAGTAAATTCATTTTCAAAAATTTGGTTCTTTAAGTTATCTCCTAACTTTATCTCTAGTGATTGAAAATAGCTTTTCCAAATATTCTTTGAGTTTCAAATATTTGAAGTTGTTTTAAATGTATGTTTTTCCTTTTATATCTTTTCTCTTCTTTAAAAAAAAAAATAAGTTTACCCTTAAACTTTACTTACTTGTCAAATTTTATTTTTCTAAGTTGATTTTCCAAATAGTGAGTTGATTTTACCTTGGTTTGAAAAACTTGTTTTATTCTTAATATTCGTCAAGTGATAGAATAATTCTTTTCAACAAGTTTATAAGAAAAGCTTTCTTAATAAAGAATTGTTGACCTTAGAACTTAATAAAAATTTCATTTTGATTTTTGAAAAGAGAAGAACAACATGTAAAAAAAAATTAAGTTTTGAAGAAGCTTTCTTAGTATGTGATTTTCAAAGTCTATAATGAACCTATTTAAGTCTTACAAAAAATATGGTTGAGTTAAAATCCTTTATTGCTAAAAATTCTTCCTTTATGGAGTATTTAGTTTGGTTTATAAAAGAAAAGAATTCCTTTTATTATTTTGAAGAAATCTATATTACTACTTCTTCTAGAATTTACGATTAGCTTATCTTTTAAAAAGAGTTAAAACAAAACTTAGATCTTGGAAATTTCTTTTGTTAAGAAACCTAGTTTACTTTTTTTTTTATTTAAGAAAGAACCCATTTTTTTTTTTTCAAGACAACAACATTTTTAATCATGCATGAATATGTAGTAATATAAAAGCAAGGATAATACATAATAAGATAAAAAGAATTGCTGGTAAGTAAATAAACAAAATAAAATAGTCAAGCATTAGGAACCTTAGCTTTATCAAGGTATCCCGATCATGTATTGGGAGCCTTAGCTTCATCAAAGTAACCCAGGACTAAGAATAGACTAGTCCCAAAAGAAAAGAAAAGAAAAGAAAAGAAAGAAAATTGTTTTGACTTGATATGGACAAGTCTAAAACTAGAAGGACAAGTCTAAGACTAGAAGGATTAGTCTTAATTAAATTGCATGAAACAAGTAAATAAATAATTTAGAAGACATGAAAATAAATAAATAACAATGAGCTTATATGCTCTAAATAAATATATATACTTAGTATACATAATATTATATAAGTTAGATTAGAGCAAAAATAATAATAACAATAATAAAAATATAACAACATAATGTAAAACAGGAACATGAACAAAAACAAAACAAAAACATATTGTTGCTTTTTTAACTCACATGAGTCTAAGAAACATACACTAAGCTCATGCTAAGTTGTATGAATATGATGAAGAAATCTTAAGTAGGATTTTACCTAAGGTTTAATGGAAAGTTTGAAAAGAGATGAATGGGTTTTGTGTTTGTTATTTTTTTCTTGAAGTGTAGTGAATGATAGAGAGTGTTTTGAGAGAGATTTGTTATAGAGAGGTTTTGAGAGAGTTTTGGTAGAGTTTTGTTATGTAAAATGGATGTGTGAAAGAATGAAAGAAGAAGGGAGTATTTATAGAATTTTTGGAGTAAATTTTTGATGTAATAAGGGAGAGAGGGGATATTTTATTTGTTTTGTAATTTTTTGTAAAGAAAAGAAATAATGTGTAAGGTTTAATGTGAATAAAGTTGTATTGGAAACGTAAAAAGTAAGAAAATAGGTATGTAGGTAGTAAGAAATAGGTGTAAGAAAAAGTAAAGATAGTGAAATAGTAATGAATAGTAGGAATATTACTATGAATAGTAGACTAGACATATAAAATACCGGTAGTAAAAAATACACGTAAACAAGCTATATCTGTTATTTTTAGTTACTGAAAAATTCTAAAACTGATATTTTTGAAATCCTTGTTTAATTACGAGCCTTTTGGTGTTATTGGAATATTTTTATTATTCCAAGCTTTGAGACACGTTTTTCGAGAACTGATCTCGTTTGAGTTCAAAGGACACTCGAAATTCACGAATCAAATATTTTTATGCTACCTTATATTATTACAAACTCTTTTAAGCCATTAACTTAATTTCGTTTTCTAGGGTTTGAGAACGCGGGATTGCCGGAGTTGAAATTGTTTAATTGTCTTGACATTTGTTAACTTTTGAAACTCCGGTTCGACTAGGGTTAATGTTTAATCCATCTTTGCCTCATAAATTGAGGGGTTTAACTTAGGGATCGAATAGGCAGATCTTTTCATGTTCGAATTTTCAAATCAAAAGATCATTGAACTTTCTATTTTTCTCTTTGAAAATTCTCTTATGAAATCCCGTGGTTGAAATTGATTAAGGTTCGGTTTTAACTTGAGTCAAATTTTAGGGTTTCGATTCGGTATCCCAAAACCATTCTCAAAAAATTTGGGGGCTTACAGGGACCACCCTACACCAAGATCATCAGGGTGCCTCACCAGTATCACTGTCTGCCAGGTCTTTACTGGTCAAAACCAAGCACAACCAAAACATACAATTATTAAACCGAATAAAGATTAAGTTTATTAAGAAATTCTATTCCTTCAAGCATTCAATCAATACTAAGCTTACAGACAAAAACAGCAAGCAAGGATTGGTCGTACCTTTCTTAGTTTTAGGAAATTCCAATCTATATCTCCTAAAAATCCTTTATCGACAACACTTAACCACAACCAAATCTCCCGAATCTCCACAATACTTCAATCAATATTAACAATTCAACAAAAAACTCAAATCTCTAAATTCCTGTCAACAACATGCATTTATATATAACATATAAGAACACGATATAAACAAACCCTAATGTACTACAACTCCCAAAATCCTAACCTGACAAAGAAAATCATCAAGTTGAACCGTCTAACCTGATCAATTTTCCACAACAATTTATAGAATTTGATAATCCTTCAAAACCCTAATATTATATGACAACAAGAACACATAATGATCATCTAATCATACATTATTCAACTCCATTAAGGAAAAGATGAAACTTACTGATTTAGATCACCAAAATCTAACTCACTTCCACAAATTCGGATCCTAACCAAATCTAGGGTTTCCTTCATGCAAACAAATCACAAAATCCTTAGAAGTTGCATGAAATTCGTATAAATCTGATATGAGAACATTATACTTACTTGTTTTAATCACAACACTCACTTCTTATCCAACCGAGGCAAATCAAATCCAAGATCTAAATCTGTGCTACGTTTTTCCTTCAAGAACACCACAAAACCCTAAGCAAACTCATACAAATTCGTATTTAATCCATAAGAGAAGGTTAAAACTACTTACTTTGGATCGAAAACGCCCTCCGGATGATTCTCCAAGCCTAGATCTCCAAAAACACTCCAAAACTCTCTTATATGAAGGAGAAATATGAAATGATGTTTCTGTCAAAACCGTTTTTTTGCTTCTCGTATTTATATAAATTTGGTCATACGCCGGCATTACGCTGGTGGTGTACGTGTAGATCTTGCCGGCGTACACCCTACGCTGGCAAAATTTACACGAGCGTTGGCAGCGTTTATCGGGGCTTTGAATTCCCAGAACTTTGATTCTATTACATACACCGGCAAATCCAAGCCCTACACCGGCGGCGTTCCTCCCAGTGTTAAGAAAAACGCTACTGGTCCCATCCTACACCGTCTTAAGCTGGCGGCGTAGATTCTCCAGGAGGCGACGTACAATTTGTCAAAAATTGCAGAAATCCAAACTTTAATTTTTTTTCTACAACTAAACTTAAACTTTTACAATTGACTTGTTTTGATCTTAAACTCATCCTATATCATCTCATGATTCATAATTCATTATATTTTCATTTTTATTTCTGTATTTTATACCTACTCTATAAAACCACTATAAACTTAGCTCTATATATCCAACCATCTAATTAGGCTAACATTATCTCTGCAACCATCTTCACCCCCTTGATCCTTTGAATACCTCAACTGCCATCCCTTTGTTCACAACTAACTAACCTCGTCTTCTTTTTTGCTACATATGTTATGTGCATTATGACTTAAACCCCCATCATCCCACTCGCCCAAAGTGATTATGATCTTGCTAGGATCTTCTATCATTTCTTTACTTCCACCCTTCCCATTCAATCTCTTAGTAACATTTCTGTTAATATTGTAGTCAACCTTTCGACCATTAGTTATCAATTGTTCTTATTTATTACGACTTATTTTTTCATTCAATGGACTTATATGGATATACAAATGGCATAACCATTGCCATACCTAGTAAACTCATCATACTACCAGTGTCCACCTCCATCTTAAAACTAAATAATGCTGAACTTAAAGTTTAAACTGCAATTTATGAAAAAATATAGTTTATCGAAGCAATTGTGATGAATTATTTGTAAAAACAAATCAACTTGTCCGAGTAATTTAGTTCAGAAATGTTTTGGAAAAGTTAAGATAACTAAAATTGCCTTTTATAAAAAGGAAATTTAAACCAATGCCCAAGGGTTTAAACCAAAATTTATTACTGGGGAATATTTCCCCAATATATTTTATCAAAGCTAGGTCTTTAATGAAATTATTGGAGATAAATAAAGAAAGTTCTTCTATTCAAATCAAGTTATGATTTTATATTTTGATTTCAAATCCTAGCTCTATCGATCAGAGAATTAAGTATTTATCCACATTCAAAAGTATTGTTTTCATGGTATATTATTCATGTAAACTTAACAAGCTTGTTGGAAATATTTTACCGTTTTGTTATCATCAAAACTATAATGAGAGATATCAAAATAGAAAAAGAATGATAATTCATCGAAAGGACATGTAGAAAGAAAGAGTAAATCATACTGATTTTGAGTGTTGAAGCTTAATGTTTGAATGACTTCCCTAAACCTCTACCTATACTCATTCATCTAACATAAATGAAAGACTCTAATTTCTTCCAAAATTGAGGCTTTGTAGCAAGGTGTTTTTAAAATTACATTGAATTTGATTAGCCAAAATAGACTGAAAAATTGGTGTAATAATTTAAAATTGACAGTTTATATTAGTTTCTTGCTCACAAAAAAATTTCTTAAATGATCAATCTCCATTAGAATGAGTCTACTTTAACTAACTCTAATGAAATTGCATCAAAATGTGTTTTTTTTTCCCAACGAATTGTATGAAAACGATTGCTTATAGATCGGAATTGTTTAATAAGTTACAGCATTAATCTTATATAAGGAAAAAGAAAACATGAGACTGTAGAATTCTCTAATTATTTAATGGATGAACTTAGATGTATGTCACATCTACTACGTGATATTTCATTCACCTAATGGTAATCGCATTGAAGTTAATCTAAAAGTACTTATGAAAGTCGACTTAACAAGAGAAAAGAAAAGATATTTATGTTCAATAATCACATTGAAATTGTTCTTTCACAAGAATAGCATTAAAGTTTTCAAAACTAGCTTAAGCTAGTTAGCCCCAATAGCATTCTTGGCCAATAATTAGCCTGAGACCCTTGGTTTCTAGAATAATGATCTTTTACCCCATGAAATTAATAAGTTCACCATGTACTTGTAAAAAATTAACTTTTAAATAATATGATTAGAAGAATTACAAGCCCACATTCATAAATGGTTCGACTTGCTTAAAACTTGCTTCTTTTTTTTTTTCATAAAATGATTATTTTAAATCCAATTGAAACCCAACTTGAATACATAATGAACTAACATCAATATTTTTAAAGGCAACCTACGTCACTAATTTAATTAGATCCAATGGGTACAAATCATGGAAATGGGTAAGTTCATCATTAAGAAATATAATCTGATTGACCTATTTCATTTTGATCACTTAAACTATGGCTTAGTCAAACTGACCTCGTTTACCAGATCTTATTAAGAATAAACCCATGACTAGCTCTCTAAGTTACCTTTGCAGGACAAGAATCATTACATACTCTAACTTTAATACTTTTCAAGTAATCCATATCAACAACATCATTATGTATTTTCTTATACTAACCTATAGCAAAAGGTACCTTAGAACACTCCTTGACTAGAATCTTCTCAACTGCTTCAATTTACCAAAGCTTGTAAGGATTAGGTTGTGGTTCCATTAAAAGTTTTAAAGCTTGTACAACCCCCTTTTTTTATGATACTCTCGCAATTTCAATTATTAATAATTAGATCAAAACAATGATTGTTAACAATTCACCTAGTTTAAAACAATTTATGGTGTTGTTTATCCTCTTCCTGCTAAGTTGTGAGCATCAACTTCCTTGTTATGTACAAGTATGATTGTTCATCTTTTTCTTCTCCAAAGTCTTCACAACCATCGTTAGATCCACATACAATGTCATTCACTTCTTCATTTTCTTTCTCAATAAGATTCACTATTTACCATCGAAGATAATCATTAGATTAGTGTCTAAAATCCAAACACCTAAGACACTTCCTATTGAATGACTTAGAATAAGGATTATTTGTTTTTTTAGCCCTTCCTTACCATCCGTCACCTTTTGTTTTCTAAAATACCTGCCACTATCACCCTTTCCTTTATCACCATGAAGTTATGTATTTCTAGTTACCTTCCCTTTATCAACAGTTTTTTGATAATCACCATTGTAATACCCACATAGCTTCTATGGTTCAATTAAGTTTCCCTTTTCCCTACAACATCAATTTAATACTCAACATCATATACTTAGCCACATCAAATTCTTCATCACCTAAACACGAATTCTATCCCTGCAATTTTAATTCATTTAAATACTTTATTGTCTATTGACCTTCACTTTCACTGTTGTCATCCCTCTATGCCAACCTTATAAATCTTCTATAATCTCATGGATGGATTTCAACCCTTGATGACATCCCTAGTAATATTGAAATAAAGTTTGCTCATAATCAAGCAAAAGAAATTCTCTTTTCAATAATTGTGTCATCCTATACCACTTCCTAGCAAGGGTTTTTAATCTCTATCACCATGCAATTGGGCTAGCTTTCAGCTTACATGTTATCAACCTTAACCTTTTCCCTTTTGATACCTCCATATAGTCAAAGAATCTATCTATATTAGCTAATAAAATCTTTAGTCCCTAAATTCTTGCTACAATACGAAATATCTACCTTTAACTTGAAATCGCTACTTTCATATTCATTCCCACCTTCATAATAATCATTAAAATTACTGTCTCGATTACATTTACCTACATATTGACCTCGATCATACCAGTACACTACATGCTTTACTTCGCCTACCACAATAATAATTCTAGCCACCATAAAAATCCGTATGTTTGAAATCCACTTCAAAATAATCATCTTCAAAATCATCATCATAGGTAAGTTGTCCATAATTGACCGTAAGAATAAGTTTATTGATAGGTTCCTCTCAAGTCGCATTTTCCCTGGGTTATTATCTATCTCCATTCCTAATTATACCACCAAACACCAAAGTTTCCGGTCAATCAACAATCTCATCAAAAGTGTCTCTTAAACACATAGAATTTATGATCAACGTTCTACTTCACAGCCTTTAAGATTGTGCGTAAGATTTTTAAACCTTGAAAATCATCTTAGGTATTGGAACACCGACTTTTGTTATCATTAGACATCATATTGGATTGATTACCTACTATGATACAAGCTGATATTGCAGGTTAACGTAATGAATCATAGGTTAATTCTCAATTAACCTTTTGGAGGTATGAATAAGTTTCAATCTAAAAATTCAAGGTTAATTTTAAAGAAAATTATTATTGTTGCTTAAAATATGACATAAAAAATACATATTTATGGGTGAGATCCTACCAACCACAATCCTTTTAGAAGAAGGAAATCGGAAAAAAAAATTATGAAGAAACATAATACTATCCTAAAATATAAACTTGCTAAAAAAAACAAGATTATTTCCCTTGTTTCCATAGGAAAATAACCAAAAAGGAAAGTAAGTTATTTTTTTATCGTCAAAGGTAAATAAAAATAGTCACTTTCCATAATAATCACATTTTTCAATTACTTTGTTTTCTTGGACCTCTTTTCTTGCTTTTTTGCTTAGCTTGTTCTAAGAATGGTCAGTTATTCACTTTTAGGTCTAACAATATTGATTGAAATAGGCCCTTCGTACTTTGTTCCATTACTTTAGTAGCTTTCCTTAACAAATAAGTTTCATCCATTGTAAAACCAACACCATATTTATCCCTTAACATTCTTATTTTACTTTATGTCAATTACATCCTCTTGAGTAACAATAATCCTACAAACTTACTCACTATATCTCAAGTCATTATCATCATGTTATGAAAGACCTTGATCTCTTCACTTCTTTCTTAACATTTGGTCACTCACATCCTTAAAGGAATTCATTTGTAGCAATCCTAGTTCATTCATGATCTCCTCATGCATCATATCACAAATGTCTTTCTAAGCCAATTTAAACCCATTTCTTCAGAGTCACTTAGTGCTCATGATTTCCCTTTATAATTTAACTTTATTACCTATCATTAGATCGCTAGTAAATTGTAGTTGCTCGTTGTTACTAGATTAGATATCAATTTCATGAATCAAGTAAAATATATTTCTAATATGTATTACATGCAAACAACCAAACAAGCAACCTCTAACTGGTATTTCTCATTATACATGTGTAGAATATGTTGGTTCTTTTAAACACATTGAATATGTTGGTTCTCTTAGAAAACGTACTTCTTTCGACCAATGTGGAATATGTGGGTTCTTTTAAACACTTGCAAATCATTATAGGTTATGTTGCCTTTCTTGGGTGCAATCTCATATCTTGGCACATCCAAGAGCCTATTATGTTCTAAGGTTTTATTAAAACTGAACATATAGTCTCCCTTATGTTTTACTAGAATTTACTTGGATTTGCTATCACACCTCTAAGCTAGAGTTCCGATTTGACATCTTGTTATTATGTGTTGTAGCAATCATGGTGTCCTTTGCCTATTTAGTAACTCTATAAAATATGATTGCACCAAACATGTTAATATTGATATTTATTAATATTTTGGTGTCACACTAGAGTTATATTATGAGAATAAGGAGATCATGTCTAATATGAAAGAAAAATAGTCTTTGTGAGTGCGTTAGGTTACACACCCTATTATTTGTGTGTGTGTGTGTGTGTGTGTGTGTATATACCCTCTACAAATTAATTGAAAATTAAGTTGACATTATCAAATAATAGATTATACATTTTCCCCCAAATTTGAAATATTCATGTAAATATTAAGCCATTAGGATGTGTATATCTTTATTTTTTATACTAGTAGTTAGTACAATCTATTTTAATTAAAATGAACTTTGGACATTTATAGGCCTCAACAATCCATCAAATTTTTTATATGGCTCATCAACTATCAATTTTTTTTTTCAATTTAAGTTTTCAACATTTAATAAATCTTGCAAAGTTGGATAAATTTAGTACATGAACTTTATCAATTTATGTATTTAACTACTTAAAATTTGAGAGTATTTATTTACTACCAATAAATTTTTTAAATTCATTTACGATACCTAAATGGGATAATCTATCACAAAAATGAGTAACACTCGCCCAATAAAAATTGAAAAAAAAAAACTGCCAAATTATTGAGATTAAAAAATGTATATTCTTTTCCTTTTCCTAATTTATTCCCCCCCAAAAGGGATTGCTTCCAGAGATCTGGTTCTGGGAACAGTTCAACTGGAGTGGACCCCATGTACTTAAAGCAAGAGTAGCTAGCTCGTGGAAAGAGCCATAGGGCTATATTGGCTGACAGCAAAAGTCTTCCACTCAAATTAAACTTTGGGATTCCCTTCGAATATATGGTACACAAAAACCTGGTTAAACTAACAAACCACTGTGATATCACCCTCCATGATATGTATCCTAGTACAATCATTGCTAAGGCTGATTTATATGGATCTCTGCTCAGAAAAAGAGAATACATAAATAAATATGGTGGGTGGTATTTTTTATGCACTTAAAAATCCCTAGAAATCTACCCATCAAGAGCAGCCGTACTTAAATTGCACATATACCCTTCAAACCATCTCTGGACGTTATATATGGATCCCATGTGAAATGTCTAAGACTTTTGTTTTGTTTATATATATAAAAAAACATTTAGATCCAGCTTTAAGTTTTTTTCCTTTTATTAGTTTTTTTTTTTTTTGCCATCATTACTTTATTAGTTAAATAAACTAAAATCCTAAGGTAAAATTTTGCATTTTGAGATTATAAACAAATTAAACCCACAGGTCCTATTAAATATAAGTGATTCAAAATTTTTAATCAAGGTTTGTAGGTGCGTTTTGATACTTCATTATATATGACATAATCACTACAAGAAAATCAACCTTTATAAATAGAAATTTTGCACAAAGGAAACCTAGTAAGAGCAATTATATTTTGACAGACACAAATTTTATCTCTAAATTCCAATTTTCTTGTGGTGAATTCATAAGTGTCAACGCAATTTTTAAGTTGATAATTTTGGATGGTTTCAATTTTTTTAAACTTATTTCCTTCTTGAAATGAGTGGCATGTGTATAAGTATCATTCCATACTTTTAACAAATTATAGAAATTATGTTAAGAAAGTCATGTTTTAAGGGAGTCCCTTATTAAATAAATGTAAGTATACAAAAAATGAAAAAGAAGTTAAGATTAAATCTTTATCTAAACTTTCGGTTTCCTTTTTCAATCTTATATTTTTTTTTTTTTTTTTCTTTTTTTTTTAATTGAAAAACGCAAGAGTCCATCTAAGTCAAAGTTACAAATAACAACTATACAGATGGGGTCATTGATCCAAATTAAAAAATTCACATTTCTTTACTTTAAAATAAATGTTAACAAGCATTTAATAAATAAAATCATATCAAGAGAATGAAGAATCGTTTTTTTAATCAAATTCAACAAAATACAATATAAGAAAACTAAGATTTAGAGATAAAATATCTATCTCTAAACATAAATTTCTATTGTGAAATTCATTATTGATGACTTTATTTATAGAAATATAACTTCTCTCATCGATTTTACATCATAGAATTTCTTTGTCTAAAATCCAATTTCTTGTAGTGATATACATAAGGATAGCAACTTGGGCTAAAAGAAAGACCAAAGCAAGAGCACCCAAAACATAAACTGAAGTTGGGGTAGTGACTAAGTAGTGAAGATGGAGATGACATGTAGGCGGATAACACTCTTGTGAAGGGGATAAATATGAGTATGGAGATGGTAATGGGTAGATATAAACACGATTCAGTTCTAAACCGGAAACCCAATAGGAATCATCACCTGCAGTTGCAGAACCAGAACCAGAACCGAACCAATTGGTCGATTCCAAAACCGATTAAGGAATCGCTAGTTTTCTAGTTTCTAGGCTGTTCTACGACCTAAAACTAGATGAAACCAACAATTCTAATGGATTCCATTAAAAAAAGAAGAAAAATAAAGAATTTTTTTTAAATTATACTAAACATATAATTATTAATGTTTATATTAATAGTAAAATTTATTACCTATTGACAATATTTAATATATTATTATCAATAATATAGATAAATATAACTTAAAATCATATATAATTTAACCTATATAAAGTTTTCTAAAAAGTAAAATTCATTTCCTTAACAACTTTACACCATTTTTTGTATTATAATTTTCTTTTATCCTCTAGAGTATTTTGCAATCTCATACTTTGTAACTATAATTGATATTGGTCGTGTTTATATATATACATATATACGCACGTTCTGAACAAATATTTTAAATTTTTTATTAAAAAATTTAACACTTTTAGATCAAATAATTAATTATTTTGAGTTTAAAATTTATTTTATTAAAAACTAAAATTTATTTATATTTCATTTGAATAAAAAGTGGTTCTGTGGTTTCAAAAATGAAAATGGGAACCACCGGTTTCATAGAACCGGACTGAAACCATGAGAGATGGTTCTTGTTTCAGTTTCTGTTTCTTATTTTTAAGACCTAGATTAGGTAGTTCCAATTCCGATTCGATTCAGTTCTAGAACTGTGCCTTAATCTAGTTATGGGTTGAGTACGATCATGGAGATAGGAATAGTATGGGTATGGAAACTCAACAAATTTGAACGAGCATAAACTATAAAGGAGATTGTGGAAGTGATTAAATTGACAATTGAAAATTGGTTGAGTATTTCATTACTTAGCTTTTTTATATTGTATGTTTTGGCAAACAAAAGCTCATTTGAGTATTTTCATCTATAAACTTTTACATTTAGGTTAAATTAAAAGAAAAAAAACCCACATTTAAATACTTCTTTTAACATTGTTCTCAAACCAAAAAAAAAAAAAAATGCCCGTTGAGATGCAGCTTTTAAAATATTTAAAAAAAAAAAAGAGAGAGAGAGAAGAAAAAAGAAATTCACTAGGGAGCCAAGTCCCTTTGATAGTTCGTTCGATCTAATAATATATAATTTCCCACTATGTTAATAGATAGTTGGTGGCTAAGTGGCAGGTTATAAGATTCTGATTCTTGCAAAAGGATGACACACCCAGATCTTGTCTTTGCACCCAATGACTCCATCGATATATATACACTCACATTTACGTAATTAAATTTTGTTTCTTAGGCTGTCATGTTTTTTGTATAAAGACATCACGTGTAGGTCAGGGCTCTTTCGATACACCTTTTAGTTGGCCTTTTTTCTTCTCTAATTAGCTCATTATATTATATATATAATATATAGATATATACATCAATCTTATCCCTATAATCTTGGACGGTCTCTGGAGCACACTTAGAGCCGCCAAAAATTGTCATGCATGCACTGCACCGGTAGGTCTCCGTTGATATAATATAACTTATTAGGCGTGATTGAATGTCACATTACCATTATTGCTTTCCTTTCACTACATGACATGCCATCCAGTTTTCCCTCCCTTTGTTTGTTTGTGTTTTTTCATAGTTTCCTCTTCCTTGTTTAATATTTTATGAAGTTTCATATCATGCGACTTCTCTGTATACATAACATAAAAAAAAAAATAAATGTAAAATGTTATCATATTATGTTGAATTTTTAAATACTATAGTACCTTCCCATAATCGGTATCCTAGAATGGTTAAATAGTATGACCTTAGTAACATCTTATAAATTTGTAGTTACTTGTGTATATAATACCTTTTTACGCCAACTAATCATAGATTCATAGGAGCTCATGAGGTCAAGAATCCATAATTGGTAGATTGTGATAATAATTAATCATCACAAATGAAAATGGGATATAAAATAGAAAAGATGTTTTCATTTATATAAGAATGAAATTATTGTTATCATATTCTATTAGTATATTTTTGTGGTTTATCAACACCATTACTAGTAGTGAGCCTTATAACCTGTTTAAGATTGTATAAGTTTTCTGATGGGTATTAAAAATTAATGGGTGCGCTGTGTTTACTTCGAGGATAGTTAGAACATGTGCTCTATACATCATAATATACTGTATAATTTCTTTATATATATATACATATTATATATCAACCATAAGATGAACCTAACTTTCAAATAAAATAGAACAAGAAGTTGACCTAACATAAAACTTATTAATTTAGACAAAACTTGGTCAAACAATTTATTGTTCCTCAAAACTTCCATTTAATTTGAATTTTTTTTTCTTTTTAGAAAACCACATAGATTACTCAAGATAGCATTATTCTTATACATTTTATATGATACAGCTTTAAAGTATAGTTCCAAGGGGATGCTTGATAAGGTGAGACATATCTATATAGTGCGCATTTATATTCCATCCACCAAGTATCTACTCGCCTCAAACTATTGCGAATACCCAACTTGTTGGTTGTATACAATCATTATTTATTGTTTCAGGTCACCAATATATCAGCAAGGTCCGGAAACTGTATAATAATATTCAGCAATGTACAAAAATTTTAGGATCTTACAACACACGAGATCATTAGGAATTTAGGATTTAGGAACATGTTATTATCCGCCAAAACAAACACGTTTCAAGCCTAATTCTTATCTGTATTTGATCTGTTTGATTTATATGAGTAGAAATATATGTTTTTCATCTTATTTAATTTTTAACAAACAACTATTTAAAAACGATAAAAATAAGATATCCGAATGACCATAATAAAATGAAACGACTAGATACTTAAACTCATGTACGATCCAACTTACTAAAAGCAACTCTTTATCACAAACTATGGATACGCATCGTAGATTTTAACATCATGAAATCTGTGCATGAATTAACGCCCCTACCGAACAGTCACTTGTTACCACACAGTACACATAGGTGTGGGACACTAAATTCAAATTTCATGAATGAGAAAGCAAGACAGGATTGCTGGTTCTTCAAAGCCAAGCCAACGCATAGGATGCTTGACCGCATTGATAGGAGCATTACCATTCAAGTACCCCACCATGGTCCACATCTGGCGAACCCAACAAGTACTGGTAGGGACCCAGCCAGGTCCGGTCACTGCTCATCTGGGTTCCACTACTTTGGTCACTCTTCTATTCCCTGGGTCTCCAATAATACAGAAAAAGATGTCATCCATTTGAGAAAATGATTAATCGAATATGACATTCTACATATGTACAAGCATGTTATAAATATCAATAATCATATTATTTACACACATAGTAATGATAATGAGTAGTTTTTTAAAAACTACTATTTATAATGTATATATATATTATCACATATTAAAATTTTATTCGTTCTTACTCACAACTTAAGAATACATGTAGCATATATCTAATGAATCATTTTATCCCTCTATAGTAAACACTATCATTCATATTTTATATATATATAATCACATATTAAAATTTTATTCATATACAACTTGTGTATACACATGGCTTGTAATATCTAATGAATCATTTCATCTCTTTGTAGGGACATCTGCTTTGACATTGTTGATGATAATTTCGTTGCATAGTATATTGTAAATGGAGTGGTATTGTCTAGTAAGCTTAATGCCACTATTTTTGGGCTTAGTTTAATTGGAAAATACTATCTTATGAGTTATGTATTAATAATACATAAAAATGTAATTTAACAGACAAGGAAATCATGTGGTACTTCAAGCAATCAATATGTAAAACTTTTCTAAAAGGGATTGATGAATTGGATTGCATATAAGATAAGTAAAGCATGAAATAAAATAAGATATTTTCATATTAAAATTATATATAGTAAGCAAAGTACATCCAAACTTTACTTGTGTTAGAAGACTATAGCGGTTATAATTCACATTTATAGTCTAGAGGTTAGTGGTCTTATAATGGATCTGATAAAAATCTCCATCCTGGATTATATTATATAGACATTCATTGAAAAAGTTCAGAATTTGGATCTATCAAACCCTCTTTAGAGTCATAGTGGAATTTATATCATATAAAATCCATCTATTCCAGGAAATCTTATGAAACAGCATTTATTTAATTTTTTATATTTCTCTAATCAAACTACCATGACCGTTCATGACTAGTATATAGTATGTATATAATAAATAAATTATATATAAATTTTTATATATATTTAATGATATACATAATAATTACACTTTTCACATGACTTATTTTATATTTTATATTAATTTAATAAATTATATATTTTTAAGTAATATGTTTATTTTTATATCATTTTATTACACTTAATAAAAACTGATTTTTCATTAATACATTAATAAAATAATATATAATATCAATTTAAATATATTTAGATTTAACTAATTATGTATATAACACATTTTATTATTTAAATATACTATAATTTTACATAGTATTTTTTTTTTGGGAAATTTGTTATTATATTTTAAATAATATAGCATGTAAATATAAATTATCTAATATATATATATAACAATTTTTTTATATAGTCAATAACATATGAATAATTACAATAATTATTAATAAAAATGCTATAAATAATATGAACATATATTTTGTATTATTATATTATTAAAATAAAATAAAATATTTATATATTAATATATTTTTATCTATATTAAGTTTACATTTTATAGTAGTCATTTTATTTTACATATTTTATTATTGAAATATACCTTATTTACAAGTAGTATATTATGGTATTACTTATATATAACATATAATATTGTTATTCATTATTTTATCTAGTTGTGTGTTTTAATTTTTTTTATACAATAAGCTACTATGTAATAGAATATATAATAGACGTAAATGATAATTTATGAAATTTATAAATGTTTATAAAAAACATATTTTAAATATTATTTATTATTTATACTTTATAATATATCAATATATAACATATTAATTAATATATTATAAATAAAATATATAGTATTATTTGTAAATAACATATGATTATACATATTATATTTAATATATAATAAATATAGTTTACAAATATAATATAAGTCCATATTATATATTACACATTTATATATATTATATTTGATATGTATAACTAAAACTATATTTTCAGCATAATTATTTATATATACATAGATATAATAATTTAGTTAAGAGACAAAATTGCAACAGAATTTGATAAAATAGAATTTGGAGCAAAAATAATTTTATTTCCTACTAAAATCAAAGGTAAATTTGAGACAGAAAAAGTTCCACTACAAATCAATTTGTAATCCATTGCAAAAGAATATAAAAATTATAAGATTATACATAATTTATGTTATCACAAATCCATCGCAATTCTATTGCTAATTCATTTTTTTAGAGAGAAATTTTCAATCACAAAATTTCTGTCTCTAAAGGCTAATTTTCTACTAGTGGATCTTTCGATGTATTCAGTTGAAATCAAATGTAAATCTAGAAGGTGCACCACACCTTTAGATTTACGAAATAAAGTTTGAGCTACTAAATATAAATACCCAGTCAATATTCAATTAAGAGTATTTGAAAACACATGAATTAAGCTTTTGATTCACAAACCTTAAGTTAAGATGATTATTTCTCCATAGATGCCGATATTAAGCATAGATTCAAAAGAAATAATATGGAATTAAGAATGAATATTGCAAAATTAAGCTTAAAATCTAGCAATTACAAATAATGGATTAAAATGATTTTACCCAGAGAACTTTGAAACTCCTTAACAAGAAGAAACAATTCTTTCGCTAAAGATTTCTCTTTCTATTCTACATTAGTAATTTGCTACATATGGTACACTCCCTATTGGGCATCTATGCACGTTTATTTATAGGCTACATGCATGAAAATCAAGAAGATTTGATTCGCTAACGTGGCAGATTCTTTATAATGAAAATAGTCTTTATTCTCACGCGTGCGTCATTGAGCTAGTTAATTTTGACAACTAAATAGGGTTACTTTTCATTGGTCAAATTCAAGGCTCGAAGTTTAGTCACGGTCTAAGCTGTTTTCTTTTCTTCAAAGCTTGAAATTTTGTTCAGCTTTAATCGCGAATAGAATCTAGGGCTCGATTTTGAGGCATGATTACAGCTATATCATGAAATCCATGGCTCAATCACCTTAGTGTAAATTAAGGGTCATTTCAACGGTTTCATTTGGAGTGTGATTAAGAACTTTGCCTTTTTTTGTCTTGAAACTTTTCCCTCGACAGGCATTTATGATGACTTTGATAGAAATCTATCTTTGAACTTTGTTATTGTTTTGCTCTAAATTTGATCAAAACACTTTATTTCTTCTTTTGTAGATTCAAAGAGTTGAAAAACAACATTTAAACTTCAAAAGGACAAAATTCTTAGTAATTTATCTAAAAATGGATCAAATCAAGCTTAAGTTCCTATGAATGGAATAAAGTATAACAGAATTATTAAATTCCCTCACATTTAAGCCTTTGCTTGTCCTCAAACAAAACATCAATAGCACCACAAGACAAAGCTTCTTGAATAGGGGAAAAAAAAAACATGAATGGAAATTTGACCAGATGAATTAAGCTTAATTCACCTGTTTAACTCAACATTGTATAATTTTAATCAATTCCCACTAAACTTGTGCTAAAGTTACTTTTACTAAAATCACTGAACTAATCTAAGTAGATCATCTTTTACCCTTATTGTTTAATTAAGAATTTCAAAGAAAAATTACTCAAAAGATCATACAAAGTAAGAGGAACTCAATCAATTTTATCCTCTTATACATATAGGTATGGAGTTCCTTAATCATTTCTTTAAGTATCATAGTAGAAAATGAAGGTATATACATCAATTCATCCCTTGATTTTCTTTCCTTATTTGTGCTTTTATTTCATTCTTATTATTTATGTACTTCAAAGCTATAAAGGGGAATGTTTTTGCTTTTTTCTTTACATTTTCCTCTGGAGGGGTTTTTGTACCTATCTTTTTTGCTTTTTTCTTTTCCTTAAGATTTATGGCTTATTTAAAATTAATAGAGGGGTCAGAAGTTTCTCTTCCAAGGGATCAACCCTTGCCCATTTTAACCTTAAGCGCATGATTTATTTTCATTTTAATTTTGGCTTATTTTTTAGATAAAGCATAAGGAAAGAATCATCAAGTTATGAACATTATTTGAACCTTCATTAGAGACTAAAAAGCTCTCAAAATGACTAAATTGAAAAAAAAAAAACATACAAATTATTTACACTTTAAAAAATCAATTGAGTAGCCTTACCAAAGATCTTAAGCTAATTACAGATCTAAATTTCTGATTAAATAACAAGTAAAACTACTCCACATGAACAATGTAAGGTGATTTACACATCGTAAAGTTAACTTAATCATAGGATGTTATCATTCATTATTAACTCAATTGAGTTATTTGGTGATTTTTGTCTTGAAATTTTGAAAAACTTTAGTCAAATTTTAACCATTTCATTATTTTCCTATAACTTAATCATAGGATGTTATTATTATTATTATTTTATTATTATTATTATTATTATTATTATTATTATTATGCTCCTCAACACTTCTTACTTAATTCCCTTTCCTTACACTTAAGATGAGCATTGTCCTCAATGTTTTATAACATTATAAACAAACAAGGGATCATTAGCAAATTAAAGCATGAATAAGGTCTAATAGTTAGAAGTTTAGGAAACTTCTTTGTTGTTGAATCAAGGGTGGAATGTTGTTGAGACTTGGGGCTTAATTGCCTTTTGATTAAAGTTGTTTAAAGACTAAGGTAAAATAAGGCAAAACATCATAGTAACCACTAGCTCTATCACAGCCATGACTTAAAAATTGGCAACTATATTACAACAACAGAACTGAAATATAACAATAGCATTTATATACAAACAAAGAATTAAAGGAAGTAAAGAATTACACAGAAAAGAAAACTAAACAAACAAAATTATACAGAAGAATATTATAAAAAAACTATACAAGCCTATATACAAACAGAAAAAGGGGTATGTACAGCTAAAAGCTATAAACAAAATAGAACACAACAAAAGGAAAAAAAAAACAGAATATTTACATAAACAGAAAAGAAGCAAAAAGAAAGCTAAGTGCTATAAATAGAAACATAAATATTTACATAAATAAAATAGAACAATATTTATAGAAAAAAAAAGAACATGTACAAGAAAAATAAAAACGAACAGAAAGTGAAAAATTATATATATTGTCACAAGGTTAGAGACTAGTCTATTAGATCCTAAGCTTTAAGATATTACTTCATTGTGCTTTATTTTTCATGAGTTAAATGTTGATCCCTAGCAATGGAGCAAGAAAACTCGATTGGTTCATTTTACAAAACATGAAATCAAAGTTTTTGAAAATTTTTATGAAAATGCTAATAAGTTCTGTTTAATTCCAATTATAGTCACCAACATTAGGCAAGCGCACCTACCAAAGTAGCATAGAAAATATTAGGTCATATTCCTTAGGGATCGTCATCATCTACCATACTCACTTTTCATCTATTATCTAGCCAAAAAATGTAGCAAAGCATATAAAAAATAGAAGCTAAACTAAGGTTAATGCTAAAAGATATATAAGGTAAAATTAAGGATAAGTTTGTAAATGCAAGATGAGACTTAGAATTTGTTTCACCAATTACTTATCATGTGATTTTTCAACAAACTCAAAGAGTTATATACTAGTGTATTTGCACTATCAGACTCACGAATGTAAGTTGAAGGCTCTCTCAAGGTCAAAAACTCTAGATTTAGATCAAATCACCGGAATCTCTTTACAAGTTATCAGCAATCTAGATTGACATAAACTTTAAGAATCGTTTGCTTAAAAACCCATTTCAGAAATTTGAAAACAAGTGATGGAAAGTATCACCATTCCTCTCCCAAGGTGATTATGAGCAACTTTATTAGTAGCTTAGATCTATTCAAAAGAATAATCTCTCGGTCTATTCGGTTCAAATCAGAAATAGATCTAGAAGGTGCACCACATATTTAGATCTACGAAATTAACTTTAAGCTACTAAATACAAATACCCAGTCAATATTCAATTAAGAGCATTTGAAATCACATGAATCAAGATTTGGATTTACAAACCCTAATATAAGATTATTATTTCTCCATAAATGCAAATATTAAGCATAGATTTAGAAGAAATAATATGGAATTAAGAAAAAATATTGTAGAATTAAGTTCAAAATGTAGCAATTACAAATAATGGATTAAAATTATTTTATCCAAAAAACTTCAAAATTCCTTAACAAGAAGAAACAATGCTTTCGCTAAAAATTTCTCTCTCTATTCTACATTAGTAATTTGCTACATATGGTGCACTCCCCATTAGGAATCTGTTCACGTTTATTTATAGGCTACAAGCACAAAAATCATGAAGATTTTACTCATTGATGTGGTGGATTCTTTATAACTAAATCGTCATTATTTCCACGTGAACATCACTGAGCCAGTTAACTTATGATAGCTAGACAAGGTTACTTTTCGTGGGTTAAATTCAAGGCTCGAAGTTTGGCTATGGTCTAAGCTGTATTCTTTTCTGTTAAGCTCAAATTTTTGCTCAGCTTTAATCGTAGGTAGAATCTAAGGTTCGACTTTGGGGCGTGATTGAAGTTGTATCACGAAGTCTAGGGCTCGGTCACCTTAGTGTAAATTAGTGCAAACCGAGGGTCATGTCGAAGGCTCGATTTGGGACATAATTGGGAACTTTGGCTTGTTTTGCCTTGAAATTTTGGCTTCAACAAGCATTTCTGATGACCTCGATAGGAACAATCTGCATTGTTTTATCACAAAAATGCAGTTTTATTATTCTAAAGTAATAATAATAAAACCAATCCACAAAATGCGGTTCTTTTATATTTTAGTTTGGTTTACGATTTGGTTAAGGAAGAGCCTAAATGGTTACGGTTCACTTTGAGGGATTGAACTGAATCAAACCATTTGAACCCAAATTGAACCTCTTCACATTAAAAGAAACAAAAAAAGAGCCATATTATTTATAACTCTTAAGCATTGCATATTAGGACTTGCATTACTTTAAAATTAATTCAAAAAAATGCAAAATTCTTATCATTGAATACTTCTACAGAAGTAGGTTTTACATTATATTGCAATATCTACAACCATCAACACTGAGATAATTTAGAACTTCAAATTAATTGCTACAACATAAATTTAAATATGTTATTGTCGAGCCTAGATTTTTCGTTTCTGGTTTTATTTCTTTTAATCCAATCTGTATTAAACCCGAACCCATATAATACGAACCATCAACTAAGAATTAAAAGAAATTCAATTTTTAAAATAATTTGGAGTCACCACCCGATTGGAATCGGGAAAAATTTATAAGTTAGGATTAATGAGTTGGTTAATCCTAACTTAGCTACTAATCTGCGAAAAAAATTTGATTTACAAACCAAACTTTATAAACCAGAAATTTTGGATTCGGGAGCTACCCTATTAAAACCATATGGTTACCACTTGAAATTTAAATTTTAAAGCTTATCTTTTTAATGCTTGAAAATTTACTAATTTACATACCACGATATTTATAATTTATCATTTAATCTTACAATATTTATAATGAACAATAAATTAATTCAAAAAAGAAATAATAAACCAAAAAAGATTTTTTTCATTTTTTATGTCGTCCCGGAGGTGCCTACGTACCCACTAATTGGGATTAAGCAGCACGTAGTTTTTTTTATAAAATATTTAATTTGTTGGTTTATTTTATATTTTGAATTCTTTTCATTTTAAGTTTTTTAATTTTTTTTTTTTTAGATTTCTAAGAAAATCATATAGAAAAAAAATTCAATATGAAACTACAAGCTACCAAATTAATTTATATTTAAATAAAAGTGAAAATTTTCTAAATGGCAAAACCTCTTCCGTACATATTTCCAATTTTTTTATATTTTTTTATTCACATATATATGTATTTAAGAGAAAACTTGCATATGATGATGATGATGATGACACTAACCTGGACGAAGCGGATTGGATTTCGGATTTAGGTTGGACCTGGGTCGGACTTCGAAGCTCCGATCGGTTATTGGAGATGGTGGCGGTGGTTGTTCGAAAATCACCAATTGGGTGGTCTGGAGCAACCAAGAACTTATGAATTCGATCAAATTAAAGACGACCAGCAATTTGACGGTGGTGATTTGGATCAAAATTGGCTGAGGAAGATGGTTTCAAGCTTCCAATAATGGCGACCGACGATGAGTGCTTCACAAAGATGGTGGTTAAGCTCCAAGGATCAATCTAAGACCTTTAATAAGGAAATCAAACCTTCCTAAAGCTCACTATC
Organism: Combretum micranthum; assembly: GCA_024138025.1. NCBI lineage: Eukaryota > Viridiplantae > Streptophyta > Magnoliopsida > Myrtales > Combretaceae > Combretum > Combretum micranthum. Next base: position 68,214 of record JAMXBD010000592.1, read on the forward strand.
ACAATCAATTTGCTCAAAAATCTTCCATACTCAATGAATTCAAAAAATTTCGAAATCAGACAAGGAACTTTGATCTTGAATTTGAACAACTTTCGAGTGTTTCCTAAAGTCGTGGATGTGTTTATATGTGTTTGATTGCTTGTTGATGATCCAAATAGTGGATTCGAAGTCCTATTTATAGGATTCGAAATGGGGTGTGGTAGCCATTGTGGTTGGTGGTGGTGGTTGTATTCGCGTGAATCTGAGCTTCTAGAGGGGATTTGGTAATCAACAAACGAATTAGACTTCCAGAAAGAGGATAAGATTAACAAAAAAACAAGTTCTAGAAACTCAAATTTGAATTTTCGAACATTTGTTCTTCATGCGAAAAATGACCTTTTTGCGAACTTCGAATCCAAAATCGAAAGCCAAATTGTGATTTTCGAGCTTGATTGTTGGTTCTAATTTATAGTACTTCATGTGCACTTTCAGATCCCCTCATAAATTTGATGAAATGAGCTTGGAAGAGGATAAAAAGTGGACTTGAAACAAGCCGATCACGAGGAGAAAACTGATTGCTAGAGGAAGAAGGAGACGTACGTGCACACACACGTACCCATACGCACGACACGCACAGCTCGTGTAACGCATGCGCCAGGCTGAAAAACAAAAATCCGCTTCCGGGCGAATTCGAGCCCATGTCGCCTCTCTTGCATGTGCGTGTGTTTTACTGTTAGGCCGTTGGCCTGTGCCTCATTTTTTTGATGCATTTAAATCATATTTAAGGTCTTTCAAAGATGAGTTTAATTAAATAACTTAATTAATTAAATTCTTTAATTATACCCATCATTAATTTATAATGGAAATTAATATATTCAAGCTCAAAACTTTGTAATAATTTGAAAAAAAAAATATTTTGTAGGCTTAAAATAATAATAATTTATTATAAATTAGACCTTAAAATGGGCAAAAATTGGGTTTTATAGTATAATTCCTTTAAGTAAAAATAATCCCATAAATGGAATTTCGCATATGTTTTTCATTCTTATGAAATGCTCAAATTACTTCCTCATTGTTTCACTCGTGTTTCTTTTGAAGTTTAGAAGTTATCTATGAAGGTTGGTTAATCGAAGATTGAGCCGACTTCTAGAGAATTTCAGAGATATCTACCTTACTCGTATTGAAAATGGAATCAAACAAACACTTTAAATGACAAACTTTTTATTAATTACACAGAGTACAACTTTACAGCATCTAAATTTATAGGATCCTTTAAATATGGGCCATCCATTTGAGAAAGGATTAATTGCCCCCTATCCCCCCAGACGACACCCTTTTGACTATGTATGGCCTTTTATAATTAGGTGTAAACTATCCCCTAGGATCTTGCACATTGGGCGGCACTTTTCTCAGCACTAAATCACCTTCTTGAAACTTCACGACTCGACCTTTTTATTGAATGCTCGAGCCACCCTTTGTTGGTACAATTGCCAGTGACATATGATAGTTAACCTTTTTTTCATTTAGGAGGTTCAACTGCTCGATCCTATGTTTCACCCATTTAACTTCGTCGAGCTCAGTTTCAGCCAAGATCCAAAGTGAAGGTATTTCAACTTCTACTGGTAAAACAGCCTCAGTCCCATATACCAAAGAGTAAGGTGTTGCCCCTGTTGATACCCTGATAAACGTTCAATGAGCCATTAACACAAGTGGAAGCATCTCGTGCCAATCTTTGTAGGCAATGGTCATCTTCTCAATGATCCTTTTGATGTTTTTATTGGTAGCCTCGACTTCCCCATTCATTTGTGGGCGATATAGGGTGGAATTTCGGTGTTTGATTCTAAATTGGTGACACAAATCAATCATCGCCTTATTATTCGAATTAGTACCATTATCAGTAATGATACTTTCTGGTGTCCCATAACGTGCAACGATGCTTCTTTTGATAAATGGCACCACCATTGTTTTCGTTACATTGACGTACGAAGCGGCTTCGACCTATTTGGTAAAGTAATCAATCGCAACCAATATGAATCGGTGACCATTCGAAGCCTTAGGTGAAATAGGCCTAATCACATCAATTTCCCACATTGAGAAAGGCCACTGTGTTGACATTGATTGCAATTTTTTTTTTTCGGAGCATTTATCCTATTTGCATATATTTGGCACAGGTGGCAAAGTCTCACATGCTTAATGCAGTCAGATTCCATGGTTAGCCAAAAATAACCTAACCTCATGATCTTTTTGGCTAACATGTAGCCATTCATGTGAGGTCCACATGAACTTCCCTCATAAGTTGTTGGGCTTCTTTCTCATCCACACACCTCAGTAGAGTCGTGTCAAATGACCTTTTATACAGGGTGGTCCCACTTAACAAAAAACGATTCACTAAACATCTCAATGTCTTTTGATCCTTTTTGGTGGCATTCTCGGGATAATTTCCCATTTGGAGAAAGGTTTTGATGTCGTGGAACCACGGTTCGGTTGGGTCAATCGCAGCACAAAATGCAAGTTCATCTTTTATCTGAACTCACAATGGTCGTATTTCTATTCCTTCGGTGAATTGGATCAAAGAGGCAAGAGTGGCCACAGCATCAACAAATTGATTCTGAGTTCTAGGCACATAGGTAAAAGAAACCTCCTTGAATCTTTATGCCAGTTCTGCCAAGTGATGGTGATAGGGAATCAGCTTGGGGTCCTTAGTTTTAAATTCCCCTTGTGTTTGAAAGATGATAAGCGAAGAATCTCCAAAAACCTCCAATTCTTCAATTTCCATGTCAATTGCCATTTCTAGCCCCATGATGCAAGCTTCATATTCGACTACATTGTTGGTATAAGGGAACATTAATCTAGCTGAAGCTGGGAATTGATCTCCTTCAGTTGATACAAGAACTGCCCCAATTTCACATCTGTATACGTTGGCTGCCCCGTCGAAATACAATTTCCATTTTGGGCATTTGCATTGTTCATCTGTTTCAGTTGCCCAGATACCTTTATCAGGGAATTGATCTCAATCACTTAATTCCTCATTATCAACTGGGATTTCAGCGAGCTGGTCAGCTAAGGCTTGTCTTTTGATCGAATTCTGACTCATATATGTGATGTCGAATTCAGAAAGTAATATCTGCCACTTCGATGCCTTCCCTACCAAAGCTGGCTTATTTGCCAGATATCTCAAAGGATCGTGTGTTTGTGATCAATTGAATTGAGTAAAAGAGTCTATACTACCTAAGTCGGTACATGATCCAAACCAATGCACATCACGTCCTTTCTACTTCTAAGTACTTTTGTTCACAGCTTGTAAACTTTTTGCTTAGGTAGTAAACAACTCTTTCTTTTCCGTCTTCATCCCTTTACCCTAGAACGTACCCCATGGATTCAGGAAGAAGTGTTAGATATAAGAATAAAGGTCTTCCGAGTATCATGGTAACCAGTATTGGTGGATTTATTAGATACTGCTTTATCTTATTATACGCTTCCTCACATTCATCATTCCATTGTATTCTAGCATTCTTTTTTAATAGTTTAAACAACGGCCTGCATTTGTCAATTAATTAGGAAATAAACCGAGCGATGTAGTTTGATCTCCCCAAAAGACCCCTAACTTCTTTTAATGTTTTTGGGGGAGGTAAGTCCAAAATTACTTTAATTTTTTCTAGATCGATCTCAATTCCTCTTTGACTAACCATGAATCCTAGTAACTTCCTGGATGTTACTCCAAAAGTGCTCTTGTTAGGATTTAACTTCAATTGAAACTTCCTCAGTCTCTCAAAAAGTTTTCTCAATAAGTCTACATGATCTTCTCCATCCTCCATTTTAGTGATCATGTCATCAACGTATACTTTGACTTCCTTATGCATCATAAAGTAGAGTATGCAAGCATTGCTCGTTGGTAAGTTGCCCCAGACCAAAAGGCATGACCTTATAACAGAAGGTGCCTCAGGCTATGATGAATGTAGTCTTGACTTTATCTTCTTCCACCATCAATATCTGATTATATCCTGAAAATCCATCCATAAATGAGAAAAGATGGCTTCTTGCAGTATTGTCAACTAAAACGTCAATGTGAGGCAATGGGAAGTTATCTTTTGGTGTTACTTGATTTAGGTCTTGAAAATCCACACAAATTCTAACTTTCCCATTCTTTTTAAGTACCGGTACTATATTCGATACCCATTATGAGTAGTGTAAGACCTCAATGAAGCCTACTTCAAGTAACTTCTTGACTTCTTCCTTGATTTGAAGTAGCAAATCTAGTCTAAAACACCTTAAATTTTGCCACCCTAGTTGGCAATTTATGAACCACAATTGATGGGTCCAACCTAGGCATGTCATCATATGACTACGTGAAAACGTCTAAATATTCAGCTAAAAGCTTAATCGAATTTTTCTTTTTCTTTTCAAGCAAGTCACCCCCAATGTTCAAGTTTCCGGGGTTCTCTTTTGTTCCCAGATCAACTACTTCAATGGGTTCTAGGGTTTCAATTCCTTCGTGTTTGAAGTTATGCCAACTTTCTTGCGTTCTAAGTTGATAATCGACATCATCCTCATCGACTAACCTAGTAGGGTTGGAGATGATATCGATATTTTCATTAATTACAGTCACGAGATATCTCTGAACTTCATCACAATCATCGGATCTGATCAAATATAAATGAAAAATAGATGAGAATATGGAAAGAGGAAGGAGATGTAATAAGAAAAGCTTTTCATTGATCTTGGTGGTGTTCAATTACACTTAGTGAGCATGACATGAAAAGAAAAACATAACACAATCCCAACCATGGGATTAGCTTTTACTTAAAAGACTTAAAACTATTGCAAGGGATAGAAAACCAAATTTTCAAGCTCGCTTCCTCAGTTGGAGCATCCTTTTTGGCAACATCTGGTTGTTGAACATGATGGGGTTTTAGGAAAGAGTGCTTGATATGCGGGATCTCGATGACTGGATCATATTCCTTATTAATCTTCCTTCTTCTCATCACATTCTTCATTTTTCGCCACCTCCATGGGAGTAGGGGAATAACCTAACCCAAAGGTTCCTACTTAGATTTCCTCCTCATCCCCCAGCATACAAACCTCCTCAAACATCTGGAGTCCCAAATCCTCCTCTCCTTCTTTCCCAATATATGGGATGGTTGTTTCTTTATATATGGCATAGTCTTGTTCGCCCATAACAGTGACAAGTTGACCATTTGCTGCAAACTTAACCCTCTGGTTTTGACTCGATGGGATCGCACCTGCAGCATGGATCCATGGTCTCCCAAGCAATAAATTGAATGTTCTTGGGATATCCAAAAGTTGAAAGGGTATGATAAAGGTTTGTGGACCGATGGTAATCTCCAGTTCAACTTCTCCATAATTTCCCTTTTTGATCCATCAAAAGCGCGAACTATAATGGAATTAAGCTTAATGCTTGATGGCTCTATCTCTAATAAGTTCAAGCTGGCCAGGGGGCACAGATTTAAGCATGACCCATTGTCTATAAGCACTCGGGCAACGATCTTGTTGTTGCTTTTGGCTACTATAAATAGAGCCTTGTTTTGCCAACTGCCTTCTTCTCCCAGTGCTTCATATGAGAAACTAATTTGGTTGTTTGCAAAGACAGAGTTTATTACATGTCCTAGGGCTTCCTTTGACACACCTTTTAAAAATTTTACTTCCTTAAGTACCTTAAACAGAGCCTCGCGATGGATATCGGAGCTTATTAGTAAGCTCATAAGCGATATCTGAGTTGATGTCTTGGCCAATTGTTCAACTACTTTGAACTCACTTGGTTTCATTAGTTTGGCTAGTGTTGACTTCTCATCATCTTTCTTTCCTTCATCTTTCTCTTAGGGTGGCGTACTTCCCATTATGTTCTTTCCATTCGGATCATAGATTCTTCCTGATCGAGTAAGCTTGCCAACCATGGCCATTGAAGCATGATTGACTACTTGATAATCCAATGGAGCAGCTTTATATTCGTTCATGGAAATTGGTACTTGAAAAGCATAACTCTTGGGCCTTAGTGGAGCAGCTTCTTCCTTATCATTCTTGCGCCACTCAATTTTGATGGATTTTGGGCCTCCTCCAATCATGCCTATAAGTCCCTCATCGCTGGTTTTGGAAGTAAGCTTGTCTTCATCTTCAAATTTTGAACCCCACCCTGTTGCAGGGGTGCTACCATAGATTCAAGGTTTGGTCCAATAATCAACTAAGTATTGGTATTTTCCTGATTTACCTAAGGTCCCAACAGTTGGGTCTCTAGCCTAGTATCTCTCCCAAAGTTCTGTTTGAGTGCTTCGCTTTCCTGGCTTTGGGATTAACATCTCCATAATGTCCTCTTTCTTGATAGTCCCATCTTGTAAAAGCTTGTAGATTGCTAGTTTGGTCTTAGTACGATCTCTCATATTGAGGTAAGGCAAATGTCCCATCTTTCGGAGATTCTAAGCTACTTGCTCTATGGTAATAGGCAATTCCTCCAGATTTATTTTGGGCTACGAAGCCTCATTGGTGATCATGTTGATGACAAGACCATGATTTGGAGAAGGATTGGTAGAAACGTTTGGGGATTTAACAAAGTCTAGCTGGATGATCTTTGCATCAATGAGATCCTGGATCTTACTTCTAAGCCTCCAGCAATTGTCAGTGGAATGTCCCACTTGTCCAAGGTGATATCCACATTTCAATTCGGGATAAAAATTCTTGGGTTTGTTATCTTCTCCAGGGACTTCAAAATTGATTAAATTGTTAGCTCTTAACTTGGCCAAAACTTGACTGAGTGGGACTAGAATCAGAGTGAAATTTCGGTTGGTGAATCTGGGCGGTTGGTTCGGAACCATTGTTTGTTGCTTCTGACCAAGGCTAGTTACTAGCACGAAAGGTTGGGCCGGTCTGGCCAAACTCGAAGTGTTGACCATGCTGACGGTCGAATCTTTTCCTTTGTACGAGGTGGTTTGCTAAGGATTTCTTTTTGGATTGCAGTTTTTTCGTTGAGATGGCGTTCTCAATTCTACATCCAGCTACTACCACTTCTAAAAAACTTGCTGACGCATGCCCTACAAGATGTGAAAAGAACGGTTCTTCCAAGCTATTGATAAAAGTGAAGGTCAGATCCCTTTCAAGTAATGGGATGGTAATTCTTGCAGCTAAAGCTCTCCACCGTTAGGTGTATTCCTTAAAGGATTAGTCTTTTTTCTTCTTCATATTACTTAGGCCCCAAACAGATGGCTCCATCTCAGCATTGAACTTATATTGATTGAAGAACACCCTTGCCAACTTATCCTAAGTATCTATTTCCTGGTGATCCAATTAGGCATACTAAGCCAATGCTGGCCTGGTAAGACTATCCTAGAAAGTCTGTACCATTAACTTGTCGAATTTGGCATACTGCCCCATCCGCTGTATGTACAATCTTGTATGCATATTAGGACAATCGATCCCGTCATACTTTTCAAATTCAGGTGCCTTGAACTTTTTGGGGAATGCTCCCTCTTCAAATTGTGGCAGACTTAGGATTGCAAATTGATCAAAACCATCGAACGTTTTCATTTTTTCGAATAGTTTCCTTTCCATCTCCTTGGCTTAAGCTTCTAGTTCTTTCTTAATTTCATTTGCATTGATCTCGTGCGGCGAATCCTCGTTATCAATTGGCTGGCCATCAACTCCTTTCTGTACCCCTGAGGACTCCTCTTGTGTCATAGGAGCTTTGAGTTGATCGAAATTCTGCGTTAGGACTTGTATTTGTCCGGCAACCCTAAGCAGCGTCTATTCCATGGAACAATCCAAGACATCTAATAAGGAAATCAAACCTTCCTAAAGCTCACTATCACAATCAATTTGCTCGAAAATCTTCCAAACTCAATGAATTCGAAAAATTTCGAAATTAAATAAGGAACTCCGATCTTGAATTTGAATAACTTTCGAGTGTTTCTTGAAGTCATGGATGTGTTTATATGTGTTTGATTGCTTGTTGATGATCCAAATAGTGGATTCGAAGTCCTATTTATAGGATTCGAAATGGGGTGTGGTAGCCGTTGTGGTTGGTGGTGGTAGTTAGATTCGCGCGAATCCGAGCTTCTAGAGAGGGTTTGGTAATCAACGAACGGATTAGACTTGTAGAAAGAGGATAAGATTAACAGAAAACAAGTTCTAGAAGCTCAAATTTAAAATTTCGAACATTTTTTCTTCGCACAAAAAATGATTTTTTTGCGAACTTCGAATCCAAAATCGAAAGCCAAATTGTGATTTTCGAACTTGATTCTTGGTTCTTTGTAGTACTCCATGTGTTGTCACGCCCCGATGGTACCCTAGTAGTAAACAAGTTACACTTGATTACTATCACTAGATTATCTTCAGAGAATGACAGGTTTTCAAAACAACAGGATCTTTTTAGTTGCTTGATAAGAAATAACAAATAATGAAAGAAATAACTTAGTGAATAAACATTACAAAACTATTACAAACCATATAGTTCCTTTGTAGTACACAACTAAATAATCTAATCTAATAGTACATAACCATCCAACTAAATATATGTAGACTTCTAGCTTTAACGCTCTTACCGGAGCCATCCTAGATGTAACTAACCAGGGTCGTAAAGTGAACCTGAAAAGACTGTAGAAGTATGAGCGAAACCACAGCTCAGTGAATAACTAGACATATCATACATCACACAAGTCATTAACAAACCATATGCAATGCAAGCACTCAACCATATGCATAGGTATAAGTTTGGATGATCTAGAATCCAAACAGGAAAAAGATTTATGCCCTCTTTTTAATGGGTTGAAGAACCAGTACTTAATGACCCACCTGCCCAGGAGAGACTAAGTACACAAGAGAATCAACGATTTCTCGTTTTAAGGTTATCACTTTGAATATAGTTGATTGAACAAACCATCTCCTGCAATCCCCTTAGAAACTCCCTAAGTATTAATCATTTCAAAGCGATTCTACGGGCGACGTTCTTCGGTGCCTTTTAGTTCCTCATAGGACCGCCAGACCAAAGAGAACCTTGGAAGAACTTACACATTAGATCAACCAAGCGAAAACAGAGATCCGAAATATTAATACGTAGTAGGCTGTCACAACTATACATGCAATAATGCAATTTGTGCAATGCATGTTCATATTATTTAGTTAAGTCAATAGGTCTTAATCAATTTCAAAGTGACCATACATTACACACAATCACCATTATACTATTACACAACATCAATCATTGCATTATCGCTTTTATAAAGATATTTTAACAATCATACACTCAAATCAAATCATACTTTCAGTAGACCTTCATTTGATTATCTTGCATTATATATTTGACTATTTACAATCACAACCAGTACAATATGACTGAATTACTCACTTGCTCATACGGCCTCAATCGTAGTAATCCACTGGTAAATCCTCTAGTGAATCAAAGTCACCTATTTAAGACAAAGTATTCATTAATACAATCTAGCTAAATTCCTATATGTGCTTTGTGTCCTAGACTCGATATTTTGGTAATTATTAATACTTAGTGTTGTCGTATTTCTCTTATTTTATCTCGCATAATTGTTTCGTTATTTTTAGAAGTCACATTACTCAAGAAATTAGCTTATTTCAATTTCTATTCTTACCTATTTTATCTTGATAAAACAAATTTTAGACTAATACTAACTTTAATTAATACTAAATATTTTTCTTAATTCTAGGGTTTTAAAAGTTATTAATTCAAATAGGCTTAAATATTTGTATTAAACTAACTATCTATAGATTCTTGCATCCTCATGTATATATACTCAATAGGCATATTATATATATATATATATATATATATGTAGTTTCTGTTTGGGTTTGAAAAAGCTTTCGTTGGAAAATTTTGACTGTAAGCCGGCTCAAGGCCGCCGGCTCAAGGCCGCCGGCCTTCATTCCCAGGTGCCGGTGTAAAATTGATTTTGTAAGTTACTTCATATCGGGTGCACCGGTGTTTAAAGCTGTCGGCTTTCAACGTACGTCGGCTCTACGCCATCGGCGTAGATCTCCAAGAAGCCGGCTTACGTTCAATTTTTACGTGAAAAATTATTTTACGTAGCCTCTGATCAGTGTAAGCCGCCTATAAGCCGCCGGCCTATCCTTGTAAGCCGCCGGCGTTCAGCGTTTACACTGCCGGCCTTGAGGCAGTGTTGTACTGTTCATCATTTCCTCCTTGGTTCAATTCTTTTTCTTTGATTTTCACACATTAAAAACATACTTCAACTACTTCTAAGTGTTCATACATCATATATAAAGACGTAAAACATGTTTGAACACGTTTAAAAACATTATATATATATAGATCTCGATTTTTTTTATAAAATAAAACTAGGGTTTTGGATTATTACCTTGTTGGAGCTCGTTTGATATAATCCGAAGCTTGTGATTGTGTTTATTAAGTTCCTAAGATGATTATAAGTCAGTTACAATCCATATATTTGAACAAAAATCCTTTGGATCGTATCAGCTTACCTTTGAGTTCGTATTCAAGGGTTTTTGGCTTTGTTTTTCCTTTGATCCGAACTTGTATATTTTGATCTGTTTGTTCTTTGTTTTCAGTTCGTTTTGGTTGATATTTGGGAGTCTATTTCGTGCTGTGGAACTTGGGAATGAATGAGTTTTGTTTGTTCTTCATTAAGGTCCTTTATTACATATTATATATATATATGTATAAGAGAGAAGAAGGATGGTGTTGCGGCTGCTCCTCCGAATTTTCCTCCGAATTCATCCTCCTTTGGCTGTTATTTTCACTGCATTAAATGTTAGGTTGAGGTGGCATTCCATGATTGGTCCTTGGTTTCTTTTGTTGAAATTTTGGATGAATTATTGAACACAAATCCGGCTCCTCTTCTTCTTCCACAATTTGCACCGAATGCAGCAGCCTAAAATATATATAATATTAGTTTATTAATTTAATTTAGTTTTGAGTTAATTAAACGAGTTATACAGGTATAAATCGGCTAATATTTGGAAGTTTTTGTACAAAAATATGTGTTAAAGTTATACAAACCACTTAGATTTTCAAATAATACAAATTTAGGTTACATATATACGTAGTTATTTATTCGTACAATTTATTTCCCGTGATTTCGATTTCTTAAGCTCGTTAGGTCAATTTTTGTTTCAGACCTCAATAGCTTAAGAAAACTCGGTTTAGAACATAGCGTGATTCGATTATTTATTTGGAGTTTAGATTTTGAGTTATTTGACGGTTTATATTTTTCGTTGTGTATTTAAAATCTTAACGGTTCATTTTTAGATTACCGTTTTCTGTTTATACGCGTAAATAATCGTTTATGTAGTATTGGACTTGATACAGAACCCAAACTATATATATATCTTTAGTTTTGATACTGAACATAAATTCTTATTAGTAGCTTTTAATTTTAACTAGGAATCTCGAATTGAGGGTTTAAGTTTAAATCTAAGCTCATTACTACTCGTTATTCTAATCTCGAATCATTATCGGGATAAAAAACAATCATTTAATCTCTATATTCATGTTTTCTATTTAAATCTAATGGTACATCAGGTTTTCGGGTTTAAATTTTAGATCATATCTTGAATTTTTATTCAAGATACAAGATCTCGTTTTCGGTATTAACTGGGGTTTAAAGAATTTCTTTATTCGGTTCCTAAATTCTTCATTTATCCAAAATCTAAATATAATCTATTATTAGACTTCGATCAGAATCTAAATATATATCTAGTTTATAAATCTATTATAAGGTCTTGTACTAATGTGAAAAACTCTGGGGTTTACATGTGTACTTCCAGATCCCCTCATAAATTTGATGAAAATAAGCTTGGAAGAGGATAAAAAATGGACTTGAAACAAGCCGATCACAAGGAGAAAACTGATTTCCAGAGGAAGAAAGAGACGCGCGTGCATACACGCATGCCCATACGCATAACACGCGCTTGGCTGAAAAACAAAAATCCGCTTCCGCACAGATTCGAACCCAGGTCACCTCTCTTGCATGTGTGTGTATTTTACCGTTAAGCCATTGGCCTGTGCCTCATTTTTTTTATGCCTTTAAATCATATTTAAGGTCTTTCAAAGATGAGTTTAATTAAATAACTTAATTAATTAAATTTTTTAATTAAACCCGTAATTAATTTATAATGGAAATTAATATTATTTCATGCTCAAAACTTTGTAATAATTTGAAAAAAAAAATATTTTGTAGGCTTAAAATAGTAATAATTTATTATAAATTAGACCTTAAAATTGGCAAAAATTGGGTGTCTACAGTTATAAATGAAGAATTTTATAAGTAAATCTGGAATTTATGCAAAAGGAAAATTTTCTTCCTTAGTATTGTAGATTTATTAAAATATATATTATTTTAAATTCACATTGAAAAATGTTTTCAAAACAGGATAATATATGTACTTGAAATTTTTAAATATATGACCTAATATAATGATAATTAACTATAATTTTGTGCAACGTTCTTCAATCTAAACATCTTTTTTTTTTTCTCTTGCAAACTCAAAGAATTGTTAATATTATTTCTTAGAACTAAATATTTTAAAGGTTGTTCGAACCGAACCAAACCGAACTGCATATGAAGCGGTTCGATTCAGAAGCTCGAACTATTAAAAGTGGTTTGGTTCATTAAGGGTTTGAACCAAACAGATTTAAATGCAGTTCGATTCAACCCTTGAACTGAACCATAACGAATAATGAACACCCTTAGTTCATATGGTTGGCCTATTCATTAATTGACGTGAATAATGCCTTCCTTCAAGGTCATATTGATGAAGAAATATATATGTGGTGTGTGTGTGTGTAACCCCCTCGTAGTTATGTTGCAACGTTTAAGAGCTTGGTGTTTGGTTAAAGAAGTCTTTATATGGTTTAAGCATCTCATCATTGGAAATCTGAATTGACTTCCTTTTTGTTGAAGCTTGGTTTTTGTCAGTCTTTGAATGATTATTCTCTTTTTACTAGTGATGATTCTACTAGCTTCCTTATTGCTTTAGTATATGTTGATGATATTTTATTGACTGGAACTGATTTGAGTTTGATTGATGAGTTTGAATCTCAACTTGATAGAGCATTTACTATCAAAGATTTAAGAGATGCATTGTTTTTCTTGGGGCTTAAGCTCTGCAGCACACCAACTGGATTGCTTGCTTATTAGGGGAAGTACATCTTAGATTTGCTTACTGATGCTGGACTTGCTGGTTGTAAGTTGGATAATATTGCTGGGACTTTTCTTTTTGATCCTACTACTTATAGACATGTTGTTGGATGCGTTTTGTATCTTAATATCATTCATCTAGACATTGCCTTTCTAGTAAATCATTTAAGCCAATTCATGGTTGCTCCACATACTAAACAACATGATGCATTGTTTCATTTGCTCCACTATCTCAAGGGCTCTATTTCTCTCGGCTATGTTTTCCTTCTTCCAATTCATTAGCCCTTCGAGTTTACTCTGACATTAACTGGGCTTCATGTCCTATGGACCGTAAGTCAATTTTAGGTTCTTGTATCTTATTAGGTGATGCTCCTATTTCATGGAAATTTAAAAAGCCAGTCGCAGTCGCTGCTTCTGCAGCTGAATCCGAATATCATAGCATGGCTTTTGTTGCAAAGGAAATTTTCTAGGTACTTTCTATCTTAAAAGACTTATTGGTTGACGTTTCATTACCAGTTCCTTACGTTGTGACAACAAATCAATTCTTACAATTGCAGCTAATCCTTTCCAACATGGACATACAAAAACATATTGAAGTTAATATCCACTTTATTCATGAATATATCTCTAAGGGTGTTCTTTGTATGACATTTGTTCCTTCATCACAATAGCTTACATATTTTTACTAAGCTTGTCACTAAGGTTGATCTTTTTCCTTTTTTGTCCATGTTGGGGCTTGCATTCACACCAAATTGATGGGGTGGGGGAGGAGGAGGGGGTGGGTTGGTTTATATGTGGAGTTATATTCATGGGTATGTCTCATTGCGTGAATTCCACTATGTTGCATGTCCTACTAAGATGCTATCTTCTCGTGGGTATGTTTCATCCTACAGTCTCTACTGTGTGGCTTTGTTATGTTTGTACACGTGGTGTTTAATTAATTTATTTTCCTTCCTTAAGTGTAAGAGATGATATATAAGATAAGATCTATTTTGTTTTCGTTTTACATCTTACTTAAATACTTCTTGCTTCTAAGCTTTGTTAGTTGCGGAAATAACAAACTTTCATTCCTCAGTTCATCTTCTTCGTAAGCTATGCTAGGGTTTAGATCAGATTATTGATTTCTCATAGGTATACGTGGATGAAACCAAATATAACATTACTGGTTATGATCTGAAATCAACCCTATAGACACGGATTATAGGAATATATAGCTTTTTTTTTTTTTCCGAATAATATAGCAAGCAAATGAATAAGTTAAAGAAAATTTGTAACCACAATGCCATAGAGGATAATAGACTTCAATTATAATAACAGTGTTTAGAAATCTATAACCCAACTTAATTGCTTTTACTATAAAAATGAAAATGACGAAGCTTTGATATTAACTTGATTAACTAGTTTCGCTCTATATCTTACTTCTTTTTTAGGACTTGGCTGTTTATGCTGCATATAAAACAAAGTTTTATGATTATCCAAGACCTAAAACTAACATGATACGCAACCCGATACACTACATGGAATACTTGATAACGTATAAGTATTAGTAAATTTTTTTCACTGCTTATTGAAAATATATTAATAATTACCCACCACTTATCTTAACATGTGGCATTGCAGGTTCATTAACTCTTTCTTTTTTTTTTTTTTCCTAAAATATAGTGTTTGGATATCATTTTATGGACTGATGGATTAAATTTGATTCATTGAAGTTCATCAGTTGTAATGGTAGCTAGGGAAAATAAACATAACTAACTAACTAACTAAATAAATAGACACTTTTGAGATAAATAGAATATGCAAGTGGAACAGATAAATCATGCTTACCAAACAATTATGTCATACCAAATTGTTGTGAATGTAGTAAAGTGACGTAAGATTTTGAGTGTGTTATGAGAGATTATCGTGTCATGAGAGATTAGTATTTGGAGGACCTTCCATCTCAAGCTAATGTGAATATGTAGGCCTAAACTATACAGTTGTCCAACCATACATGATTAAAATCTTGAGATGAGCAAAATGTCAATTTCGAATAAAATTAACAAGTTACAATGCATTGTCTCAAAACAACATGGTGCATTCAATTTTTTTTAAACTTAAAATACTATTCAATGATAACCCAAAAAACCTTTTTTTTGTTTTGTTTTAAAAAAATTCTAACAGTTTAGCCATAATTTTTTTAATTTAATGAAATCTTTTTTGGACCTGATATTTAATGCGTAAGAGCTAAATGATTAGTATGGTCATTAAGAATGGAACATTGTGCATGAACTACTATAGACAATATATTATTAAAGTAATGCAAATTACATTGATGTCTTCAATGTTTATCTTTTTATTTTATTTTATTTATTTGCCAATTATAAGTACAAAAATCATAACTTTCTTTTTAAAATAATAACTACTCTCGCCATTACTATTTTTTAAATAGTGAACTCCTCTTTCGAAATAATAACTACTTCATCAATGAGACCTGTAACTTTTTTGTTTAAAGAACAACTGCTCCATAATTTTTTTTAATTTCTCTAAAAAAAGTTTAGATTAGAATTTAGATTGAAAAAATTAAAATGTCATGTCATACAAATGTCATACACAAAATATATTTTGTTGAATCTAAGTAGAGTTTTTTTTTTTTTCTGTTAAACTATTTTAATAATTTAAGATTAAACAGCAGCTATTTTTTGTAATTAGTTTTTTTAATTTGATATTATTGAATATGTATATGCAACTTAGGTGCAACATCCGCTTGTGTATTAATAAAAGCTCACATGTAGTAAAGGAATGTTTCATTTTAAATAAAGTACAAGAAATTTAATATTACTCTAAGTATAAATCTTAGGTATACAGAAAATGAATACACATACGCCCAGATCAATGGATCATTTTACATGAATTAAATATCTTTTGCCCATGTACAATTTCCAAATTAATGTAGTTTGTCTAACATATCAATTACCCAGAAAAATCACAAACTATAACAATCATAAACATGAACAACTTACTATTTGAGACATCTCAATTACCATGATATTTAGTTCACTTTCGTACCAGATTAACTATTAATCAATGAACTTAAACAAATATATTCTGGAAGTTTCTAACATACACAACTCCCAAAGAATATCCATATCGAACCATATAATTTGCATAAGAACTAGATTAGCTTTGTCCGTGTACTTAGACAGTGAAGTTCAACAATAATGCAAGTTGATAAGGTTGCTTGTTTTTATTACTACATAAAAGGACAAATCACCGAATGCGTCCCATGGTGTGCCCCCACAACCCTCTTCTTAGAGCCATCCAATGTGCCCATATCATGATACTTTTCTTTATGTTACATCCTTACAAATGGCCATTACTTTAATCACATAAAAATTGTATACAATCCTTAACCATCTATCATGCACAAGAAAGTTTTTGTTGCATTCGATGTTAATCAATTTATTGTCATACTTATAAGTATAAAAAATGAAGATAAGATTTATATAAAATATATGTTGCAATTAGATCAAGTTTAAGCTAGCTACATAAACATGAACTAAATATGATATGGAATAACCGGTCCAACAACTAACCTAAATCTTATAGAGTTTTCTAAACATATGTCGAATTTAAAAAGGTGTAGCACATGTCTACCAACCAACTCTATAAATAAAAATATGTATATACAAATCATATAAAAATAATTATCATCGCAATATCATATGTATAAGATGAGAAACTTGTTTTTCTACTAGTATTGCCTAGATAACATGCAATACTCACTTTTCATACTCACATACATGCGACACATAAAAATTGAATGTGCATATTATACATGAGATACTCATGAAATAGAAGAACGAGAGTTGAATTTTAATAATAATTTTATATAATCAGTATTTTACGTAATTATTTTTCCAATGGATCAATAAACAAAAAAATTATGTCCTTCGTTATAAAAAACAATGAAAGGTGTTCAATACATGACTAAATCAGTCTATTAATTATGGAAATTTACTAAATTATACTAAAATTTATATTTTTATGCATATGAAGATAAAAGGAAAAAAGTTAAAATTTTGTTTTCTCTAATTGCTAAAGTTTATAAGCTAACATCGATGGTACTATTATGTCCTTTATCATATATATAACTACTCTAAGTTGGATACATATGCTGATTTTAGATCAAAACCTTTAAGGTACTAAAGTTAAAGCCCTTAACCCTCAATAGTATCCAAAAATCCTTTCAGCTCACATCAAATTCCTATTAAACTCCACTAGTTTGGATACCATATAATGCCCAACTTGATTATTTCCTACCAACACACACATCATATGTGACTAAATTATATGGTGAATCAATGATTAAAAATAGAAAAAAAAAAAGGAAGAAAAAACCTTAATCTTATTATTTAATACGAGTCTTTGATGGTCACCATCACCAATGTTACTCCTAACAATTTAAAACGTTTGGTTTAAAGTTTTATTATTAATAATGCTATTATAAAGACAATTTTGGTCTGCCACTTTAGAAGAAAAATCCACGTGTTTGGTTATAAAGAGACAAGAAGGAAGGACACCTATGCATATGTGGCCATGTGGAGTGCAAGTTATTATAAAATATGTAACTCATCGGATCTATTTAAAACTCTAGATGGTTTGTCATTATAAGGCTTTAGGATGAATTTGGTAAGTTTTATATGATTTTATATGGTTTAGCATTTGGTCATGGGTCATAATTATAAATCTGACTAATCAAAATATAATAAATTGATTAAATAAAAATTCAATTCAAATTCCAAAGAAAAGGTATATGTTTTAGAAAAGTAATGTAACATATATTTGAAATCTCAATTCTACTCTTAAAAAAATCCCTATATTCCACTTTATAACTTCATTTTATATAATTTAATTCAATATTGAAACAATTAAAGATAAGATAAGAGAAAAACATAAGAGCTGAGTAATTAAAATTAAGGAAAAAAAACTTTCATTCCGAATTTTTGTCAATTTTTTATTTTCACTTTTTTCATATAAAATAACTAATGCTAAAGATGAGAGAAAAACATGCAACATTATTCATTAAGCACATTTTCTAGGCATCTTCATGTCTCTTTATTAAGTTGTCAATAACAACACAATGAAAATTATTTCCATCATTGTATTATTATTGTGCTCATCATTGTTGGTGTTACACCTTTTTTATTTATATACTTTGATAAAAGGTTTCTTAATAGATGTCTCAAACTTTCTTAAATATTATATGAAACAAATGGGGTAGGCTAAAGAGATATCCTTTAGGGGTAGGTTTAGGTATGGTGGTAAAAACCATATAGGGTTTAAAGTTGAGTTTGGGAGACCCTATAAAGAATTAGGGCAAGTTTAGGTCTTATATGACCTGTCCTAAACCCACATGGTTGCATCCCTATGTGTAACTTTATTAACGTATGTTTTTAGGTAATGCGCTCATTTTTTACCATATTATATACAATTTACTATGCAAGATCTGCTTCAACAAAAACTTTGTATCACAAAATAAGTGTTTTATCTTTGTGCAATCTCATAACATTACTCCTAAAGGCCAATTAATGTATGTATTGCCTGTCCAAAAGTTAAATACCCTCTATATCAATTAAAAGGCATACAAATGATGAAGAAGAAGACTTATCTATGTAGACAATAAGGAAACTATGAAGGCTTGAAGGCTAAAGGATCAAATTTGAAGAAACAAATATGTAAAGAAGCAATTAAGTTTAATTAACAATGAACTCAACGAAGAAATTGAGGAAGCTATTATTAATTTGAAGGCTTGTTGTGGTTGACTGGTCATGGGGTTGCTATGAATTTGATAAGCTGAAGTGGTTAGAAGTTCAAAGTAACCTTAACAATTAAAGCCCTTAAGTTGGTTTATTTTAAACATTGATTAAAAGTTGTTTCTTTTTTTTTAATGGAAACGAATAACAAAAGACATTACATGGAGTGTGCAAAGAGAGTAATTCTTTTCCTCATTCTAAATGTAAGGGTTTTATGGGCGATCTAACATTATGGTTAAAAGATGACATATATGTCGAAGTCATTAGGGAACATGAGAATTTGATTGATTCGATTTTTCAGGATAATGATGTGGAACACCCAATGTGTATTACTTAGGTCTATGTACCACTGGTGCTTGACCATAGGTTATGTTTTTAGACATTGTCAATTTCTTTATCTAAAACCATTCTAAAGCTAAAATTTTTTAAGAGCAAATAGGCTATATCATTTCATGGTAGAACAACGAATTCTTAGGCTAAGCTAGATTTGAACCAGTGTAGACATATGCCAACCACTTTACGATCTATCAACATTAGATAGGTATACTAAAGAAGAAATGTTACAAATTATTTTTATTTTGATTGTGAACAATAAAAGAAAAAGCGCTTTCTCTATCCAACTGAGATAATACTAATTGGGTTTCTTAGTGAAAACTACCAAGCTAGAGTACCATAGGGGTATAAGAAACTTCTAGTGGAGCAGTGAAATGTACAAAGATCAGAAGGAGCAAAAATGAAAAAAGCACTCTACTAAGTTGACACTGACGTTGAAAGACAAAAGCTAAGGAAGCAAATGGGATTTAAAACCTCATGTGGTGTTAATAGCTTTCATTTCACATCTCATGGAAAATCCTTTTTGCTTTGCTTAGATCCATCCCCCTCTCAGGGTGTTTTAGTTATAGGATGTAAAATTGCATTAGTAAGGGAGTATTTTGGTTTAGATGAAAGCACACATAAGAGAGGGTTTAGACAAAGAAAAACTAAGAATGTTGGCTTGAGTAACAAAAATATCGATAAGAATCTAATTCCCTAATAACCTAAGAGTTCCTTCACAATATTCATCTATGAAGGCTACGTCAAAGCCTAAGATCAGGTCAAAAGTGTAGTCACTAGATAATAGGTGAATATTGTTGTACTATCCCTTATTGCTCCCAAGAGAAGGGAGGAGGGTAGGTTAGCTGAAAGATGGTTATCAACTCTAGGATGCAAAGGATCCCTACTCTTTTGAGGTAACACAGATTGGTAGATAGAAAACATCTAAGGGCATAAGACAACTTTCTCTGAAGAACTTGACAAAATAGCCCCATAACTTTGAGAGAAGGTGTGGCTTCTCAAGGAGGGGTAGGGATTAAAAGAAGAAAATAGTGGTAGTAACTTGAAGCCAAAGCCAAATAATAAAATTTTAACAAATGGTTTCAATGTGAATCATATAGATATTAGTTTTGAAGGGTAGGTCTTCATATGGTGCAGTAGAAGAATTTGTCATTGAAAAACAAAGAAAGGATCGATATAGCATTCATTAGTTGTGAATGGTCGGATATGCATTTCACCACACTAATAATTATGAAAGGAGTGTGTTCATGGATAATAATTTGACAAGAAAGTAAATAAATCATGAGCAATTGTTGTAGAATTTCATTTTTTAGGAAGTGCTTGAATGAATTTTCAATATTGAAGAAGATTTAAGAGGAATGCATGGTTAGCCATGCCCCTTATGGTTGACTAGTTCCCTCCAATCTCTACTAGTCTAGCTTATAAGTTAACCGAGCTATCTCTAAAGGGTTCTGCTTAAAATTTTGGGAAAATAAAAATGGTGTTAAGCTTTCGCAAATCTAAGGGTTAAATTACTAATAGAAGTTGAAAAATTAGATATTTATAAATTTAAAACATGCTTCTTTATATTTTATTTAAGGAATGCAATTTCTACATCCTAACTTTGTTTTGAGGGCTGCTATTTATATACAAAGTTACCATACTTACTTGTTTGTATTTGTAAGATTAGAATTTGAAACGAATATAAAATTATCGGATGTATATAACTAAATGTTAAATTTGCATGTGTCACAAGCGTAATAATTTAGATACTTCCATAACACACTTGCTTTCCCAAAGTCATTAAGGAAAGCAAAGTTCAACTTGAAACACACTGTTACGACCCACAAGAGAGAAAGGAGAAAGCCTAACTGGATGTCACACTATGTTACTGAAATATAGGTTATTATTTCCAACAACTTCAACAATAATAAGATTTGGAGTAACAGAATTACGGCTGGATACAACATATTTCACAACAAATAAGATATGGGTATAACAGAACAACAACTT
Source organism: Combretum micranthum (assembly GCA_024138025.1). Classification (NCBI taxonomy): domain Eukaryota; kingdom Viridiplantae; phylum Streptophyta; class Magnoliopsida; order Myrtales; family Combretaceae; genus Combretum; species Combretum micranthum. The sequence goes on from JAMXBD010000592.1 coordinate 89,464, forward strand.
CAACAACATATGCATATGGACATCAACAAGTATAAATAAGTAAAACAAGGGCAGAAAGAAAGGGAACACCGAGATCTGGATTATTCCTCTTCCCTCCCCTGTACCCATTCGGAGCTTGCCTAGCTCGAACAGGTATCCATATACATAAACACAAAACAGACATTAGTTCTCAAATCATTATAGTTAGCTAAACAAACATTTTGAATTTGCAGAAGTTGTTGATGGACAGGACCTGGAGAGAGAACCGAGAACCCTAGAAGATAGAGATAATTAGGGTTTCTTTTGTTGTTGTACCGTTGGAGAATGATCTCTACTATAGATTGATATTTCGTTGTAAACAAAGTAGTAGATCTTGTGCATGTATGACAAGTGGATGGCGGATTGATTTTTTTTTTTTTTTTAAATGGCAGTAGTAATATTTTGAAAAGTGACCAGCAACAATTTGGTGCTCTTGCTCTTCCTGCCATTTCATAGTATTGTTGTTTCATAATAAGTACAAGATCACAAGAACAATTTGTCAAGTTACAATCTTTGGTTTTTTCTTTAGCAGACACGATAAAACAAATGCAGACTCAAATGACTGAATCTATGCAAACTCAGAAATCGGTTCAAGCTTCTATTTCTATTTTGAATCAGTCAGTCCAATCTTCTATACAACAGTTAACTAAAAAGATTGTGGATGTTAGGAGTCAGAATGATTCATCTCTTAACAATGGATTTACATCACAAACTTCCCATTCATCATCTTCCCTAGTTGACACATTGTTAAAGGGAATTAAATTGGAGATACCACGGTTTTCGGGTGAAGATCCACTGGGATGGATATTCAAGACTGAAAAATTCTTTAATTTTCACAATATTTCCGACACTCAGAGGTTGAAAATTGCATCATTTGCATTTGAGGAGGATGCCCTCCCATGGTTCTAATGGATGGAAGCAAATAAGCAGATTACCACATGGAAATCTTTTTTAACATCATTAAAGGGTCAATTTGGTCCATTGGATTATGAAGATGTGCAAGGCACTTTAGCCAAGTTGAAGCAAGATTCAACTGTACAAGAGTGTCAAAGACAATTTGAATCTCTATCTAATAGAGTTCAAGGTATTTCTGAATCCTTCCTATTGAGTTGTTTTATCTCAGGTTTAAAACATAATATTAGGAGAGAGGTACAAATTGCTAGACCCACTGATTTAGCTCATGCTATATGGCTTGCTCACATGTATGAATCTAAGTTTCATGATACCTATTTTGCCAATAAACACCAATCTTTTCTTCCAATACACCTTATAAACCCTCAAATTTTCAAAGCCATACACACAAACCAACTAGACCACTTTCCAGTCATCTACTGGAAATTCGAAACCACTATTACTACCTACACCACCTCAAACACATTCCACTTTACCCATTAAGAAGTTAACTCAAGCGGAAATATTACTTCGACACGAAAAGGGTCTATGTTATAACTATGATGAGAAGTATAGCAGAGATCATAAGTGTAAGGAAAAATTTTTGCTCTTGGTAGATGATGAGGCAGATATGGACATTGATTGTGAGGAGCAGGATTGTAGTATGGATGAAGGCACTATTAGTTTTCATGCTTTATTTGGCATGCAAATCCCTAAAACATTCAAATTCCATGGGTACATTAAAGGTCGAAATATTTCAATTTTAGTCGATTCTGGCAGTACTCACAATTTTTTACAGAGTAGAGTTGCAAAGTATTTAGGACTTGTGGTGGAATCTTCTCCAAACTCTCAAGTTTTAGTGGGCAGTGGTGATAAATTGAAGTGTGAGGGTATATGCAGGAATGTCAACCTTAATATCCAAGGAACAAATTTTTTGCTCACATTTTATATTCTTCCTGTTCAATGTGTGGAAGCAGTATTAGGAGTTCAATGGTTAAAAGAATTGGGACCAGTTATATAGTTCTTTGACTATGCAGTTTCGTTTAAAAGGTGTTACAGTTCAGCTTTCTGGTAGTAAGGATGTCTCAGTGGAACCTATTTCACATCATCAGCTCCAACGTTTAATAGCTACTGATGGAGTAGCTTATTGTTTTCAATTGAAGGCTCAGGGGTTTTCAGAATCATTAGAGAATAACACCAGCAATGTTTCACTTAGGCAAATTTTCTCGCATATTTGAGACATCCTCATCATTCCCTCCTTTGCATGATGTGCAGCATAGGATTCATTTATTACATGATGCTCAACCAATAAATGTCAAGCCATATCATTACCCTCATTTTCAAAAATCCGAGATTGAAAAACAAGTGTCTGAGATGTTATCACAAGGTGTCATTCAACATAGTACCAGTCCTTATTCTTCCCCAGTACTTTTGGTCAAGAAAAAGGATGGAAGTTGGAGATTCTGCATTGATTATAGAGCTCTGAACAAGGTGACAATAGAGGATTAATTCCCTATTCCAACAATACACTAATTGTTGGATGAATTACACGGATCTTCTATATTCTCAAAGTTGGATTTACGTTCAGGTTATCATCAGATCCGAAGCATCCTTTGCATATTGAGAAGACTGCATTTCGGACACATGAAGGTCACTATGAATTTGTAGTGATGCCTTTTGGCCTTAGTAATACACCAGCCACATTTCAATCTATCATGAAAAGATTGTTTAAACAAATTTTAAGACGTTTTTTCATTGTGTTTTTCGATGATATTTTAGTCTACAGTCGATCCTTAGAATACCATATCGACCACTTATAAGTTGTGTTGGAGATTTTGTTGCAGCATGAATTTTACTTAAAAGACAGTAAATGTTTTTTTGGTCAAGAATCCATTGAATATTTAGGACACATTGTGTGTCGTGAAGGAGTGAAACCAGAACAGAGTAAAGTTGAGGCTGTGCTCACATGGCCATTACCTATTACTATTAAGGAGTTACGAGCTTTTTTAGGGTTGTCTGGTTACTATAGGCATTTTATTAAAGGGTATGCTGCAATAGCTTCCCCACTTACAAACATGTTACAACATGATCAGTTTAAGTGGACTACTATAGCTACTGAAGCATTTGAAAATCTGAAGTTAGCACTTGGTTCAACACCTATATTTCGATTACCAGACTTCAAACAACAATTTATTGTCGAGACAGATGCATCGAGTATGGGAATTAGAGTAGTGTTATTACAAGGATCACATCTTGTTGCTTATTTTAGTAAAAAAATGCCTCTGCATTTGAGAAGAGCATCAGCATATGTTCGTGAACTTTATGCTATTGTGGAAGCAGTTAGGAAGTGGAGGCAATATTTACTTGGAGATCATTTTGCCATTCGAACTTATCACAGAAGTTTAAAAGAGGTGTTATCACAAGTGATTCAAACTCCTGAACAGCAAAAGTACCTTTCCAAGTTAAAGGGGTATGATTATTCTATTGTTTACAAACAAGGATGTGATAATCAATTGGCTGACTCTTTGTCTCGGAAATTTGATGATGGTCTAGAGTATTTTGGTATTTCTTCTATTAGTTTCAAGTTCATTGATCAATTGAAACAAGAATACCAATCATTGACAAAATTCCAGCATATTATATCTGACATGAACCAAGGGATGACACTCAGATGGAATCTTCATTGGTGCAACAATTTATTATATTTGGGATCTCGATTGTTTTTGGTGCCTTAAAGTTCCTTAGCCAATTGTTGCTTCAAGAATATCATGCATCCCCTAGCTCAGGTCATTTTGGTGTTTTGAAAACCTATAAGAGATTGTCTAGTGATTTTTATTAGGAAGGCATGAAGAATCATGTGCAAACATTTGTCAAAGAATGTTTGATTTGCCAACAAGTTAAATATCAAACTTGTTCTCCGGTAGGATTGTAAGCACCTTTGCTAATACCACAACGAATTTGGGAGGATATTAGTCTTGATTTTATTACTTGCCTTCCTAAATCATAAGGGTTTTCAGTTATTTTAGTAGTGGTAGACCAACTCTCAAAATATTGTCATTTGGGACCTTTGGAGTCACATTTTACTGCTACTAAGGTGGCTACTTTATTTCTTAACATTGTTGTTAAGCTTCATGGGTATCCAAGGACTATTATCTCAGACCGAGATCCCTTTTTTTGAGCAAATTTTGGAAGGAGTTACTTTCTTTGAGTGGGTCAAAGTTATGTCTAACTAGTGCTTACCATCCTCAAAGTGATGGTCAGACAGAAGTTCTTAACCGTACCATTCAACAGTATCTCCGGAGTTTCACTATGGATCGTTTACATGTGTGAGTCAAGTATCTACCTTGGGTAGAATATGCCTACAACCATCATTTCATGCTGGTGCGGGATTTACACCATTTCGCATTGTGTATGGCAGAAACCCACCTACTATAGCTTCTTATGTTAGAGGCTCTAGTCCTCTAGAGGTTGTAGAAGTCAATTTAATGGATCATGATGAGATTTTGAGACTGTTAAAACAACATTTAATTACAGCTCAAAATGGAATGAAATCTCATGCTGATAGACATCGCACTGATGTCATATTTTAACCAGGAGATTTGGTTTTTGTCAAATTATAACCTTATAAACAACTCTCCTTAGTTTGGAGTCAGTTGACCAAATTATCAAAGAGATTTTATGGGCCTTGCAGAGTATTGCAAAGGATTGGTTCTTGTGCTTACAAAATTGATTTTCCTTCCTATTCCAAAATACATAATGTTTTTCATGTTTGAAACTCAAGAAAGCTCATGGCCTTTCCGAGCCATCATTGGATCTACCTCAACATACTATTGATCAATACCCATTCATTCAACCCTTGTCTATACTCGGAATGCGTAAGGTGTCTCTTAATGGCAAGGGATTTCTCAGATTCTAGTACAATGGCAAGGGTTATTACTAGAAGACACAACATGGGAGAATTTGGATGATTTTGAAGCGGTTTACCCTTCTTACAACCTTGAAGACAAGGCTGTTCTTCAAGAAATGGAGGAAATTGTTACGACCCACAAGAGAGAAAGGAGAAAGCCTAACTGGATGTCAGACTATGTTACTAAAACATAGGTCATTATTTCCAACAACTTCAACAATAATAAGATTTTGAGTAATAGAATTACAACTGGATATAGCATATTTCACAACAAATAAGATACGAGTATAACAGAACAACAACTTCAACAACATATGCATATGGACATCAACAAGTATAAATAAGTAAAATAAGGGCAGAAAGAAAGGGAACACCGAGATCTGGATTATTCCTCTTCCCTTCCCTATACCCATTCTAGAGCTTGCCTGGCTCAAACAGGTATCCCTATACATAAACACAAAACAGACATTAGTTCTCAAATCAATATAGTTAGCTAAACAGACATTTTGAATTTGCAGAAGTTGTTGATGGACATGACCTAGAGAGAGAACTGAGAACCCTAGAAGATAGAGATAATTAGGGTTTCTTTTGCTGTTGTACTGTTGGAGAATGATCTCTACCGTAGATTGATATTTCGTTGTAAACAAAGTAGTAGATCTTGTGCATATATGACAAGTGGATGGCAGATTGATTTTTTTTTTTTTTTTTTTAGAATGACATTAGTAATATTTTGAAAAGTGACCGGCAACACACACTAAGTATTTAAAGAGAGGAAGTAGATAAAAAAAAAAACTTTAAAGAAACTATACTTAGTGTCTGGATGTCTCACCATTGAAAGACTTTCCCATGTATATACAAGTGGCTTCTACAAATCAATGACCAAGATTAACTTGACTTAATGATTACAAATAATTCATATCTACTGTGATTACCGACCATACGCAACTATGGTACAATATATCCAATATTTAGGCCTTAATGAACCTCATGAGTCTAACATTATTTTATGATGTCCATGATATTCTTTCCTATTCAATTTGCTAATAACTTCATCGTGTTTTCCTCATAAACAGTCACACCAATCAGAGGATATTCTAAACGTGATATGCCACATGAATCCAAACCGAGGCTCATGAGTATCCATTGAAGTTACTTCGTAGGCCTTTGGAGTAATTCATGAAAATAGTACAAATAAAATTCCCTAAGGAGAGTGACCCTCACATAGAGGATGAAGTTGTATAGAATAAGAATACAATGTATACACATATATAACTATTAAGGATAATATGTTGGTCATTACAATACTAGAGTACAACTATAGCATAAGACTTAAACATTGTCTTAAGCATAAGATATTATTGAAATTAATTATGATTAATTTATTCCCACTCCTATAGATAACCTTTACTAGACTTCGACATCATACCAGGACGAGATTGCGAACCAACACTAGCTATGGTCTAACTTGAAATAAATGAAGATAACTGAAAGGTAAGCGAACCATTGCTTAGTAGGATAACCAGACCAATACACATAATAGAAATTCACAAGCTAGTTTATTATTCAGACATAATCAATGCAACAATCATACAAATGACCAATACAAGCTTAGATGAGTGGAATCCAAACAGGATGTAGATTTACGTCCTCTCATAAGGGTTTTGGAGCATATACCCACAAAAACACAGGTGAGTCTAAAAATACCAATTATGGAATTTTAGTTGTTTATATTTATTAACACTTTAATCATTGGTATTTTAATCACTTCCACTAATCTGATAGTTTGTATTCTCCCCATCGTATTCCACATTCACAAGGCTAATACCATATGCGGCACTCTTTGCTTTACTAATTAGTTTCTATGGAACCAAATAGCCTACTTGAAACCTTAGGCCTAACCACTTATCTTTATTAGTTACTCCCAACGTTTCTTTAAACTTGAAATGTAATATGTATCATTGGTGGTATAACGATGCAGTAATCATGCAATTACTCAATGCATGGTAGGTTAATTATCGTCCATTATTAATAAGCTTGATTTTTGGGTAGCCACTCAATTTTTCAGTTAATCATCATATTCATAAGCATAATTTAATCAAGCAAGTGTTCCACTTTTAATTAGGTAGATTGGCTATCACTCAATCATCAAACAACAAGCAGTACCCAATCCTCATACATGATTCATTATATTGGTATAATTAAACAGATGCACTACATTACAAACATAATCAATGTGTTCAATCATAATTACTCACTTGTCTATAAGGTCAAACGTGGTCATCGTAATCATCCGAGAAATCTAGGGTGGAGTCTAATTCGCCTATAAAAGGTAATGACCATATATTAATATACAAAAATTAATTATAAGATCCTATAAGTGTTCATGTGATTTAATTGGAGTTTTTGGTATTTTTCGTTATTCCTATAAACTCTAACTCCTACCATAATTTTCTATTTACTATAATTGGTCATGGGACTTATCTAACTCATGACTTGTATAGGTTTATCTAATTTATGGTTCATAGTCGACGTGATTACCATATTCCCTCTTGTTAAGCTAAGTAACTTATATCATGGGCTTATTTGCTTACATGTGTCTTCTTTTGTGATATTTGATCCCTATACTTATTCATTTAAGCTAATGTAATGGTGACTTAGCTAGTTAGGATTAATATCACATTTTATCCTATTTGCCTATTTTAGTGATGAGTGTTGATAAACCCTTGTTGCTAGTGCTCATTTGATCATATTTTATATATTTTTTATTAAGAAAAGGCTACTTAATTGTTTAAATACAAATTTCAGGGCTACAAGAAAACATTTGGAGGATTTGAAGATGATTTGAGAAAAATATCAAAGTGAAGTTAGCAAAACATGGTCAATAGTTTATTTTTATACATGCACTACCTTGTGTATGGCCGTATTGGAGATAGAGAAGAACCATAGTGGAGAAAATTTTCAAAAATCACATTCCAGTTCAGCACGAGCAGTTTATACAGGCGTGCACAGGGGTAGTGCTGAACTCAGACGCATTCCAACTCCTATAAATCTCCATTTTTTCTTACTTTATAACTATTTCTTTAATCCTACTTTGTTTTTGAGAATATTTGTAGCATTTTTAAGCCATTCTAAGTGAATTAAAATAATATTATTCTCTCAAACTACCCAAACCAAATGTGTGTAAGTATGTACATATATATATACATATATATCCCATTATACATGCATGTTAATCCTTTGGAGTTTAACATGTTTAATTTAGTTCTTACAACTAAGTTGATTGAGATCTATACATATGATTGTATACATGTTTTTTATTTGCCGATCCTTATAAATGTTCGTTCTTGTGATATTTAGTTCATTGTGAGATTAAATGAATATGATCTTTCTTCTTTAGAAAGCTAGTAACACACATGATATATATTTACATCTTGCTTTGCTTTGTTTCATCTCATTTTCTGCATTGCAAGGGTGACATGGAGATTTTACCATGGTGATGTGAGCCAGTGTAGTAACACTTCCTCTTGTTTTGCAGTGGTTCGAACCCTGGAGATAAAAGGAGAGGAGCTTATCAAATTTTCAAACCTATATTCCGATGATCATTAAGGAATGAATGGCTTCCTCACCTTAGCTCTTCTTAATTGGAGTTCTTGTTTCTAGACTCAAGTTTTGGCTCTTTGAAGTCATGTGAAAATGGAAAGGAGATGGAGGAAAGTGTGAGGTTGGTTTATCACAAAAATAAAAGGAAAGGGTGTGAGCTATTTTAGTAAAATGTGATATATGTTGCTTTCGGTCAAGGGGCCTTTCATGAAGAAAGGAAGAGAGAAGGATAGTTTGATGTGTTTGTTTTTCTTTTTTTGGCATCCTCACAAGAAGGAGAGAGATGGGATGGGGTTGGGAAGCTTTTACGGAAACAAGGATTTAATGAGGATTGTGGCTTCAAGATCCTACTAAATCTAAGCATGAAGACTTTTACTACTCATGTACTTGTTAGGGCATGTGTGGATAGCAAAGGCATGCAAAGAAGATATTCCTTAAAGCTTAAAGTCCTTGAGAAAGATAATTGTCAAGTCAATTTAATAGCCTTTAACTTCTTCCTTTTTTGATTCACGACAAAAGAATATAGAATGGGGGGGTTGAAACTCTCCTATTTGACTAATAGCTCATACATTACAATTTATATGAGTCACTTTGATATTCTTTGGTTAATCTATATGGTTTTATGTCTACACAGTTAAGTATTAGTATAATTTTTTATCAATATATCTATAATTATTTGTGATCATCATATATATATAATTTAAATTAAATTTTTCATAATATTTTTATATTCTATAATCGATAGCAAATTTTATCGAATTTAATTTGTACTATGTGATTTATTCTCAAGCTATCGATTGCTAACCGATAAATTAGATTAATGAATTAGCCCATTTTGGAACAAGTATTTATTCTATCTACTTATTGTTTCTAAGATGAAAATTTTCGAGGGTTTACATAAACGTTTAAGTCTTATTTTGAAATTGCTAAAATACCTCAATAGGTTCCCAGCTTGCTTAACTTTTTACCAACCCCTACCAAACTACCATATAATAACTTATGCTATTGAGCTCGACATTGTAAATGTTGATTTCGTTGAAATTCTATTACTTCTCCATCATAGGACTAACTTAACCCCTAGTAGGGCCCTTGGGGATTATTATTTAATTAGATCATCTTTATGAATGTGATAAGACTTTAGCATACTCACATGGAATATACGTTAAAATTTCACTCTTGGTAGTAGCTCTAGTTTGTATGAGATGCAGCCTACCTATTTAAGAATTGAAAAAGGTCCCTCAGACTTTTGTACCAATTGCTTATGTAGCTAATGTTTTATTCTTTGAATAAGGTATAATTTTAGAAAGACCTAATATCCCACTAGATACTCTACTAGTCTTCATTTTTGTATGTGTAGACTTCTTCATCTTCTTGATTGCCTCACATAAGTTAGAATGACCTATGTCTTGATTCTCCAAGCACTCTTTAGCAAAGTTATATGTAGGCATATTAGCTTCTATATATTAGGTGGTGATTGTATTGTCAGCAAAAGCTTGTCTTCCCAAGATAATCTTGAATGGGCTTTGACTTATACACTCATTATTCTATAAGTAAAAAAGAGAATTGTCTCACGTCTAATAGCTTGACCCAATTTTGTTACTTGGCATGAAACCCACATAGTTCCACCAATGCATTGATATGCTCTATTTGCTTGCTGTTTTAAGGGTAAAGGGTGGTAAAAAAAGTCTAAATTTTGACCCCAACAACTTGAATGGTTATGTTCAAAGCCTCCATGTAAGATGTCCATCTAGATCATTCACAATGTTCTTTGGTAAGCTAACAATGAAATCCATAGAGATACTTTCTCGTGGTTGTTAAGGAATCGAGAGAAGCTTATACTCTTTGATCTACTTTGTCTTACTGGCATATAAGAAATATTCTAATGTAGCTTTCCACATCCTCCCACTAATGTGGCAAAAAAATACTTCTCCATAAATAATGCTTGAGTGTGATGCACTATTAGGTTTCCCACCCACTTAGAGTCATGACACTTTTAGTATATTCCTCTTTAATGTAGAAGACTCAGGCACAAAGACTCTTTGTTCCATGGGATAAATAAGTCCACCTCTTCTAGAAACTTTTTATGTTCCTTTCTTTGGATAAACTCAATAGGGTCTTTGCTATCTCATCCTCTTCCATTCTAGTAGGGATCCTACAAGTAGATTATTTTCTAATCTACTGACGTTAGCTAACTTTACTCTTTGACTCAAAGCGTCAACAACCGCATTTATCCTTTTTAGTTTATACTCCATGTCAAAGTCATATATGGCTAAGAAGACTTACTATTGAGCCTACTTAAGTACAAGCTTCTTTTGAGTTTAAAGTAACTCATAACAATAATATTTGTCTTGACCATGAGCTTCTTGCTAAGAAAATAGCGCCTCTATATACATAGATAATGTACTATACCCATCATCTTCTTCTCATGCACCAAATGTCTTCTTTTTGTCTCATTAAACTCCCAAATTTGAAAGGCTACTAACTATGTGTCCTTCACTAAGACACTACCACTAGCAAAAACACTAGTGTTGGTGCATACCTCGAAGGCTTGGAGAAGTCAAGGAGTACTAAGACTAGCTGTTTTATAACTGTCTTTTATGGAGTATCGAAGGCTTCTTACCATCTAAGGCTCCAACACCAAGAGAGAGTACTCTTAGATGAAATGTCTATAGTAATTCATTAGCCATAAGATTGATCTCAATTTTATAAACTTGGTAGGTTCCTTCTAAGTGTGTATTGCAAAAGTCTTTTTGCTACTAAACAAGATTTTACCTTTGCCTTATCACATGCCTTAGGATATCACTTCTTCTTGGGAAAATGCACACTTTTTCCTTTTCACATACAAATCATTCTCTTGTAATGTTTGAAAGATGACCCAGAGATCCTCCCCATACTCTTTAACAGAGGTACTATATTCCACTATGTCATCAAGAGATACTACCACAAAACATTTGAAGAATGCTCTCAAGGTTTTATTCATAAGTGTACAAAAAAGTAACAAGAGCACTTGTGAGTCCATAGGGTATGGATAAGAATTCAAATGCAATCCTGACCAAATCTAACTTCAAGAAAGATCAAGCTCTTCCCAAGGTAACCATGAATATAGGATACTTTTTCTTCATGGTTACCTTGTTAAATGCTTGATAGATAATGCATAGCAAGAATGGGTCATCTTGCTTATTTGGAATGGTATTGGGGCTCCAAAGGGAGTGTTAGAGATCCTGATGTAACCAACTCTAGCAACTCTTTAAGTTGGCACCTCAAATCATCCTATTATTAGGGTGGCATCTAATATGACATTGAGATGTTAGGTTTCATCATTGGTTCTAACTCAATTCAATGCTCTACTTCCCTCTTCAATGGAAATTTCTTCGGTAAGTTTAATAGTATCACGTCATCAAACTTCCTTAGCAACTCCCTCATTAAAGTTGGGATAAGGGTCCCTTCTTTCAACTCATCATCATTCAACATCAAACTTCCCTAGAAACTCCCTCATTAAAGTTAGGATAAGGGTCCCTTCTTTCAACTCATCATCATTCTTTATTGTAGCTAAGAAGGTGGTTTTATTTCTCTCCTACCCCTTTGCTAGCTACCTAACTAATAGCAAATTGGTAGTATGATATCACATATTAAATGCATATGATATACTGATTTTGCCACATATAGTATTTAAGAAATGTATGTAAGACTCTACTAAATTAGGTGGCTTATTGTCAATATTTTAATTATGAAATCTTTCCTTAAATTTTGAATATATCAGTAGAATACTACCTGTTTATCTATATTTTAGGTTAATTTAGAAACTTGTATAAAAGCCCATTTAAGAGATACCCACATAAAATATTTAGATTTAAATATTTCCAACTATAGGTCTATCATTTGAGCACCAATCAATCTAGAAAACATTTCTAGACTTATGGGTCCATACCTAAAGTAACAATAGATAAAGAATAAGTTAGTTACAATCATATAACTATAAAGTAAAGTTTAGCATGGTTTGGGAAAAAAAAACATTATGTCGCATGACAAGTCATTAGTAATACCGACTCCTATCCCCGAATCCCAAGGAACTATAATGCAAATCCATGGACAAGTCATCAGTAATAGCTAAAATGATTAAAAAGTGAGCAGCAAAACTCAATACATGATAAAAAAGTAACTTACACATGTCACATGCTCCTATTCTAATGCATCAAACAAAGGTTTAATGTAATTAATTACAAGTAAAGCAACCAAATATTGTCAACATTGTAGAAATGCCAAACATGCATAAAAGTACTCATGACTCCCTCCAAACAATACCGAGAAATGGGAGGGGTTCAAAGCAAACATCAAGGAACTAATAAGCCTCAAGTACTTGTTAGGAAAGATAAAGGAAAAGAACTAGTCAAGTCTAGTTCACACCTCATATCTATCTGTCAATGAGTAAAGTTCATTGCAACACTTTATGTAGGCCCTGTAGTCCTACATAACTTGTTGCAACTTCGTCCTTACTCTAATCATTTCAACATACTTCCTAAACTTCATAGTTTATATCCAACTAATAATTTAGTCTTACAAATATTGACAATTTACATATAAATATTAATTCCTCAATTACATGCTCATATATCAAATTATCACCTCATAAACCAAAATCATGCATATCCATCAATACATTTCTTAAGTCTCCCAAATATATAATTGGTCATAAACAACTAAATTTCCTAATTAAACGCTTAATATATATTAAGGTTTTCAAGTATCCCAATTTTACCAATTCCACATTAAATATTAAAATCCACATATCATGTCATATATTTATATTTATCCCTCCTTAACATAAATCTTTATTAAATCACTTAATTACCATTGTAAATCATCTAGAATGGCCCATGAACAATTTGTTCCAATAAATGATCTCAAAGCCATTAATTAGGCCATTTATGTACTAATTTGACAATCTTACACTTAAAATACTTTTACAAAACACTTATTATATATATTATAATTCACCAAAATTATTATCAATATGGCCATCTAATTATTCTATTCAAATTATATTTTTCACTTAAAATCTCTCAAGTCAACTCAATTTGACAAGAATTCCATCATTACATACCTAATTGCATTTAGAATAGCTTTATCGATTAATACCCTTACAATCCATCACTTAAACACTTAGATGTCCATTATTTATGATAATTTCCATATTTAAACAACAATACATCTTCACTTCTTGTAAATCACCACACACAAGCATTATTTTACACAATTGGCATCTAATTTTGTAAATTTAATCAATATGAGTCACATATCAACGTATCATCTAAGAATTCATACATACATCATCCCAAGCATCATATCCATCATTAAAATCAAACTTTCTAGTAGCTAGTACTTCCAAAACCAAGATACTTTTATACATGTGCTAATTTGAATAGTTTTGTATATTATTATTATTATTATTATTATTATTTTAAAGTTGTCATCCAAAAATATTTTGATATTTTCGAATTTTAAAAACTTATGTTCCTAGTTAAGGTTAAAATTAGAATTAAAAAAATTTGATTGCTTGAACCCAAAATTGACTTCAAATGATTTTAATTACTTATGATTGGTTTATGGATCATTTTACCTACCCTGCTTCCTAAGTCGTAAGAATGGCACATTGTACCGTCTGATCAAACATAAGTAAACAATTAACTCATAGCATAATTAAGGTACGAGTCTTGTTGGAGAACTCTATCTTGATCATCACAAATTAAAAATTATCAAGGGATACTATCTCTATAGTCTCCTTTGTCCTTCCCTTGTCAATCATGGGGACCTGCTTCGAATTGACTATCTTAAGTTATATTTTTATCATCTCAACTTTCAACCCTATCATAGTTACTACCAATTTTGACATGAAAAGAATATGACGTTTTGATATTAATGAGGCATTCATTCTCTTACCTACAACTTGAACTTCAATATGCATAAACCTTTTTGCTTCTCTATTGTCTAGCTCTTCATTGCACTCAAAACACGTAATATGCCTATCTTAGCTTATTCTCCATCTCCATGGCTTTCTTCTACAATTATGACTATAAATTTCTCCTTTTTCAGGCATTATTGGGCATAATTGATCCCTTACAGAAATAGCATCTCAGCTCCTATGGCTTCCTTTCATCTCTATCCCTCTTTTTTGCTTTGCACTTCCCTTTTAAGGAGTTGTAGCTGTTCTTCCTTTCATTAATCCTTTACGTTGTTAGGATTTGAGTTTTCCTATCTTGAGCTCTACTAGGCTTTTATTAGCTACTATAACCTTTGAAATGTCTTCAACTTCCCTTTGCTTCAATTCCAACTTCACCTATGGCTTGAGCCTATCGAGAAACATCATGAGTGCATTATTAGGGTACAATTTAGGGATCATTAACATCAAATCCAAAAATTCTTATACATAGTGCTATGATTTCCCTTTGTAAGTAAGTGTTGAAGCTTGATCTTGGCTTCTTTAGGGACATTCTAAAGGAAAAATTGTCCTCTGAACTCTTAGACAAAACTATCCAAAATTATGATATCATTTGCCTCTTTATGTCACCAAAACATTGTAAAATCTTTCAAATACATGGAATTAGTACGTACTTTACTTAGGTCATTAATCAACCCTACAACATTGAAGTATTGCTCCAGTCCCTAAAAGAAATTATCTACTTCCTAGGCTGTTTGAGCACCCTTAAAATACTTTGGCTGAAGAACATCACCTACATGCAACAAGAGCATGGTCACATCATTTGCAATTGCTACGTTGAAAATCATTAACTGAGCCTTAAGATCCTCCATCTCTTAACATATTGCCATAAACGTTGCATTAGTTCTTGTTTCCTATGCCTCTTTGTAAACTCTTGAAATTTTCATAATTCGTAGAAAATAATCCTAGAAATCTAACACCAAAACCGAAACCCCGAAAATCAATCCAAGTTAAAACCAAATTCTAAATTAGGTCAAACACGAGAATTCTTAATCTTGAGAAAAAGAGAACCGTCAAAACAAAATGGAAAATCCAACTATCGGTTGATTTAACATCTGTACACCAATCAAATTATCTATCCAAATTCTAACACGCAAATCAAGATGATATATTCAAATAACGCTCGACAATGCAATACTAAGATCTTAAATCCTTCTATAAATTTTAAAATAAAAAATTTCAATTTTCACCAAAAACCAAACTGAGTCAACTCATAACCCTAGACTCAATTAAACGATCTCGAGAACTGAAAACTACTAAATAATCACAAATAAAATAAGATAAACCTTAGATATCGAACTAAAAATATAATACGGGCAAAACTCCAAAATTTTATGATCTTACGAATAACTCAACAAAACCGGAAGTCAAATAGGAATCCGAAAAGTCAAGAAAGCTTACAACAACCCTAGTGTTCAAGATCCGGTAATTCCGCAATCTTAAACCCTAAACAACGAAATGGAAATAATTGTTGATAATAGTTCGTAATAATATAGGGAATCTTAAAAATATCATATTCGCGAATTTCTAGTGTCCTTCGGATCCGAACGGGATCAGTTTTCAAAAACCGTGCCTTGGTACACTGGACAGCAAAAATATTTTGTTAATACTAATAGACTCGTAAAAATATAAAGCTTTCAAAAATATCAGTTTTAGAATTTTTCGGTAGTTAAAAATTACAGATATCGTATTTATATGCGTATTTTTATTACTACCGGTATTTTATTTGTCTAGTCTACTATTCATAGTACTTTTCTATTATTCATTACTATTCCTCTATCTTTACTTTTTCTACTACCTATTCTTATACCTACATACCTATTTCTTATAATTTTCTTTTCCCATAAAAATTCTACACCACATATTACTAAACTTCTCTTACACTTTTCTTGTAAAACTAATTTTTAATTAATTTTCTCTCTCCTTCTTTCCCATTGCCGTCCACCCCCTCTCTCTCTTCACTCTTAATTTTTTTCTTTTTCAATTTATTTAATTACATCTAATTTTCACTCCAAAATTCTATATATACCCCATTCCTCCTTCATTCTTTCACACAACTCATTTCACTGCCAAAACTCTTCCAAAATCTCTTCACGAATCCTCTCTTCAAAATTTCTCTCTACCAAAACTCTCTTAAACCAATTCTTCACAAAAATCTTGCTTTATACACAAACTATCAACCATATATCACTAACAACATAATCCCATATTCATCTTCTAATTCCTACCACATAAACACTTTAGGTAAAACTCCTATTCCTATTTATTTACCTATGTCATGTAACTTAACATGACTATGGTGTTGTTTTGAAACTCATATGGTTAGTAAAAGCAACAACATGTTCATATTTTGTTCTTGTACATGAAATTCAAATTTTATTATGTTGTTATTATGTTCATATATATGTTGATTTTATTGTTGTTATTATGCTAATTTCTTATTCATATCTAACTAAATATATTTATGTATTTATATATAATCTTTAAAGTATATAAGCTCACTTGTTATTTGTTTAATTTTATGTTTTGTAATTTACTTATTTCATGCTATTTTTACTAATAGTCTTTCTAATCTTAGACTTATTCATATTAAGTCAAAACAATCTTTTCTTTATTTTCTTTATTCTTTTTGGGACTAGTTTATTCTTATTCCCGGGATGTCTTGATAAAGTTAAGGCTCCCAATACTTGACCGGGTTATCTTGATGAAGCTAAGGCACCCAATATTTAATATTTTTATTATCTTGCTTATTATTATTTGCTTCTAGTATTTTTCTTATATTCTTATTATTTTACATGCTCATAATACATGCATTTACATAATGATATTGTTTCAACTAAATTTAAAAGTAGAATTTTACTTTATTAAAGGACCTTGAAACTAAATTCTCTATTATATGACTTGTCATTAAATAAGGAAGTTATTATCAACAACATAGAAATAGAGTAATACAAATTTTCTCAAAGTTTTCTTAAATAATAATGATAGCTTTACCAAGGAAATATAAGAAATAAATACTTTCTTTTTATAACATGGTAACCTAAATTTAGTAAAATAATTTGTTAAAGTTCTCACAAAAAAAAAAAAAAAAAGAGCTTAAGATTGAACTCTTTTTAACTCCATAACAAAACCAAGAAGCAAACTAGTTTTCAAAGTTAAGATAAAATCAACCCATAAAATTATAAACCCACTTAGGAAGATAATGAATTTCAAGTTTCTAAAGAAGGAACTTATTTTCAAAGAATGTAAATATGCTAAGATAAAAAACAAAGGATTTTATCAATAAAGAGGATTCTTTTCAAATAAAATTTGTATAGGAAATAAAAGCCCAAGTTTTAGAAAATAAGAACTTATATTTTGAGCAAGAAATATAAAAAGAAAAAGACTCATTGTCTAAGACCATTCTAAATACAAATTTATAAATAGGTCATCAACAACTTAATAAACTTTTGATAACTTTGATCTTTTATTACTAGAAGTAAAAAATTTAAAAGAACCAAAGTTAAAGGAAAATTTACTTATTTTGGAAAAAGGAATGAGGATAATAAAATAAAATAAGAATATAACCAGGAAAATACAAAGTTTCTTCAAAATACTTGAAAAGAAATTTGTTAAAATTAAGTTTTAACATTTCAAAATGAATTGTTTTATAAAATAAATTGTTGAGACACTACCATTAGAATTTTTGCATATAAAGTGAGCTTATCTATGTACTCAAGAGATTTATCAATCATATATATATATATATATATATATATTTACTAAAGGATTTTTTTAATAAAGTTGAGTTGGAAAAATTATTTTGCAAAATTTAAAAATATTCGTTTTAAATCTATACCCTATGGTTTCGGAACCCAAACGACCTTATATGACAAAAATAGCCTTAGAAATGGATAGATATTTTCAAATAGGTAGAAAATGGTATATTATATGCGAAATTCCTAGTTAAAATGAGCAAGTTTTGGCCATTTTAAATTGGAATTTCATTCTGTGTGATTTTGACGAACATAGTAAAATAGAATTAGAAAGTTTAAGTAGAATTTCTATGAAATACTCATCCCGGGTATTTCTTTTGTCTAGGTGACGAAAGATACGAGATTACTCTTCCTAAGGATTGCTATGACTAAGAAGATTGCGAAATGAACGAGTAAGTTATTCCTCTTAATTTTGTTACCTTGCTTATGCTTGTAAAGTAGTGGCATTAGCATACTAAGAAAAGATAAAAATGGATATGCATGGAGAATTCGGGGATATGTATATATATGTGATTCTATGCTTATGTGTGAAATGAGAATTAAGAATATCGCAACTTCAAATTGTCTGTTTAGGTGTTTTGTTTACTTACTTATATGATTGCTTATTGCTTGCCAAATTGACTGATCATCTCCTAATAAACCTTAATAAGATTTGGCTTAAAAAAAACAAAACGCTCACACATAGCATCCATTGAGTCGCATCTCTTTCAAAAGGCTGCTATTCCTACGTGTAGAGTTGGATTGGTTGTTATCGTGGTGGGACACGGGTTATGTTCCTTCTTAGAGAATCCAAATCGCTCGGGGAATGCGACTCTAGGTTCAGAGCCTAACCAACCGAACGCTTTGGGTGGAGACCTAGGGACTAGCAATAGAAGGTTGCAGATCTTCATCACCAATTCCTTGACCTCTGATACGGAAGGATAAATTCGTTCTATATATGGTTTTTAGATAACTATATATATTTGTGTAATCACGTGATTGTTGCATTGTATGCATAGTATATGTGTGAAAATTTAAACGAACTTGTTTGAAACCATGGTGCGAATGAAAAAGGAATACCTCACTAAGCTAGTTGTAAGCTTATACCCCCATAGATTTTGTTGAAATAGGTACGCCCGTGGCTTAAATCGAAGATCATGACATTATGGAAGACATGGAAGGATGTTAAACTTTTATGAAGGCAATGGGAACATAAGATGAAGTTATTTTGTAAAGTTCCTTATATGTAATGTATGCTATGTTAGTGTTTTGAAAATTCTAAGAAGTGTATTTATTTTGATTTGAAGACAATAGAGGGATATATCCTTAAGAATTGTAATTAACTATGTTTATGTTTATGATAAGTATTCTCCTTACCTTGTTACTTAATCATTATCAATATAAATTGCACTACTCCGATGCGTTTCCTTGGTCGTGATGTACGCCTTGTACATGATATGGAAGCCTTTGCGTGACTAAAGTAGTCATTCTTAGGCTTTAGTATTGTGTACGGTAGACTATCACGTTTAAGGTAACCTAAGGGGCATGACACTCTTCCTTAGCTTCAAGTGCACTAACTCATGCACAAGGGTCTCCTTCTCTCTTAGAGAGCTCGATCTTGCCCCATAAACTCCTTTAATGCTTTGTCTAAGGCTTCTTACAACAAGCCTTAGATTTCCTCCTCAAAATCCTCCTTATTGGCTTTGGCATCGTTAAGTAACTAGCACTTAGTGTCTGATCATACGATGCTTCTATGACACACTTCGTGCTTTTGAAGTCACTAAGGATTGCTAAGTTTAGCCTAAAACATATATAAAGTATTTAGAGAAAAAAATAGATAGAGAAAGATTGGATAAATTGTATTTTATTTAATATATTACAACTGAGAAACTTTCTTTTAAATATACTAGTGACACTTACAAATCAATGGATAAGACTAACTCAAACTAACAATTATAAATAATTCATATCTACCATGTCTACCAACTCTATCATCGATAATATAATAATTTCGAACGATTTGGATTGTTAACAAATCTTCTTGAAACTTCTATAACCTTTATTAGACTTAGACCTTGGACTTGTCCCATAATTAGGCCTTAATAAACCTTGAAAGTTTGCCCCTATTTCACGTAGGCAGTGACTTGCTGCTATGTTAAAGGGTTGATAGTATCAAGTTCTTAGAAGCAAAGGCCATGAGTTAGCAATTATATCATCCTATTTGGGTAGTAAGCTAGGGTAATGTTGAACTATCCTAAAAATAATTCTTTAAACTGGGGATAAATAATAAATTTCCTTGAGTCTTACTTTCCTTAAGGATATGCCTCTACCTTCTTTTTAAAGAAAACTTACTCCCTAGGAAATACCTATTTGACTCTATTCTTATATAAACCCCTTATGACACCTATCTCATTCTCTCCTTGTAGGGATTTCAAAGAGTCAAGAGAAACACTCTAAAACCTAAGGAGAGTAAAAGCTCAGTGCAATGGTAAGGAACCCATGAACCTTCTTCTTCTTAATCTCAAATTGATTCTTTAGATCATTTAACATTTCCATGCCATGTCTTGATAAGAATTACTAATAACATGTTGGACAAATGAGATATTGCAAATGGGAAGACGATCATAAAACCAATGCTTTTAGAATTACTTGGGAAATGGTAATCTGATTAGATTGGATTCATGAACAAAACATGTCAATGTCATACTTTGGCTTAATTTAATGAAATATAATTGTTGGTAAGAACTAAGGAATCCAAGAATAGTTACGGGATCTTAATAGTAATAGTCTTTCATAAAGACAATTTAAGCATATAAATGAGTTACTTGCAAGAGTTGAATCCATGATTGTGTATGGAATGATAAGAGTAATTTGTGATAATGAACATCTCTTTGATTGCATACTAAAGGTAATATTTCATGACCCTATTTTGTTATAACGATTGGTGAAGTAATACACAAGATCTGCAATCTATGATGAGATACTTGATT
Organism: Combretum micranthum; assembly: GCA_024138025.1. Classification (NCBI taxonomy): domain Eukaryota; kingdom Viridiplantae; phylum Streptophyta; class Magnoliopsida; order Myrtales; family Combretaceae; genus Combretum; species Combretum micranthum. The sequence goes on from JAMXBD010000592.1 coordinate 110,599, forward strand.
AGTATAAAATGAAATGATAACATATAGTTAGGATTAATGGAAGCGTCAACATTATCTAAGGACAAACTAGTAAGAATTAGGAGCTTGATCTAAAAGTGGAAACTAACTACTTTGAGTAAATGATTGGAATTTAACTAAGAATTAGTGAAAATAGAGTTTAAAGATGAATTAGACGATAAAAAGAATAGAGATTGGAATACAAAAAGAAAAAAATGAAAAAAAAACATTGATCTTAAGTTAAATTGGTGCTAAAGTGACTTTAGACGGATCTAAAGAATAAATGAAGCCAAAGAAGATGGCTCAACTATACTAGCTGATCATCGGCAACCAACCAACCCTGGTTGGATACCAAACTTTCAACGTCAAAAGTGTACATATTTGTATATATATAAAATAACAAACAGATAGATATACGATATATATATATATATATTTTTTAAGTTAAAATAAGATTTTATGAGAAGTTTAGTCTTAGATGATGTGAACTTTTCATAGTAAATTCCTAATGTTGCTTATAAGTGATAAGTTTAACATTTTCAGACAAAATAATACTTGAATTGAATGGTATATGTTGACTAAAGAGCTAATTGCAAAAAACAATGGAAAAGTAAAGACCTAAGTTCAAAAGTGTTTCCAAGAACCCATATTATTTTCCATTCTCTTTTCCCTTTTAGTTTTAGTTAAAGAGAGGTCTTGGGATATTTTTGTTATATTAGTCATGGCATAAGCATGAGGTCTTGAGATCATTATATTCATTGAGTGTGGTATAACTAAAGCGGTCTTAAGATTATCAGAACCATCGGGAGTAGCATAACTAGAGAGGGCTTAAGATCATTAGATAAATTGGGTGCATCATAACCAAAGAGGTCTTGAGATCATGTAAAAACTCATATAAGGAATCAATCAACAACAAAATAAATTAATAGAACAATAGAAATTAACAAAATAGTAGTTGGAATTAACAGATATTCAATAGTGTAATGGTAGCTATAGAACGGTATAATAAGAAAACAAATGAGAAATAAAAGAGACATGTAATTTCCTTTATGATTTGGAGTGTCTCATACACATTAGAAGCTTATTTAGCTCAAATCATCACCGATAATTTCATACCTACATATCAAGAGAACTAATTAGCAAACATTTATCATAACTAAACACTTGCACTTGAAAGATACAAAATGTTAAAATTGGAGAAGCTTAATAGAAATGTGTGAGGAAGAGAGGTAGAGTGTTAAAGGAACTAGGGTTTTTTAGTGAAATGCGTCGCAGCAAGTTAAGTTCATGTGTGGGGGCCTCAACAAATCATTAGAGAGGGAAAAATTATACTTTTATAAAAATAAGGCCCCAAAATTCTTTGTTTGGCTTCCTTTTGACTTCAACTTTATGAATTTGATTTTTATTTTGTAATTGATAATTTCGATCATTTGATATATTTACTATGTAATGTAGGAGCAAACATCTTATAAATTGTCTCCTATTAAAAAAATCTATTACAAGATAATAAGCTTTGTTATCAATAATTTTTTTTTTTAAGAGATTTACAATACAATATAATATATTTGGCATTATTTCTTGATATGGTGCACTTGATAACATAACAAAATACACTTACTACAAGCGAAAATGGGAAGATATCAAAACCACATACTCAAAATTCATGGAGATCATGTTATCCATTGAAAAATTAAATATGAGATTTTTTAAAGAAGAAAAGAAACACTAAAGCAAAGTTACCCCTAAAAAAGTATGAATATGTAGGAAAACATTTCATTAATTATGCCATCATGAATATGTATGTAACGTGTAGAGTATATAAATAAGGTTATGAGTAAATCAAGTTGAGCTTTTGGAAGCTCAGGCTCAGCTCATTTAAAAGTTATCAAGTTTGAGCTTGAACAGAGCTGTTGATCAAACCTGTAATGCATATTTAAGTCTAATTCATTAAGCTAAATAAGTTTTATTTTGAGCTCGAGTTGGACTCATTTATAAATCTAGCTCAAGTTGACTTGAGCTTTTTATTAACTTTAGTCAAGCTTTTATCGAGTATAAAATTTAGGCTAAAAAACCACGACTAATTTAAATGGCTTCTTTTGTAAATTTATTAAACTTAAGAGTCACTACATATATACACATATATATTAAAAAGAGATTAGTTTTTGTTATTTCAATTATATTTATACATAATATATCATATACATATGTGTGTGTATGTATGTAAAATTTACAAATCTACCAATGAGCTTATTCACAAGCCCATACAGAGCCTAAATAAGCTTATTCATGAGCCAACTAGAAAGCCTACACTGAAGTCAGTTTCGATTCACTTATATGAACGAACTTTATTTTAAGTTTAAGCTCAGTTCAGTTACTAATCGAGCTTGAGCTCTAAATGTGAATATTGCTTTATATGTTCATAGATTGGCAATTTTCTTAAAATATATACAGATATCATGTCTCTTTAAATAGCCAAATACTAATTTTGTTTACATCTTCCAATATTTTGAAAAGGAAACAAAATATATCTAAATTCCTAGAGTAAATAATTTATTCTATTTTCACAATTACATTATATAGTAAAATATTGTTTGTATATAATTCATTTGTATTTAGTTTATTAGTTTTTTTACCTAAAAAACAATTCGATGAAGTTTCTCAACCTTCCATCATATAATATGATCGAAAAGATATCAATGACTTAAAAAGTGAATATTCCAAAGACTATCTTTCAATAGAAAGGAGAAGGTTCGATTTCCCTATCATCAAACCAGAGTACTATATATTGTTAAGACCAAAATTATAAAAATGCTATTATTTTTCTATATTAAGTGGTTTCAACGAATTTTTTGTTATGGACTAAATATGAAACAATAGAAAAAAGGAAGTCATAGATAACAACCATTTGGTGCATCAACACTATGATAGCTATTAAGCATATACAATCAAGACTCTGAGAGTTCACATATAATACAAAGATCAACAGTGGTTCTAACCAAGTTTGTTATAAAGCTTGTATAAACAGTAAAAAGAAAGAGACGAAAGGATAGATAGAATATTCAAAAAGTTTAATCAGTCTTCTTCTTCCTTCTTATCCTTTCTTAGAGCCTTTACTGGAGCTCGAATCCCGATAGGACCTTTTCCATCTTCTTCTTCTCTATTTATCTTGCCACATTACCAAAAAGCAAACCCTACATTAGTATCTTTAGCAAATAGTTTAAAAGTGGTACCAATAGATAGTTAAAGGTGTATAGATTGCATATCTACCATTTATAAGAGCATTATGTTAAAGAAACAACATCAACATCAAACACTAAATCGAGTTTTCTATGTAGACCTAGAAGACGAAGAAAGAGTGTGAGTATCTAGACCTATGAAGTGTCCGAGGTGACATTTGCATAGGAATTGAGGTTTCTTTTGTCTTTAGTTTTGAAATTATGAGATAGGTGATTGTATTTTGGATTGTTGTTTGGACTGGGTTATTGTATCTTTGGATTGTAGACTGTGGCTAATGAAGATTCTTTTAGGCTAAGCTTTAAGTGTTGACAGTTTTTTTTAGGCATTGTTATTTATGCTAAAAGTGGTTTCATTTTAGTATCATTATAATTTTCAATAAACAAATAAAAGATAACAAATTACCAAAATAGACAAAAGTAGTCTATGACAACTACAACTATTATTTTTTTTTTATATTAAGTGCTTTGTTGTTTGAATTAGTTAAAAGTTGTTTTATTATAGTTCTATCATATTAGTAGATGATTTTTTTTTAACCAATTGCTCCCAAATCTCAAGTTTCACAAACCCTAACAATCTATTATGTATGTGTATAAAATGAAAAATAATTAGATAAAAATACAATATATGTTATTTATGTTAAGATAAGATTTTATGAGAAGTTTATTCTTAAATGATGTAAACTTTCCTCAGTATATTCCAGATATATGAATTGTTACTTAGGTTTTAGGTTTTGTAATTTATGTGAACACTAGTACATTGTAATTGTAGCTTGTGGCTTATGAGTGATAAGGTTAACATTATCAAACTAAATATTTCTTGAATTAAATTGTATATGTTGTTTTTTTTAGTGGACATTTAATCACAAAAACCATTGGAAATGTAAAAACCCAAGTTTTCAAAAGTGTTTCCTAGAACCCATGCTATTTCCTATTCTTTTCTCCATATTTCAGTTTCCATATTTAGTTCTCGTTAAAGAGAGGTCTTAGGATATTTTTATTCTATGGTCATGGCATAACAAAAGAGGTCTTGGAATCATTAAATCCATCAGGTGTGGCATAACTAGAGAGGTCTTAAAATTATTAGTTTCGCTATGTCTGGCATAACTAGAGAGGGCTTAAGATTATTAGATACATTGGGTGTGGCATAACCAAAGATGTCTTGGAATTAATAAATATGCCAACCAGACATGACCATAAAGGTGATGAGCTCATTAGATCTACTACATATGGAATAACTTAGAGATGTTGGAATCTTCAAATATGTTGTTTGTAGTAAATTTATATGTGGTGCGAGTGGGTTCATTTTTTTTTTTATTATTTTTGCTAGCATTTGGTTCCAATTGATTCCTATCTATGAGCACATTTATGAGTTTATGTTTATGGTTATAGAAATTGATAAGTATTCTAATATGTGTTGTATTGTTTGATTGTTTTCTATATTTGTGATTATAAGCTACATGTGGCATGACATTATGTGTGTATGTATACAATAGTCTGTAATGGGTGTTTCTCGCTTACTCCTTGTTTTTCAAGTTTTGTCAATGATGGTTGATGGTTACTATGGAGATATGAATGATAGACTTTTGTTGGTTATGGGACATATGATAGCTATGTGAGTGAAATTATTCATCGATTATTTATGATAGTTTTTTAATATTTTTGTGTTGAGGGATGTTGGATCTATAAGACTATCTAGGATTCGAGTTTAATGTCATATTTGATGAATTATGTAACGACATGAGAATTGAGACATTATGAGTATTATAGCGTTCGATATGTGATTTTTTGGTTTACAGATTTTTAGTAGTTGTCATACATGTGTTTATGAGCTTTAATCTCAAAGAGTTGGAAACACGATGGTAATTTTAATGAATGACCATTTGTGTAGAGGTAGGTTGTATCTAGCTAATTGCTAAGACATTAGATGGTCCTTTAAAATTAAGTGGTATTTCAATTGAACGAGATGACAATTGGTTATTCATTAAGTAACTATAATAAATATATGTATGAGCATGTGTATATAGTAGTTGAGGGATAAACAAGTTGAGCTGCTCACGAGCTACTCGAGCTTGAATCATTTTAGGCTCGATTTAGCTTAGGATCATTTAATAGAAGAGTAGCACTTGAAGTATATATTCCATGTAGGACTTGGCATTATCTTAAAATCCCTTTGTTTTCTTGAGAGGATATTATGTGCAGTTTTAACCATCGAACTTGGGGAAGGGGTTATCAATAGTGCTATAAGAGGATTTATATAAGTTTCTTTAGTATCAAACTAAGTAAATTTTTTTAGTTAATTTGTAACTATTAAGTAAAGCTTTTATATATGAATCAATGTTGTTACTTGTGAGAACTAGAAGCTTGTATTTTTTATTGGTATTTTTGGATTTAACAAGTTTTTAGGCCTTTACAAACTTGTAATATAATAAGATATGTGGTAGACCATTCACATCTCTCTGTTTCAGGGTTTGAGAGTTAATAATTATTTTATCATCAATTGTTGAGCATTTTTAATTATAAGAATGTACATATTTGATTATTCAATTTTTTGAAATAAAAATTTAATTATTAGTTATAAAAAAAAAGTAGAAATAACATGTTTTATGGAAAACTCACTATAAAATAATTGTAATTTTATTCCTATAGTCAAATATCGTGCATATGTGTTGTAAGATAAGGAAGATATTATATATATATATATATATATATAAATAATAATTTGATGCAACAATTGTTGGGTGGTTGATACATGTATGCATTATGAGTCATATGCTCTATATTAGTACATGTCAAGTAGGAGGAAATAAAAAGAGACTTGAAAGAAAGAGTAGATGATCTTAATGAACTCGAGTACTAATGTGATAGTTGGAGCAACGACAACTCAAATGAAAGAAATTCTAGTTTTTTCATCTTTCCTATGAAATCTAAAATCTATTATGTGTGTCCACCTAAGAAAAGAGTTAGATTATATTTATAGAGGTTGATTAGTGATAACTAGAGTTAGATCAACTTGATAATCAATAAACAAGATTAATTAAGCTTTTTGCATCTATTAACATGGTTTTATAAGAGATGTGCATAATTGTAGTAATTTTTTAAGGAACCTAATAAGTACATGAGTTCATTGAGAATGACTAAGTTAGCAATGAGTATTTACTCACGTAATTGTTGGGATGGTGTCACTCATTTAAAAAATTATTCTAAACTATTATTGAGCATAACAAATTTTAACAAATTTGCATTTTGACATCTACATAAAACCTTATATACAAAATTACAAAGTTCATTGTTAATAATGTCCTTTTTAAATTATGATTATGAATGACTATGAAATAACCTCATATTTGTAATTAAATATTACTTTAAATACCTTTAAAGGCATCTTTGTCCTTTCTCTTACATTTAAAATATGCCCTGTGAAAAAAGAAGTTGATTTTGTTTCATTCTTTTCCCTTTGGTAGCAGTTTCTTCTTCTTTCCCCTTAAAACAAACCTTAACTTTCCTTCACATAATCATGATAGTAAGATTTTTTCTCTCTTCCTTTCTATTTTGCAGTCATTAATAAGTGACTTCTTAAAGGGGTACTACATTTTCAAATCATGGTTGTCAAACTTGATATTGTACTTAGAATAACTAGGGGGTTCATAAAATTGTAAGATTCTATAACTAATGTAAATTTTCTTATGGAAACTATAGATTAACATGTTGTACTAATAAAACTTTAAATAAATGAAGGAAATAAACAAATTTAGCAATAACTTTAGTTACATACAACAAATATGAAGACACAAGACCGATTACGTTATACATTCCATTCTCTCTCATGTCCACTATGATTTAAATCTACCTTTTAAGTTTTACTCATCAAAATTCACATGCTCTCATTAATATATGTTAATGTAGTCCTGATAATTACAATAATTATTTATATTTACAATGATTCACAATATGCAATTATTAAGATGTACTGCAAATTTTGTTCAAATTATCATGTGCGAGCAGCTAGTTTTGTACAGTAAAGTAGTGAGCACTTTCATGTTCACTAAACATTTGTGCAAAAAATAATTAGATTTATCACAAATAAATTACATACAAAAAAAAAAACACTTTACATATTTGTTCAATTTTCATTCCAATAGTTCAAAATGCATTGAAGTATATAACCTATAAGAAAATAACCCTTTAAAAAAAACAAAAACACCTAAAATTAGATTAGCTTAAGATAAATATCAAGAACCTACCCAAAAGTTTTTAAATTTTAACATATTAAATTGCTTGCTTTTTTAAAGTTCAAATACCACAAAAATGTGTAAAATTACTACACTACCAATTATATTGATTCTACCAATTCTATTATGTAAAATTATGAGTCTACAATAAATTTTCTCTAAGAACTATTTTGTATATGATTTGAATTGAAATCATATCACTAACTAGTAAACTCATAGAAATGCACAAGTCGACTTATAAGTTTAACAACTATGTTTCAAACTTATAATCATTGGAAAGAAAAAGGATAAAGAGTTTTTAAAGTAGGGTTATTATCATGTTTGGTACCTAAACTTTTCTCAAATATACAATTTACCACCTAAACTATTAATTAGTCAATTTAATTTTCAAAGCCTTCATTTTCATTGATGCTACCTTAGCTAACTTAATTAATTTTGTTTGCTAAACTAACACTCCCAACAAATAAAGAAGTCACATGAGTGAAGTAATGAATAAAAAATCTTGAAAAATAGATGATTAAGCAAGCAAATTATTATATTAAAATTGTTAGGAGTTGATATATTTATTTATTTTTTTAACTAAACAATAGATGTGCTAATATATATTTGGTTAATTATCTAATTTTCTAGTTTTTAATTGGCTATCTGATGGACGTCACTTTCCTATTCACTAAGAGTATCAGCTCAGCTTAGAGAGTTTTTTTTTTTTCCCCATTCAGCTTAGAGAGTGATGGTTGTTGAATCCAACAAATATATAATCTTACTCTTAAATATATATATATATATATATATAACTTTTATATAACAGTAAGCAAGGTAGATCCACAGATATTGGTAAAATTTATTTCTATTTGAGATTTAGATGAAGAAGAGAAGAAAGGGGGTTTTGTGAAATTAAAAAAAAAACTAAATATATCTAAAGAAAGAAAACACTGTTTAAGAAGTAATTCAATATCAAAGAATTCCTAACTAAAGGTATTATCATAGCCCGGTTTACAGGATTGATCATTGATTCAAAAATTTCAATTCTTTATCTTGGATAAACTGGTTATGGTTATTAACAAGCTCTAACAACCTATCTCTCCTTACTTTTTTGATAATCAAAGCAAGCTCTTTGATTATTTCCCTTATCAATTAAATAAGTTCTTAGGGTATAGTCTATCAACAACATTAAGAACAAAAGAGATCACTAATTCAGGTTAACAAATCAATAGCATGATCTATTTAAACCAGATTATATATCTTCATAATGGATTTAATTACCTATCTCATGATGAATCATATTATTGTGCCACAAACATTTGAACAATCAAATAATTACGAATTTGATATTCTAATTGGTAGAAGTTACCTTGCTAATCAAATAAATAGGCCTTAGTTTGCATCAATCAAACAAGATAACAAAATCAAAACGAACAAAAGACATACAAACATTCAAAACAAAGAACATATTCAATAACAAATCATTTTCATCTCACAATCCTTGAAGAACCGAACATTCAACAATCCCTTGGTTAGAAAATACAAATTTAGCGACTCATTCCCATGAAGATCTCTCTCTTTTCTAAGGTTTTTGGACTGTCTAAGGTATGCTACAAGTCAGATGTGATCGCAACATCTTATAGAACAAAGCTTGGAATTTCAACAACCACAACGTACACCGATAGTTACCAAATTTATGCCGCCAGCATACTCTATCGATGTTCAATATAAACTCAAATCTGTGAAGAAACACTGCTAACTTTCCTTGGTTAAACTGTTAGCTTTGCGTCTACACTGGTGTCTACACCAATTGTCAGCATTCATTGATTTTAAACAATTCTCCAGACATGCTACACTAGCAGCACAGGGGGTGGTGTAGGAGACGGTGTTAATAATTTGGCTATTGTGCATGGTTTGCATCGCTTGTACATCGATGGTATAGATGCTTCATATGCCAGTGTATAATGTAATCCTTGAACGCTCTTGTAACTTTTGATGAAGGCCAACGGCATTATAAGCGGTGCTTAAGTTTTAAATTTTGTACATAAGGAAGGCCGACTCAACACCAGCAATGTTGACTCCAAACTGGCCGACATATAGGTCTGTATTGAAGACTTGTTATTTCTGCTATCTAAGCTGACGGTGAATGATCTGTTTTAGCCAGTGTAGGATGTCTGATTATGAAGGCTGTCTATGTTGATTCATGTTTTTGGCTAGCTTTGATTTGTCCTTGTTTCCAACTTACATATAGCTTCTCCAAACTTGTTCTAATTGCAATATAATTCCTTCAAGACCTGAAATATCATATTGAGCGCAATTAAGTACTAACTCATCATGATTTCTATAAAATTCATAACAATTAAGCATGGTTTGTTCAATGAAAGATAATTATAATTTGTCTTTATCAAAGAGTTTGAGAGGTATTGTTAGTAAACACATAAACACGAAAACCTTAATTAAGTATTAAATTGATTATTTTAAAATTCAAATATTTAATTTTATATTTGAAAAAAATTTAGGTACCAAATGTGATATTGACCCTTTAAAATTCACTTAGTGCTTTTTAGTAACTCTAGCAGCCTTATGATGTAAATGTTAAGTTATAATATTTTCCTTGCATTGATGTATGGAAATCAAGTGTTAGAAATACTTGTTTATGTTTTCTTTGGAAAGGGATTCAATAACAAGAAAAATTTAAAGTTATTGACTTTGCTATTAAAATTTGCTTTAGTGTTTTTGATGAGTTCAGAATGTGTAAATGTCTATATTAAATGAAGCTTAAGAGTTTAGTTTAGTGACAATGAAGTTTGGATGGAAGAGAGTGTGGAGACATATCAAAATTTGTCGAATTTATGTAGACCTCGAGAGTGCTGGCATGCCCATATGAATTATATTGACAAGCTGACTTTGAGAAAAAGTAGAGTTGAGAGCACCTGAACCCTAGCTTGATGGTTTCCAAAGAGTTAGCTATTTGGTTCACTTAGTCACATGCAGGCTTAAGGTTGATTGTTAGCTAATTCTCAAGTCGGTTCCACCCTATTTTATTTGTGTTGTTTCCTATATTTTTTATATTTAATTAGCTACTACTAATAATGTTTTCAAATGAGTTTTATGTTTAGAAATTCTTATTATAATTGAATAAACTATTTCACATATTAACTTTTTAAATAGAATTTTTGTGAAGACTACACATTAGTGAAAGCATGGGAAATAAGTAACAATATCGTGGGTTATGGTAGATGAATCTAAGGAGTACTATTTATCTTTAATATCAAGTCTTTGAAACTTTAAAGCATTGGTTATGAATTGAGATGACATTCTAGGTATGCATATATTTAGTTGTTGGTTGTATTTGTCTAGAATAGATATACAAATTGACTTAATAAATATTTAGCTATAATAATTATTTTGTTGGTTGTATTTTCCTAGGGTTAATGGACCAAGAGTACTATCCTTGTGTGGTGTTGTTTTTATATGAGGTTACATTCGAAAAGGATTTTAGTAGATTTAGGTATTTGTAGATTCATGGACTTATGGATATTGAGGACTACCCAACATTGTACAAGTATATATATATCATACATATGTATAGTAGGATATTAAGTTGCCCCTTTCATGATTACATGACTTAAATTTCAAGATAATAAATTAATGGTTGTTGCATTTAGTGTAATTGGTGTAGGTGATTCTATTATTGTTTGAGTGCATATATGCGATTATGATATATGTCACGCCCCAAATAGGTTCTAGAGCACCAACAGTTCCGCATGTATAACATTTAAGCGTTATACGTAAAGACTATCCTTAACTAAGTGAGTTTTCAATAAATTTTAAATTAAGAAATCCTTATTTAAATTTCATAATTAATAGTAAATAATCTCTTAATAATACATTAAAACTTCATAGTATGAATATTAAACACTTAGATTAATAACAAAATAATGTCCAATGCCTATAAACATCTAACTCCTTGAGTCACTCATCAATATTCAAGCCGTAGCAGTCAAAGCATCCATAGAAGCATCATCATCATCACTTGAAAAAGAAAGGAATAAGTCGAAGCCCAATACAACAGTAACACATGCACACACGATACGATCATACGTTCCTATGTTAATGCACATGCAATAACCATTAATTTATATATTTAATTAATATGAAGCAAATCAATAGTGGAGTACTCACACACTGACAACATGACGGGAAACCTGGAGGTCTTAAGTAGTAGCAACTACTTAGAGGGTTAATATAGATAGACCAAATATCTATATCTCCTATCTTTAACTAGTAATAGCTTCTTCTAGGGATTATAGCCATTATACATCTCTGCTTATTTCAGTCCATCACATTGTTCAGTTTAACGGAGCCCACAATCCTAAACTGTACAAGTGTAACTTCTTACCGAATGTAAGTAGACATTATCTCGCTATTATTTCCCCAATTAGTTACCTACCGAGCCATCCCTAATGACCTAAGTGCCTAACTACCGTACTGACATCGCTTAATAAGATTGTTGCCCATTGGCCCAGGTTTAAGGACGATCAAGCACAAAAAACACTCAATTATTAGCCATCTTTAAGTAGTAGTTCGTTTAGTATGGTCATCATAACAAACAACATGCATGTCACTACGTACCTATACTCAAGTAGGAAATCTTGCCACAAATAGATAAAAGGTGATCCACAAAATAAGAATCTCGATTGTGCCGTGGAATACCACTGCCTTGAAAGCGAATCCAACACGATTGAGATGCAAATTGCCAATCTTCGACTGCTCCCTAAGGTTAACATAGTTTGCTTCTATCACGTGCATTCGTAGTAGAAGCTTGGAACAACTAGATTTTCAATTACCCAAAACAAGAAAAAGAAAGAGCAAATGGATTTATAATTTTTGTCTCTTAGGTCGATCCTTTTTTAGAGTAAAACCAAGAACTATATATGTTGATAGTAAGATATAGCCATAGGCCCACTCGGTCTTTTGGAAGGCCAAGAACCTTTGCCTTTAAGAGCCCATGGAAGAAACAGCTCAGTTTATCTCGGAGAACATAACACCTCAGCTATACGATCTGGTGTGGGACTTGACCGAGCCCACACCTGAGAACACCTCTTCGAGCTCATCAGGTCATTGGGTTGATCAATTCATCTTCGACCCAGCCTGACCTCATATCCTCATCTCATGACTTAGTCACATCTCGTGACCAGGGGGACACTAATAGCTCGGCCGTGCTCCACGATGTCAAGCCCTCCTATCTAGGTACCACTTCTGTACATAATACAAAGCCTTGTACTAGGGATCCTGGTATGATCCTGAAACCACCAACCCCCCTCCTCCGCCTTCTTAGCAAAGAGACAAGAAGAACAGAGGGTGAATAGGAAAAATAGCATAGAGTACAGACAAAAAAACAGCATATCTGACATTTTTTTTGCACTATTCTTAGCTTTACTTACAGAATGACTTGAGCATCGAAGTGACCGCGCTGGGTAACCCTCGACGCTCCTCTAACCTATCTTTTGATGTTTGCGGAAGTAATCTCTACCGGCTCAAATTTGGCTTGTGCAATAATATATATTCATTCAAAGGTAATAACCGAAAAATTGATTTAAATTTTTTCAGTTTTGAAAAAATAAATTTTCTGTTTAAAAAATAATGAGACTTTTGGTTTCAAGAACAACAATTTTTCGGTTATGGAATTTAAAAACGGATTTCAATTAAGGAATGTTTGAGATATAATTTACTCATATGCCCTCATCGCTTGTATTGATTAAGTAAGTTATTACTTAAAGTCCTTTTTACCCCTCCTTACTTGTGTTATGACATGTACACATATTTATTAATATTTCCCTTTTTAAATTACTTGCTCTTATTATATTCTTAATTTTTGTGCTACTTTATTTATTCTTAAAACTTTTCTATTGTATTTGTTGAACACCATTATTATTGCTATTGATTATTTTTATTCTATATATTTTATTCCAATATAATTATTATTGGTTATTAATATTATTATTTTTATTCATTTATAAGAAAATTTTGGGATATTTCAATATATGTGTACTGAGCAGCCACTCAATCCTTAATATATATGTATATATATATATTAGGTTCATATAATGGTTCTACTACTTTCCATCTTTGAGTTGCGATGTTGTGGTGGATTATGAGATGATGATATGACTCTCTAATTGACATAACTCTTGTAGATTGGTTTAAGGAGACCTATAGAGATTAGACCTAAGTTATATTTGATTTAATAGTTGTAATATAATGGAATTTCTAAGCTATGTGTGGTGTGATATTATTTGCATATGCCAAGTAAGAAGACTATATATTACCTTTTAATGTGGATTATGTCATCTTTGTTTTTTGGAGTTATTATTGTTATAAATTTGGTTTATGGTAGTTTCTAGTCTTACAATTTTCATATTTAATACAAATACATGATGGGTTGTACCCATGTTTATACTTATGGTGTTACAAACTAGACTATAAATGAAACAAAGTGCTAATTGAAATATTTGACATATAGAATATTCATTTTAATTTAGACCCTTAAGTTAAAGTAAACATAGAGTTGTAAATGAGTCGGGTAGAGAGAATATAATAATGATCTCAAGTTCGAATTTGACTCAAAAATTTAAAAATTGGTCTTACTTTGAACTTGATGCATCTTAAATTTTGAGTAAAACTAGTTTTGAAATAACATTGAACAAGTACAAACTTAGCTTGTTTAAGCTCATCTGTAATCGCATTATTTATTTATTTATTTTCTCAAAACATAGTTAATTTAACTATTTAAATTCAACTCGAATTTAATTAATTACTTAACCCAAGTTTAATTAAGTTTGTAAGTTAATTGAACCAAACACTCCAAAACTTGCGTTTGTCTTGTTTGTTAGTAATTATAACTTTTGTACTCTCGTGTAGTCGAACATCTTTCTTAAGTGCTGTAAGAAAAATGATAATATAGTAAGAAAATTAATTAAATAAATAAATAAAGAGATTTTATGCAAACTTGATGATATTGGCAAACTCATTAACACTATATAATTTTTATATATCGGACACGATTGGAAACATTCAATATAACACCAATTGGTCCGTACGCCATACGCTCATATAAAACAATAAATAATGCCCTAATCTCATCACATCACACATCTTATAACACAATTTCGTGCTAGTCTTGGTGTCTTTCATTCCTTTTTCGTTTTGGAGGTAGCGATAATGAAATGCGGACAAAATGTGTCCCAAATTCAAATGAAATTTAATTTCCACTTGTGGGGGACCTGTCTTTTCAGAAACGATGAAATGCTATATATACATGTTTCCTCTTCCAAAGCCACTCTATACTTACATTGGTATCTAATATATTAAAAAAAAAATATTACACAGTGTAACTTATACAGTTATTTTTATTTAATTTTGCTCATTGATCTTATTATTTTTTATTGAAAAAAATTGTTTATTAACCGTGTGAAGTGCGTTATCGTGGATATGTCCGATGGCCAAAGGCCGAAAGCTGACGTCGAGCCGAAGCGAGCGGTTATTGGGCAGTTACGGCTACGGCAACGGCTACGTGGCAAACGGTAACGACGCGCCTGACCTTGGAGAAGGCGAGATTTGGTCTCTGGTTGATGACGTGGCGGACAGGAGTGAAGAAAGCGTGAGCAATTCAAACTTTGAGTGGAGTCCACGCGCCGGTTCTTCTGACACCAACGGAGGTATTCCCGTCAGAGGTCGGAGCCGAATCTCGAGAGAGGACCCCCACGTTGGCGGACTCTCATTGGCTTTTGATGATTCGGTGAATCTTACGCCTAGGATCGTGCACCAGTTCCGCGGAAATGACACCGTCACGTCATCGCACAGCGGTGGGCACCACATGGCCACGTCAGCGCCAGTCAACGTGCCAGATTGGAGCAAGATATACCGGGTCAACTCAGTCGAGTCGATTCCCGACTCGGAGGACGGGTTCGAGTGTCAGGACCCGGAGATGGTCCCGCCACATGAGTACCTTGCGCGGAGCCGGAAGATGGCAGCCACATCAGTGTTTGAAGGTGCGGGCCGGACGCTCAAGGGCCGGGACATGAGGCGGGTTCGTGACGCGGTTTGGAGGCAGACCGGGTTTGATGGATGACAGAGGGATTTTAATTGATTTAGTTGGGCCGGATGATTGGATTAAAGGTATTTTTAAAGGGAGGCGTGCTTGGTAATTTTCTATGCTTTATTATTATTACCATCATCATCTTGGGCAGTGGTTCGGTCGAGTGGACTCGGGAAGGACTGAGTCCAAGCAGGAACATGATTATAATTTTTGCTAATTAAGGTTTTTACCCTCTATGTTTAAAGTAAATCCGAAAAAGGGTAACTACCTCGGATATATATATTTTTTTTCTGCTAAGTGTCTTGGTCTAGACAGTTTTTGATGTAATAGGCGTCTTAATATAATTTGGTTCTTCTTTTCTCCAATTAGACCTATATTTCTCTAAATCTCTCCCTGTCTCTCTCGTTTTTTTCTTCCATAGCTCTTATCTCCCTTTAAATTTATTAAGAAATCACAACAGGAGACATCTATAGTAAAAAGAGGATTGATTATTAAAGAGAAAAAAAAAAAAAAGAGCTGTAGATGTTATACCATATTTAACAATGATAAATTATTTAACATGCTACATCAGCAGTTTAAATAATTATATTCATAAGTGATTTAGAAAGTTACTTAATATGATTTTTTAAAATTTTTACAAATCTTACATTACTTAAATTATATACAATTAACATCAAAAGTATAACAAAAAAAAATTAATAAACTAGCCTTAGCAACCCACTAAAGCTTCTTTTTCTCTCTTCTTTTTTTTTTTTTTTTTTTTTTTGAACTTAGCAACATATTAAAGCTAAGCAACCTATTTTATTGAGGGCTACTTAGTATAGATTCCAAGCTTCAATAAAGTTCGTAAATAAAAAAAAAAAAAAATCCAAATGTTTTAAATTTTTTTTTATTCAATTTGTGTATAGCCGTGGTGCGAATTTACTATCGAAACACACGGCATGAAAAGGAGATCGAATGGAGCAGGTTGATGTTAAATTGATGTGCAGTAAAATGTACGGTTTGAGGAGTATGTAATGTCAAGTTGCTGAAACAATGAAGAAAGGAGATTCCTAAACACACGAGTATCTCCAGAGAACGACCTAACAACCGCCTATTTGCTATGGGCCATGTCTTGCCATAATTTATTTCTTAGCTTGACGAGATTTATAGGTTAGGTTTTTTCTTATTAAATAATTATATGCCCCATTGATTATTATTATTATTATTTTTTCTCTGGACCGTATCAAAAGTAAATGAGAGAATGCAAGGGCAATTTTGGAAGAAAATTCATGTTTCTGTAAATTCTGCTGAAATATTTTCAAATAAATACTAGCAGACACTGTACGAATGATTCGTGTACAAATATAATAAAATGAAATAGATATATCGTTGATCGTTTCTTTTAATGAAATATAATAAATAGCTATAGATGAATTTTATTCCTTGATATTACAAATAAGGAGAAATAGATAAAATAGTATAGTAAGTCATAGTAGCCTTTATCTCTCAATATGTGCTTAAAAAAATGTATATATTATTTTTCATATTTAAAAGGTAATAATAAAGATCATGATGATTAGATTTTGTAGTTGCTAGTATAAAATTTTAATAATTAAGTTTAGGACATTATAAGAGAGGATTTATTGTATTTATCTTTTTATCTTACAATTCTATAAGCAAATAAAAACCACCAAGAGAACCTAAAGTTAATGCCTATGATTTAATAATTTATCTAATAATAATTTGTGGAAAAAAATTAACAATTAATAGCATGTAATAGTGGCGTGAAAAGGAAGTTTTATTGGGATACTTTTGATAATAAGAAGATATATCAAGAGCCTGTATGAAATTCAAACTCAATCATATCAAGCTTAAGAGTCCCATGTAAATATAATAATTAGACAATTATCATTGTTCAAGGATATCATTTCATTAAGAGAACAATTCACAATAAACTAACCTCAAATAACACCAAAATTATAAAATCATATGTAACCCAAAAAAAAAAAATTCAAATTTGTTTATATTTACTATGCATCATATCTCTCTCTCCATGTACATTGCAAATTGAATGGAAGAAAACTTGAGAAGAGATTTCTTTTTTTTTTTTTTTATTATTATCTTTGCCTAGTTTAGGAAAACCTTCCAATTTTATTCCGTACTATTGCAATTTGACTTCTACCCATCGGTGCTCAAGAGACAAGATAACCAATAATCAAATCACCATGTTTTCTCTATGGCAGAAACAAAATACAAAAAATATATATATTGCTATTAAATAATGAAATGATATGCCAATTATCATTGAAATGTTGAAATTTTTTATGGATTTCAAAAAGATAGAAGGAATTTGGATTTATTCAAACTATATATGAAAGAGATTTGAGTATAAATTTTAGTAGCATGAAAAGTTTATAACAGTTAAACTGCTACAACTCTAAATTCATAGCCCTTCTTTTATTTTCTTAAAATTTTCATTCTAAGTTTTCAAGAAAATTACATTGTTATCTTCAATAAGAAAAAGGATAAAAGATGAAAATTATTATAGCTACAATAGAAAATAATTATCTTGATGTCTTCAAAATATTAAAGTAGCATTTCATCTTCCCACATAACCTACAATCTTTTTTATTCCCATAATCTTTCTTTAGATTTTCTATATGAATCATGAAAGTTGCCCACATGGAAGATTTCCCTAAAGAGTGATATGGAAAAACAAAAATATAATGGGCCAAGAATAATTTATAGGAAATCGGAGGGTCTTTCTATAATTGTTTTGATGCCTTTTTTTTTTTTAAGCCATGCTTGACCTGTTGCAATTTTTATAATGACATGAAAGAAAGAAATATGGATTAAGAACCACAAAACCAATTAAAATGAAATAAGAGAAATTAAAATTAATAAAGTACCAAAACAGATTGAGTTTTTGATGAAATTGTTGTAGACGATTGAGGATTTTCTTGGTGAATTTTGGGGTCCATTAAAAATTTCCAGTTTGAGTTTTTGAAGGTTAAATTGGCAACATAGGGTGACAACAGTTGTTGTTTGGAAGTTGGGAGTAAGTCCCATGCAATATGGCATTTGGTTGGTTGATAAAAATAAATCATTTAAAAAATAAAACTAAAGATACGAGATCATGGCTTTTCACTTTAATAATATAATATAGATAGGACGACATGGGCGAGAAATGTATTTTCATATGGCAAAAAGCGAAAAAAAAAACCCAAAATTGCATGAAGTGGCATTAATTTTTTTTTATTTTTTATTTTGAATCATTTTTTATATCTGCGGTATGGGGTTTTTCTTTTCTTTTTCAATTTTCCTTTTTTTTTTTTTTTGAACATTTGCGAGAGGATTGCGTCAAATTTCATCAAAAAAGTTGGAATAAGTATGTTCCAAGTGTATATTTTTCTATTTTTCAGTTTGGTATTAAAATTTTATGTTTTGAAATTTAATTTCTAAACTTTTAATGTGGTTGTAGTTTAGTTGAGATTTAGATGATAAATTGTTAACCCAATATCAAATTGAAAATGTAAATACTAAATTGTAAAAAATAAAAATTTAGATGCAAAAATGTCAGATATTGAAAGTAAAAGTATTTATGATACGCCTAACACTATCTGGTAATATTTTATATATATATATATATATGTATATGTATATGTATATGCATATGTATGGGATTTTCAATGGAGTTCGATAAAAACTCCTCTGATAGAGTCTTGATACGAAAATGGCCAAAAACATATATCCAAAACGCCAAATAGATATATATAAGTCCCTCTATTATTTTAAACACCCTTAACCACTTGCTAAACTTAATAAGTACGTCAAATACACTTAATCACTCTTTTTATGGAATCCCAACAAACGGATGACTTAAATTTACTGGGAAGTCATGGCTCAACAGGTAAAAAGATGGTGGAACAAATGCAGCAAAAGGGGACATCTCTATTATGGGACCTATGGGTGGGATATAGAAAACCATAAGCTCTTAAATAGGAGATGATAGGTGGTGTTGTGGGCACAAGTTGACAAAATTCCCCGTGAAAGTATAGCCAAAGAAGTGAACATCAGTCAATTTGAATCCATATGGCTTACCTTTTGCTGAAAAGAGACATAAGTGATTTATTTGGTGCACAACTCATCAACAGCTGAGAACCATCAATACTTATTAACGTTATTCTCCAATCCTTTTAATAATGAGGAATATATTTATATATATATATATATATATATACCTTTTTTAATTTATTCTAATAAAATTCATGGGACGCCATATATTAGGTAGATTTTTTTATGATTGCAATCCATATATACGCATGTAAAGACCTTGACTCAAACCACGATCCTCAACCCAATAGTGGTAGATTAGGTTGCATCTCAACATATATGAAAAAAAAATAGTAACTTTATTGAATGGTTTGCTTATCATGCAATTGTGTATAGCTTTAATATAAGATCTTAAGGTCCAAATAAAACTGAGACTAGATGGAGCATTAGTTAAAACATGTGAGAAAGATTTGGGCTTTGATTGATAATCGTAGAATTTGATGGAATAATCAAGACCAAGACCCTACTAAATAATGAAAAGAAGGAATGATACACAAATATTTGGAGACTTAGATGTTGATGCTTAAACTTTAATATTATGCATTCTAGTACACTAAATTAAAATTGTTCAAATCCATCCATAAAGAGATGTATCATAATAAAGGGAACAGTTTTGTACCAGCAAAAAAAAGAAAAAGAAAAAGAAAAAAAGAGTTTCGATTTTGAGAAAATCAAATAAGTGTTTTACCAAATGCATGTATGATAAATGACTTATGGTGACGAATAAAGAAAACCCATGAAGGGAATATAAAGTGCTATCTTTAATTTTGAAAAAAATTAATAGTTCGATCGACAATTTAGACAATCTAAAATTAAAGATAGTCAAATAAAAGATGATCGGAGGGTTCCATATGACTGTTACCAAGTGTTTTTCATTGAGAACACACAATGGAGGCTTGATATATGGACCAATACTAGGGCGATTTCTCATCAATTGAATTGGCTGTATTTGCTATATAAATGTCAAATCAGCCAAAGAAAGCCCAAATTATATGATGGAGTCATTGAAAAAATGATCATATGTAGTGCTTATGTTAATACGACATTAAAGGAGAAATTGTCAGATTTATCATCTTTCAAGAATTATAGGTATGCAATTCTTGATATTCGGATATGGCAGCGATCGATTCAATAGTTTCTAATAGGTAGAGCCAGGCTAGGTAAGAGCCTGATTAAACTCGTGATGTAACTCGAATCACCATTGTTAGATCAAAACCATCCCCTTGAGCCAACTGTACAATTGGTAACCAGAGTCTTAACCAAACAGGTTATTGGATACATTTATAGCTTATTTAATATGCAAGAATAAATCGGAGTAGGATCGAAATTCTAGCTTTCACTCTTTTTTCTACGTTTGAAAGTGTCATAAGAAGGCAGAACTTTACTTAAATTACCTTTTCATCCTATATAAATTTCTTATCTTGTGTTTTGTAAAGGATATTTTTTAATTAATTCCAATATAAACTAATTCATTTACATTCAATTTTATGTCCATATCAAAACAAAAGAATAAATTTCTATTTCCCTATTGATTTCATTCCATTCCTTTGGTTTCAATCCATTCCATTTGGATGATTCCCGTGTACCAAATGTAATATAAGAGATGCAACCAAACGAGTTGTTATATTCTCAATCCGTCCAATTGGATAAAAACCTATAGGGTTTTAGGGTTGGGTTTATATATATAGTAAAAGCCTTATATGGTTATAGGGTCAAGTTTAGATCATCTAACAAACTTGATGGATACCCAATAATCGAATACTATAATTTAAAAAAAAAAAATAAACACATTATTAAAGGGCCAAGTAAAGGAAATGACACATGGAAGAGCTACCATCTTTTCTATTTCCTAGAGATTTTTTTTTTTTTATGTTTACTAAACTATTTAAGGATTTTAGAACTTTTCATTAAAGTTTGTTCAAATCATGTTTGTCATGGAGATCAATACTATTTTAGCCGCAGTAAAAGATTTAATTTAACCATGTTCTTAAGATGTTATATCAATATGTAAGTCTCGTATATGAGACATGTTGACAAAAGTAATATATTTATGTGTTTAAATATTGAATTATGAATATGGTCTGCCACATATTCAATTAATTGGCTAATGTCACAAATGGTATCTAAATTTTAATAAATATAAGATTAGATACTAAAGTTTAACATTGATCAATTTAGTATCTAATAAACTTTGAAATTGATAAATTTAGCACTTGAAAGAACTTTTCATGCACACTAATAGTCACTCCATCAAATTCTTTCAGGTACTAAATTGATCATTTTGAAAGTTTAGGTACTTAATTACATATTTTACCAAAGTTCAATACAATTTGTGACATTATCCCTTGAATCAATTTCACATACGTCTTTTCATGTTTGAATGTGTTGGAAATGTGTGTCAAAAGCATTGGCTTTTCTTGAATTTATTATTAAAATTTGAAACTAGGATGAAAAAAAAAAGCTTATAAGATTGGGTTCGGATTTTAAATCAAACCATATAAGACAAGTTTGGATATAACATAAAAATTTTATAAGGTTACAGGATTGGGTTTGGTAGAGCCTATAGGGTAGTAGATTAGATTTCAAGTTTATATGATTCGTCCAAAACCTAATCTAATTGCATCCTTAGGTACATTGGTCCCAAAGCATCGAATAAACTAGGGTCAACCATTAATTGACAAAATAAAAGGGGAAAAAAAGAAGAGAAAATGGAAAGAAAACGAAATATAAATAAGAAATAAATATTTGAATTACTACCATGTATATAATGAAAAAATTATTTCAAACATGAGACTTTTGTTTTTATCCTGAGTATTAAAAATACAAATAATAAATATATTTGAAAACATATCCAGTTGAATGTGTATAGGCTTCTAACTAATGTAAATTCTTTTTTTTTTTTTCAATAACATGAGACTTTTGTTTTTATCCTGAGTATTTTATAGTTTGCCATTGTTAACTTTATAACTAAAAGTGAATATACTTATATATAAATAAATGTACAACTTAAATAATTGTTTCAACAAATGGAGTAAAAACCATTAAGCCAATTACATATCAAATTATAAATTTTTTTAATTGATTATTTTAGTATTTAATTTTATCTTTATTCTTTTTTTTTTGTTGATTTTTAATTTTATCTTTTAAAGAAAAAGATTATCTTTATAATTTCTTAAATTTTAAAAAATAAAATGGCTTAATTAATGAGCCATGAACTAACCGTGAACTGGTAGGTGATCCAGTTCTATGATTTGACGAATTTAGGCCAATTTAGGCCCGCATTAGGGTGTAGATATAGGTATACTACTAATACCATTTTTCATGATAGTGGTCTATAGCCTCTTTTTTTCTTCTTCTTTTTTTTTGTTGAATGTTTTACTCCACAAGGGAAAAGTGCTTTGAATAATCTCTTTGTTGTTAATTTTACTACCTCAGGCTTTTATCAATTGGTTAATTTTAGATTTTAGTTCATGTAGACATGTAGTGTTAGTATGAATCTTGTATAGCTTAGACATACTTGCAGCAAGGAATCAATGGACAAAATCAATTTCACTCATTGGCTTGCCTTATCAATGTGTGAGTTTGATGAGAAAAAATTAATTGCAGATGGATCGATTTAAGTTTCTCCTAAGCTAATTAATTCAATGTTGAACCAGAGGGTTTACATTAGATTTTGATAATATAATGCATGACACAACTATACAAGTTTTATGAAAAAGTTACACTTAATTAGAATATAATACAAACTCCATAAAATTTAACCTAAAATATGCTGAAATAACCTAAACCCAAAATACTAAATTAAATTGTATGTATATTTGTTTGTTGATTTTATGAATAAATTGTTATAATTTAAGCTATAATAATTCAATAAATGACATGATAAATTATTATTAATTCAATGTGTAATATACTTGTTTTGATTGTTATTGGAAGGAAGGACTTTATAGCATTGTATCTAGCACTTAAATGCTACACTAAGGCATAACATCTAAACGTTAGCATGATCAAAAATCTTATCATGTTTTGTAGGAAGTGTTTAAACACCAACTGTTTTTAATCATTATTAGAAAGTTCTGATTAAATTGGAAGTGAGATAGCATTTCGAAGCTAACAATTCTCGACATGATTAGAAGACTTTAATTATGATGAGAAAGAGGTTGCATCCAGTTGTTGTGTGATGGCTTCCATGTGGTAGCTTGATAAAAAACATTCTACACCTTATGTTTTACAAGTAATGTTAAGATGCTAGAGATTATAAAGTAAGCATGTTGAGCATTTCTAGATGGTATTTGGATGGTAGGTGCTAATGTTCGAACACTAACTTAAGAAGAAATAATCATTGGAGCAATTAATGTAAGGATTTTTTAGGCGAAAAATTGACCAGCAACCAAGTTGATTATAGAAGCTTATAATACGTGAATTTGTGGCAGATTTAAGAGATTTTGTAGATCCTTAACTTGCAATAAAACACAGCAATCACTTCTCTCAAATTTGCTTGTCTCTTTGTTTTTTAAATTGCAATCGTATATGTTGGTTTCTCTCAAATGATGATTTTGATGATAATAAAAAGGAGTAAGTAATTACTAACATATTCATTAAGTGTGCAAGGATTCAATATAATCAAAGTGGTTTACAATAACTTAAGAGAATGATTTCAAAAGAAGCTCTATGCAAAGAATACTTTAGAAAGTGTTTGGAGAAGATTTCAAGAACAAATGAGCTGTCAGAAGGTTAATTAGAAGGTACTCCGCTGGCTTTTTAAACTATTAGAAGGTTCCAGAAGATGACCTGCAACTTTTTTTAAAAAGTTACTAAACACGAACAGTGAGCTCTATATTCGAATTTTTCTTTATGAATTTGATATTTTGAAGACCCATCTCCAATGTTGAGTATATTTGGGTAATATACTCAATGTGTTCCACAAAGTTGGCTCAATATCCATGGGGATTCAAATTTCGTTAGATTAAAGTTTATTTTTTTTAGAAATTCTGTTTTGACAGCAAAGAAAAACTACGTGACTTACAAGGTTCCATTTTCAATAGTTTATTCAAGTTGTTATTTGGGATATGGAAGACATGATCTAAATATGCAAGAAACTTGTCTGATGATTATTTGTCTATACAAGGAAGTCAAAATTTGTGAAAAACATGACCTTTTTGTTGCATGAACAGTACTAGATGAAGAAATATGTCAAAAACAGTGATTTCAAATTCAAATTTCAAGTTCAAGATAATTATACAAGTTGTTGGAGATTTAAACTTATCCATTGGAGCAAGAATTTCGAGATAACAACAACAAGATCTGAAGTTATTCAAAATTTGTAGTTTTTGAATAAAAAGTGAGCTGATATTACGCACAAAATAAGGAGCAAAGTTTATCCAATTGATTTCTTAGCCGTTAGAAGATACAAGGGTAAGTATACCCACCTAAGACAAAAAAAAAAAAAAGCACAATCACGTGAAAAAACTAGAGAAAACAAAGTGCCATGAATTTCCCTTGGATTTGAGCAAATTTACTATCATTCCATTTATTTTCTTTTGTTCGAAAATTTTGAGGACCCATACTTTATTTCCTCTTATCTAGATTTATTCATTTGATGAGAGATTGAGAGTTATAAGTAGGCTCAGTAGATTGATTGCTTAGGAGAATCAAGCTGAGTGAATTGTAGCCAAAGAGAATTGGCAAGAACATCTTGTAACTTTATTGATTTGATTGGATAGTGGAACACAACTGGTGTGGAATACCAGGAGCCTAGCTTGGAGCTGAAAGAGAGGATTGACGCTCAAGGCGGAACCTTTATAATTCGACTTTGCACTTTCTACTCCCTTATCTCTCTTTAAATTCGTGCAATTTTATTTGTTGTTCATAACTGTGATATATGCTCAAAAGGTTGATCAGAGAGTAAGTCACTTATATTTTCTTAATCGAGAGTTAGTCAAAAGGTTTCTGGAAGTAAAATGTTTTGAATTGATATTTAATTTTTCATGCGCTTAAGCAAATCATTTTGATCCGAATTATTGTTCAAAGTTTTCATTTGTTAAGTTTATTATTTTAAGAAAGTTTCAAAACCATTTTAATTGAATAACCAAGTGGCGTGAAATTTATTCAAGTTTTCAAAAGTAAATTTTATAACCAATCCATCTCCTTCCCCCTCCCTCCCCTCCCCCCCCCCCCGCCACCCCCCCGGTTATTTTTTCGGGACCAACAGTATAGAAAGAAAGAGTTAAGTAGTGTCAGTAAGTGTATGAGTTGCAAATTTATTGTAAGGTACTACTATTATTCTTGTATAAATTAATGAGTAGTTGAGTTATACCTTCTGTAGGGATGGGCATGGATCAGTTTAGTTTTGTTTTTTCTAAAACTAAACTAAACCATAATTTATGGTTTTTTTTTATTCCAAACCAAACCATTAAGTAACGGTTTAGTTCGAATTAGAAATTTTCTAAACCATTAAATAACGATTTGTTTCGATTTAGATTACGAATTAAATCAAAATTCCAACTAAAAATTTTCTTTATTCTAGTTATTTTATAGTTGTGTAGATACTTAAATATTTATATCGCTTTACAAAGTTTATATTATAAACCACGATAAAATACTTTATGAATTCATCATATTTTTAACTTATAATTCTCTATAAAATTAGTTTTCTAATAATAAAATACATTTACTAATTAATACATAGTAAGTCATAATTTATAATTTTTAATAGAACTATTAAGTCATTCATCTACTAATAAATTTAGCTAAAATAAAAAATCATCTATTGACAAAATTTATCAACGAATCAAATGATCCACCAACAAAATACATTAAACGATTAATATATAATAAGAGTTTATAATTAAATAAATAAATTTCATACTTTATAAAGTTAAAAACTGTTGAAAAAACAATAATTTATCATCAACAATATATATATATATATATATATATTATGAGCCTAAAAAAAATTAAAAATGAATAAATTGATTTTAATCATTATTCACAAAACAATAAATATCAAATGAAATCATATGAACATATATGACATTTAATCAATCATGATAAAAAAATCTATAGTTATAACATACAAGTAAAATATTATAATATTTCCTAAAACAGTTTGATTTGGTTTTACGGATTGGTTTGGTTTACGTTCCAAACTAAATAGTAAATTTACAAATTAGTTCATATTGAAAATTTTTAAAACTAAATTGTTAAAAAAAACCATATTTTTTATTTGATTGGTTACAGATTGATTCGGTTTGGTTAGTTTTTTTGCCGACCCCTAACCTTTTGAGTGATTGTTATGGTTAGTGAGAAAAGCACAACACCTATGTTTGTTTAATGTATGAGAATTAGTGTAGTTCCTTGTTAGTATTGTTGAATTTGTGATAAATAAAGTGGTGTGTGAAGTTTTCTATTGAAAGATATTTGGTATTGAGGAGATGAAGAGTGGAACTCCACATCAAAATTCAGGCTTCTTTTCTCTATTACTACATTTTTGTTTTTTTTTTTTCTTTTTATCTTGTTAGTCATTTATCTTGTTTGGATTTATAGTGTATAATTTGACGTTAAAAGTACAAATTAGTTAACTTTAGTCCTATGTGGTTATCTCATATGTTAAGGGAAGTTATCTGCTTGATGATAATAAAAAGGGGAAGGTAATAAAGAGGATTGAAGCAAGAAAATTTTTTTTGAACTAAATTAGTGACAATAAAATTTGTTATGATCAATAATTGTTGAGTTGAAATACCAAAAAAAAAAAAAAAGAAAGTTTTTGCTAAAAAATAATTTAACATTGATAAAATTGCTTAAGACAAATTTTGTACAATTATGGAATTTACTGATTTATGGAATCTTTTTCTAGCTTAAAAACTTGGAATTTTGCAAGTTACAAAGATCTTGAAATTTTTGCCGGACACTACAACTACTATCGCAAGGATTATTAAAATGTATCTAATATGACTTAAATCCACAATTAAAATGTTTGGTTTTCTTATGAGATTTTGATAATAACAAAAAGCATATAATGCTACTAATGTTTTTCTTAAGTGTGCAGAGTGAGATAAAGTAATTGAGTCTAAGTTAATAAATTTAAGCAAGAAATGGAGCACACATTAAAATAATTTCAAAGGTTTTTTTTCAAGTTACAGTAAACCACACCTCAAAAGGTTTCAAGGAGGAAATTATCAAGTGTTAGATCAATTAGAACACACCTTAGAAGGTTCTTGTGAAGAAAACATAAGGAATAGAGATTTAAGGTTGGTGTTGAATCCTAGATTTGTGAATATTTATTAATTTTTTTATCAACAAAACCTTATTCATATGTAATTTGATTTTCAAGAAATTCTATGTAAACTTCATCCTTTGTTCCTAATTTCTCGATTAAGTGTCTATAGAATCCGAGATTCTCCAATAAGATCAAAATTTTTACTTCCAATTGTTAATTGGCTTATTATTCTAGATAAGAAATCGCATTCTCATAATTTTTCATCTAAATGAAACACTTAAAATTGTTAATCGTTAATTATTCAATAAACTTGCTCTTATTATTCCATCCACTGAATCTTTCTTTAAGATCCTCATAAAACTTTAATTTTCTCAAATTGATAATTGAACACAGTCAATTTTCACTTAAGCTCAATTAAATTCACAAATTTATTGAGTTAGACTCAGCTATTATCATTCTAATTTGATTAGATATTAAAGTCGCATCAAAGCATTGATTTTTGGTGGTGGGGGTGATATGAAAGGATAGAAAGAAGCGAATAAAGTCACGTTGGAGTAAATTGGGCTCTGGTTATAAATGTCCAAGTACAAATGTAGTCAAGTCCATTTTGTGGTCCACCTCTAGCAGCACATGGAAATGGAACCAGATAAAAGACTGGACCACCTTTTCAAAAGTTCACATTTTAATCGGTCTGCACATAAGATGCCAAATGTGGCCCAATAAAGTACTTTTGAGTGTCGAGCTTGCAGGCTATAAGCAGATGTTTCTGCAGAAGAAGCAAGACTCGTAATTCGGATCCATTCCATTTCTCTCTTCAAAATCAAATTTTCCTCGAAATTTTACATTTTTTAATCAACTGAAATGAATTTTTAATTTTTAAATATTTAGTATTTCAATTTTATTTTACAAGATATTTTAGTATCCACAATTTAGACTTAATTGCATTTTGATATCCGTGTTAATAAAAAGTTAACAAATGTTATCCTTTTTCCTTCTCTCTCTCTCTTTAATTTTAGTCTAAATACTTTGGCTATTATTGTATTTTTTGTCTAAATTATTGACAAAAATTAATCATGTCTCTTCAACTATTTTTATATGAAAAATTTTAATGGTACTTAACTTTTGCATATAACTTATATTGTTAGGAAAGCTTGTGACATATAATTTTATTTGAGATAAAATTTAATATATGTATTGGGAATGTTAGGTAAAAATGTGAAATGATTATAATTTTCAAAGCATGTACTATTTAACATCTAAATGCAAAATTCAGTTGAAGTAGCCCATTTTTTTAAGACACAGAAGCCTGATATTTTATTTTATACTATCATAAATTAGAATGATGGATGATTAAAATTATTAAACTTAAAAACCATTTGACAATTATGTAAATTGTTATGAGAAATAAAAGTGAGCTACAAACATAGGAAAATTTCAAAATGAATAGTAGCTAAGAAAAGGGGGAAAATGAAATTGCTAAAAGAAATTGTAAATTAGTCTCCTAAACTTTTACTATAGTATGTATTCACCTTCTTATCTTTTTAAAGTGAGTTTTTTGGCCCCTTAAACTTTTAAAAATTAGCATAACTAAGGACAATTAATTTTTTTCAATGAATATGAGGGGATAAATCTCTCCATAGATGAAAGTTTAGGGAGTGAACCCGTATATAGGTGAAAGTTCAATAACGTATTTTGGAACTCTTTTATTTTGTTTTAATGAAAAATGTTAAGTGTCTTTAATTGTACCAATTTTTTAAAGTTTAAGGGGTTAAAAGGTTCATTTTGAAAGTTTAGGAGGTGAAATTTACACCTAAGTAAAAGTTTAGAGGTATAACTTGTAATTTCCAAAAAAAAAAAAAGAAAGAATTTCATTGTTTTCACTAACTTTTCATAGATTAGTTCTTCATATTCATATCTCCATTTTTTTAGCTTTATTATTATCTAATACTTCACATCAGTAGTAAATACCTTGTAAGTTCCATAATTTCTATGTGATATAATTATTATTACTTTTAAAAATTACCATTTTATTTTACACATTTATCATTAGTGTCTAAATATACTTTTTTTCTAATTCCTTTACATTTCTCCATTCTCTCCCTCAGATTTTTCTTGGATTTTCTTTGTATTAGGCTTTCCATGTCATTCTTATTTCTCAATTCTCAATTCGTACGTTATTTGGTTTTAGATGACGTATTGGTATGCCTAAAGAGATTTCTTTTTATTTTCATTTTGTTTTTTCATGTGCTATCTTGACGCAATAAATATTAAATATAGTTAGTTACACTGACAATGTGAAAAAAGAAATCATTTTGTATTTCTATCTATTTTTATTTCATAAATTGCATCATTGATATTGAATATGTAAAAAGTTGTTTAATTATGTGAAACCCATGTCTGTTGTTATTTAAAAAATTTATAAAAGAATTAATTATATACAAATTATCAAAATATTATTCCAATGTCATATTCGTTATATATGATATAACATTTTTAATATATATTGCATGTAACAAATGTGATAATCGTAAAAATGAGTACCTTATCTAATTTATATCCATATAATTTTTTTTAGTGGAAGCAGGAATTATCTCTATTGCACATTAATAGGTTTGTAAATAAACCGAATCAACACGGTATAGTGCTAGGTTCGAATTTGAGTTTGAGTTAAAATTTCAAAGCTTAGGCTCGATTAGAGTTCAATAGAGCTTAAGTATTTTTAGCTCGAATTTGACTCGAGTAACACAATACAATGTCGAATCCAACTCGATTAAGTTTATTTAGACTCGATCTATTAAAAAATATATTTTAAATTTTAATTAAAATAATATTAATACTTAAACTTGATTCGAATTCGATTAACATACTCTGCTTGAGCTTGATTAGTCTCGCAAGTTAATCGAACTAAAAATGAAAAGTTCAAGGTAGACTTGATAAATTGCTTAAGTAGCTCAAGTTTGTGTTCGACTTGGTCAGAGATGAATGCAGAATTAGATGTCTGGGGAGGCCATAATCAATATTATCATAGCCACTTCCAAGTTTGAGAAAATAAAAAAATAAAAAAAACGCTTCCATGTTATTATTTTATAAAAGAAAAAGTACAATACAAACTTATCGAATAGATAATTGATATCTTTCTTGTTAAAAGAAAATCAGAAATAACTAACTTGCTTTTCCAATATAAGTGCAATTAATGCACTCTGACTAAGTCAAATTTGCCAAGGGACATACACAACTTTTGATTTATGATGGAATATGGATGGACTTGGGGAGGAAAAATCAGAAACAATCAACTTACTTTTCTAATATAAGTGCAATTAGTGCACTCTGACTAAGTCAAATTTGCCAATGGACAAACAACTTTTTGATTTATGATGGGATATGATGGACTGAAGGGAGGGTGGGGGGCGGCCTTTTATTTTTAATGCATGAAGCCTTTATCATTTGTGTCAAAGACGGACACAACATTTTATTTTTAATGATTGTATTATGAGTTTGGGGGGTGAGAGGACCCATTCCTAGATTCGGTTATTCTCGAATCAAACTCAAATAAATGTTGAGATGAACTTGAATAGTTTATAAACCATTTTGGTCTATTTGTACCTTAGACATCAATGGAGAACCGCACAATTAATTTTTTTTCTTGCCATAACCATACAATTAGTTTGCTGCTATTAAAATTCGTGATTCCTTATTTGGGCGCTTCACACTTAGTATTTTCCACCGAATGCAATATATGGAACAGCATTGTACTGAGATTTCAAAGTTGTGATTTAACTCTTCGGTTGTTTGTCAATATTTTACGGTGGGCGTTGCTGCAAATTTGCTAATTTTTAGCTCATTGTTATTTGATTAGCCGATTTAAATTTATTTGTAGAGTGATTAGGATATAGAGTGATAACATTATTTGAACTTTTTGCAATGTTCACAATTTTGCAAATGAGAATGAGGAAACAATAACATTTACTTACAAAATGTTGGTGCTCCATTTCAATCGTTGCATGGTTCGAAAATTGAATGGATGAGATGGGCCAGTTAGGTCATGGACTTTTGGATTAAATGGGCCTAACTAAGCCCAATAAAACCCAAAACTTCAAAGAGAATTTTATAAAGCTTGTGAAGAATATATACTTCTTATGCGGCTTTTCTTATTGTGCCAATCAAGGGAGAAAGGACAAAGGTAGACGAATTGATCATGTGATACATTTTCCAAACTTGCTAAGCTAGGTTATCCTAAAGCATCCCTAAACCCAACTCCTTGACTTCATAATTATCCCATGAAACCAGTGCACCATTTTTTTTTCCCCGAACACCCAGTGTACTGTTAAATTGGGCCAGAAAGACCAATTATTTGAAAAGCCTTCTACAAACTTTAACATTTTTACTGTACAAATAAAAATAGGAATAGCTATGTTATAGCTCTTAAATCATAAGAAATATTAATGATTGCTCAATTCGTTCATTAAGATTTTAAATATAAAATTTTTCATTTTAATACATAAAATAATGCATATTAAGGTTATATATATAAATATATATATATATATGATTGTCAAAAGTTAAATCAATTTTCTGATCCAATTAATAAACGACAATTAAAAAAATGTTTAACTTTCATGTCTTATAGGAGACGAGGTATAGTTTTACCGTGACTTGTGGAGTGAAAAACATGTCTTTCATTCTTGCAAAAAAATTATAAAAACATAGATTATAAGAAAAAAATTATCAAACTAGCACCTCTATATCACATGTTGAAAAAGATATATAAAAGTTTTTATTTGTATTACACGTTAGAGAAAACAAATAACGATGATACCGAGTCAAACTTACAAAAATAGATGTATCACGTGTTGGAGAAGAGATATATGTCTAAATATATATAGCATATTGATCATGCGATATGCGTTAAATAATTATATATATATCCATGTTCAACATGCAGTAAAAAAAAAAAAAAAAAAAAAAAAAAAAAAAAAAAAACGCTATATCGCATGTTCAACATATGGTATAACAATGATAATTATATAATTATTTTTATCTTGTTTATATTTATATAGTTAAACATGAAATAATCTTATGACTTATGTTTGGGTTTAATCCCTAGTTGGATAGTTATAGATTTTCATACTTGTCTAGTTACACAATGTGTAGAGGATTGTAGATGTGTTTCTTATAAAATATTTCTATCAAATGGATGTTGAAGCTAATTCCATACAAATCATTCAATGATTTTCAGACAGAATTATGGTGAACAACAGGAAACTCATGAATATAATCTTGTTTACTTCGAGGGGATAGCGGCAAATATCTGTCTCAGTGGTATTCTCGCTAATCATAAATTGTCTTAATTTACTAATTTATATTATATGCTTAAAGTTATTAGCTCCTAATTATCGGGATATCATTAGAAGACCTTGATGGGCCCTCAAATGCTCATGTGCGATGCTATGATTTTATATGTTTTATAACTAGCGAACTTAGTAGAAATCATTTAGCACGCCTGCAAGGAGTACTAAGTTTTCTTATCCATTGTTTTAGTCCCCTTAAGTTAGTTTGCCAAAGTATTACGATTTTGCATTTCTTTTATTTTTAAAAGCTTTGTTCCTATAATCCCCTTGTATATTTATGCAAGATGTCTATTTTGTTAACTTAAATGTTAAATAATTTATATGAAGGATGGTCAATACCTTTAAAATGTCCAACAACAACCAATCAATTGATCCAATTCGTGCCAAAGGTACATCAACAAATAGAGTCCACGGCACATCCTCCATTTAACTTTGAGTTCGCCTTTGCTACGGTTGATAAGAAACTATAATTGCCTTTAATTCTATGTTGTGTAATGAATATATTATTTCTTGTAGATCTGTGAAAGGGAAACGAATGATGGAGCATCCTGCATTAGAATTGCTCCTAACTCAATAGTTTTGAGCAATGGATATACAATTGATTTGACTTGGTATGTATGTATGTATGTATGTATGTATGTATGTATGTATTTTTCCAAGTAGCTTGTTTATTTTGGTCCATAGTATGTAAGGGTTAATCATACATTAGTATGGCTAATACACTAAAATATTCTAGCAGTCCCCGCAAGGTGGTGTTTATATATCTTATACTCCTACCTTATAATAAAAATGATTCACTCAAACCTCCTAAGTTTTCTTGAAAAGTAGATCAACAAGTTGGTTTTCTAATATTACATAAATTGCATCAATTTCCTCATTCAACAACCTTTCATGATCAAATTCAAAGTGGTAGTTGATTTTATGTCCTTTATGCATTCATAAAACACTAGAATTGGCTCTATGTATGGAGAAGCTTGATTATTAACTATTAGTTTCATAGTTTTTATTGTGGAAACCTAGATTAGTATAGCAAATAATTAAACCAAAATATTCACATGGTAGGAATTTCATTGCTTTACTTTTAGACACATTTCACTTGACCTTCCTACCATAATTTGCTTCTTCTTCTACCATGATATGGATAACAACCAACAAACGTGCAACATCATATGGTTGATCTCTTATCCATTGGTAAATCATCTTATAAGAATTTGTGTGTCCAACAATAGTATATACCCATGATCGTTGTTCAAAGTAATTTGACCTAGAGAATTTTAAAATAATGTAGATTATGAATTAAAACATCTAAATGGTTGGTGTAAGTAAGCCTGTCAATTGTCATAATTTTTTTAATTACAATTTTTAATTATAAATGATAAATCAAAAGTGTTTTAGGAGATAATAAGATTACCACTAACATTTTATATCTATCCAGATCACCTATACTATCTCATTCTTTAAACTAGAGCTTAACATATTGTCATGCCCCAATTAGAGTTAAGGCATGTCCACTTTTGCTACATATAATGATAAAGTGTTATACATAAAGGCAAACCTAAAAGACTAGTTTGTCATATTTGTTTGCTAGCGATTTTATTTTTAGAAATCGTTTATTTAGTGTTTGTAAACTTTAAATGATGCAATGGAAAAGTAGACTTTGCAAAATATCTAATAAAAAGAATACTCCCATGAGTAAATTAATCATAAAACATCACAGCTGATAACATCGGTCTCAAAAGTCTCCTCAAAATCTAAAGAAGATATTAGCTGTAAAGAAAATATCTAGAAAATACTAAAACTTCTAATACAAGTCCAATGCTCTAAGCTAGGCCCAAAAGATGATAACAAGTTTGGAAATAAAAGTTTAAATAAAATCAAGATGTGAGTCACAATCCTAATCACTAAGCTCATCAAGTAGCTCCTCGAAGTTAGTCTCTACCCTATATCATCATAATACTTGCTATTAGAACCAGTAGTACTTAAAAAATAACAAGAGTGAGCCGAAGCCCAGTACACAGCAATGCGATGACACACGATATGGCATACATACCTAGACTATATACAATGCATCAATCAATAGTTTATATCTTTTTAATTAAAGCAAGACAAGCAATAGTGGAGCACTTATACTTTGGCAATATGCTAGGAACCTAGAGATCTTAAGCAGCAGCAACTGCTCAGGGGGTTGATATAGATAGACTGAACATCTATATCTCATATTTCTAACTAGTAATAGTTTCATCTAGGGGTTACAATCGTTATATGACTCTACTTATTTAAGTCCATCACATTGTTAGGTTTAATGAAGCCTATAATTTTAAACTAAACAATTATAACTTCTCTCCAAATGTAATAGGGTTATCCTACTATTATTCCCTTATTGGCTGCCTGTCGAGACATCCATGATGACCTAAAAACCAAACTATCGTGCTGACATTGCTTAGCAAGGTTGTCACCCCTTGATCTTGCTCTAAGAACAACCATGCTAACCAATCACTCAATTATTATTAGTCGTCTTTAAGTATTAATTTATTTAGGATGTCTACCTTGATCAAGTGCATGTTATTGTGTGCCTCATAATGAATTGGTAGATGATAATGGATCACACATAAGATAATAGGTCAATCGAATATTTGTTCAAGGAAGATTAATTCGTATAAGAATTGAGTAAAAAAACTAATGAATCATATTGATAAATCCATCTTACTCTATTTTATTCATAGGAAGTTAGGCTTTATTTGATCCAATTTTAGATAAATTCCTATGAATTTGTACTTTTATTATTTAAATGTTGTTTTTTAGCTCATAAGGTTAATAAAAGAAGAAATAAAGTGTTTTGGATCGGATTTGGAACAAAATGACAACAAAGTTCAAAGATAGATTTCTATCAAAGCCTTCAGAAATGCCTATCAAGGCCAAAATCCCAAGGCAAAGTCTCAGTTGTGCCCCTAAAATTGAGTCCTCGACATGACCCTCAGTTGACGTTGTTTTGTGTTAAGGTGATCAAGCCATGAACTTCATGACATAGCTTCAATCGCTCCATAAAGTCAAGCTCTAGATTCAACGCGTGATTGAAGCTAAGTAAAAATTCGAGCCTTTGAAGAAAAGATATAGCTTAGACCACGGCTAAATTTAAAGTCTTGGATCTAACCCACAAAAAGTGACCTTGTCTAGCTGTCATTGATGAGCTAGCTCGATGTGTACGAGTGAGAATGATGATGAATTCTGTTATAAAGAATCTGCCACGTTAACAAATAAAATTTTTATAATTTTCTATGCTTGTAGCCTATAAATAAATGTGCAAAGATGCCCAATAGGGGTACTGGTACCATACGTAAAATACCTATAACGTAGAGTAGAGAGAGAAATATTTGGTAAAATAATTGTCTCTTCTTGCTAAGACATTTCAAAGTTTTTTTGGTACGATCATTTTAACCCATTGTTTGTATTTGCAAGATTTTGAGCTTAATTTGTAATATTCATATTTAATTTCTTATTATTTCTTCTTAATCTATGCTTAACGTTCAAATCTATAGAGAAACAATCTCCTAAACTTATGGTTTGTGAATTCAAATCCTGAGTCATGTGATTTCAAATGCGCTTTTTAATTGAACATTGATTGGGTATTTGTATTTAGTAGCTTAAACTTAATTTTGTAGATCTAAATGCGGGGTACATCTTTTATATCTATGTTTGATTTCAACTAAACAAATCAAGAGGTCATTCTTTTGAGTAGATCTAGGCTGCTAATGAAGTTGCTCATAATCACCTTGAGAGAAGAATGGTGAAATTTTCTATTACTTGTTTTCAAAGTTTTGAAATGGGTTTTCAAATAAATGATTCTTAAACTTTATACAGATTTAGATTGCTAATAACTTGTGAGGAGACTCCAGTTGTTCGATCTATATCTAGAGTTTCTAATCTTGAGAAAAGCTTTAACTTACTTTTGTGAGTCTAACGGTATAAATATACCATCAAACAACTCTCTAAATTTATTGAGAGATCACATGATAAGGAATTGGTAAAGTAAATCTTAAGTCTCGTCTTGCATTTACAAACTTATCCTTTATTTTACCCTAAAAACATATATATTTGCATTAACCTTAGTTTAGCTTCTATTTTTATTAAGCTTTGCTAAATTTTCTTTGACAAGATAATAAATAAAAATGAGTATGATAGATACTGACGATCCTTTGAAATATGACCTAATAATTTCTATACTACTTCGGTAGGTGCACTTGCCTAACATTGGTAATTACAACCGAAGTTAGAATTTATTAACTTTTTTAAATTTTTGAAATACTTTAGCTTCGTAGTTTGTAAAGTGATCCACCAAACATACCCAAGTCATTTATGGTGCCATTTCCGGGATCGATGTTGAATTCATGAAAATAAAGCTTAAAGAAGCAATATATGAAAGCTTAGCGTATTATACTAGTCGCTAACCCTGTAAGTAGTGTAATAATTTTTTGCTTTCTATTAGTTTTTATTTTTTCGTGTACATATTTCTTTTTCTGTTTCTGTAAATATCATTTTATTTTCTTTATGTAAATATTTCTATTTATAGTACTAACGTTCCTTTCTGTTTATGTAAATATTCTTTTTTTTTGTACATACGTAAATATATATTTTATATATCATTTTATGTTTATAGTTTCTTGCTGTACATACCTCTTTTTTATTTGTAAATATGCATGTATAGTCTTTTCTTTTCATAATTCTTTTGTACAGTTCTGTTCATTTTATTTTCTACATAATTCTTTTATTCTATAATTCTTTTTTTGTACAAATGTTGTTGTTATATTTTAATTCTTCAGTTGTAATATAGCTGTTGTATTCTGTTGTAAAAAATAGGAATGTTGTAGACTAATTCTTTTATAATAAAAATGTAGGATTATAACTAGGAGTCAATATTATACCTTGTTTCTCTTTACTCTAAAGCCCCAACATATAGGAAGAATTCCAAGACGAATGGCTAGGGAGGAGCACATATTATTCTTAAAAGAGATGGCTAATAGGAATGACCTTGAAAATGGTAGAGGAGTGGAACGGGAACAGTTTGAATGCAATTGAGTCCAACAACAATGAACAATGCTAGGTTTCTATAGGCCTACCTTGGATGGAGCCAATACTAGTATAGCAAGGACTAGGGTAGCTACGAGCAACTTTGAGATTAAACTAAGTGTGATCCAGATGATCTAGCATTATGTGCAATTTGATGGATTGTAGGATAAGGACCCAAACACTCACCCCCAATAGTTTTTAGAAATATGTGACACATTTAAGATTAATGGAGCCTCTAATGATGCTATTAGACTGAGGTTGCTACCCTTTTCCTCAAAAGGTAATTCTAAGAAATGGCTTAATAGTATGCTTAGATAGTCTATAACCACCTGGCAGTAAATGATAGGAAATTTTATAAGGAAGTATTTTCCACCCTCAAGAACTGCTAAGCTGAGAGCAAACATCGCTCCTTTCCTCCAATTGGAATATAAGACTCTCTATAAAGGTTTTGAGGGGTGAAAGGAGTTGCCAGGTAGGTTCCCGCATCATGAACTTCCTTAGTGGACCTAAGTCCGGATTTTTTATAAATGGCTGAATTATTGCATTAGCTTATTGATGCAGCTGCAAGAGGGAACCTGAATAACAAATCCCCTGAGGAGTATTTGAACATTTTTGAGGATATAGCTAATACCTACTACCAATGGTCGTTTGTGAGAGCTAATAAAGAGAAGAGTAGAGGAATTTTTGAGCTTGATGTGGTAACTAATTTGACCTCCAATATAGAAGCCTTAACTAGCAAGGTAGACAACATGACTATGGATACTAGCCAAGTGAATATGGCATATGGTAGTTTTTGACAAAATGTTAAGGGTGTTACTTATGAGAATATGGAGTATGTGAACAATTTCAATGGACAAAAGAATGACTCTTAAATCAACACATATAACCCTAGCTGGAAGAACCATTCAATAGAGTAATGACAACTTCCAATATTCTACCAAACTTTCAGAAGCCACAGGGTCAAGTGTACCCCAAGCTAATAAGATTTTTTTAAAGGAATTGATTCCTCAGTTCATTCAATACTACCTTGAGAAACCATGCAGCTGCAATTCATAACCTGGAGACATAGCTAAGGCAGATTTCTAAACTCCTCTCGGAAAGACCTTAAGGATCTTTACTAGTTAACACAGAAGCCAATCTCAGAAAACAAGTCAAGAATTGAGAAAGAGATAGACTCCTAGGATGATTTATCCTACCTTTCTTTTTGTTGTTTTAAGTTTTAGAAGATATTAGATGTTTTTGTTTTCTTTTAAAGAGACCTTTGAAATTCTGAGGATGATTGAATGTTTGATGGACAATAGATGTCCTTGGTGAAATTTGTGTTTGTTTTATGAATTTGATGGTTTGTAAAAACTTATATTAGGTTTTGTTGAATACCTTATTTGTTTATGATTGATTTGTGAATGAGATTTTGAAGTATATGGATGATGATTTTCATGGAATAATTTGTTTGAGAATGAGTGATAGAGAAAGATTGCATTCGGGCTATTTTGTGCTTTAAAGTTTGTTATGAAGTGTTTTTGTAGGAATCCACATGATAATTTTGGCTGTGAGCCAAGCAACGATTCATAAAAGGACGATAAATTTTGGTCACAACCTTAATCGCAGCTCATATCGAGCCTCCAATTATAATCTACGGTTGTCTTAATTTGTTTAATTCTTTATTCTTTAATATTCTTTGACTCACAACACAAATATAGCTAGGACATTCTTTTTGCAGGATAAATAAAGGCACTTATCGAGGCCACGATATCTTTATTCTTTTAGCCATGACTCAAATAAAAGCCTTGATTCTTTAATTCTTTTTGTTTGTTTATAAATAATAACCGTGTACTAAATCGAGCCGTCGGTGGAACTCATGACATGTTTTAATATAAAAGCAAAAAAAAAAAAAAAACTATTGTTTCTCTCTCATCCACTGCTTCATTCAAATTTTTAACGAACCCAATAAACACTCTTGATACACTTGAATTTACACATGCAATAAAAATAATTTCTTTTCAATATCTTTTGCAACAAATCACAAAAATAAGCTCATTTCTCTACTTTTTCTTTATTTTTGTTGGTTTATTTGAGTACAAATGCTAGGTTAATCTGTTAACTTTTAGGGTTTTAGTTTTTAACATTTTGATTATCTACTATTTCTGATTAAAAGTAAACAACTTTTATATGAAAATGAGTTAAGATATATGTTTTTACATGTTTCATGTTCAAAATGATAGAGTTTCTTTAATAATCTATAGCAACTTAATTGTGACTTTTGAACTTCTAAGGAAGTTTGAAATGAACTTTGCCTGTTTTAGAATGTTTTTAAAAGGCTAATTCTTTTCTCAATAAAGGGTATAAGTTTAGGAAACAAAAATGTAATTAAAGTTTAGTTGAAATTCTTTATGTCAAGCTTTTAATAAGTATACCCTAAATCTATTGTTTAAGAAAATATAACAATTATGTTCAGTCAATAAATTAAGGATGAATTCATTCTTTATCTATAACTATGAACACAATACTTATCCTGTTTTGTTTTATTTTTGCATTAATGTCACCCAAAAGATCACAAACACAACCTTAGAAACAATCCAAAAGGGCCAGAGTTGAGTCTAGGCCCACTATCCAAGTAAGTATCTATCCTTAACCTCTTGTAGGCGTAAATGTTGAGGATGTAGAGAAATTTAAAATTTTTTGGTTAAGAAGCAAGTAGTTGCAACTGTTGTCATGGACTAGGGTGTAATAAAGAGTTTTGGTCTGGAGGAGGAATTTAGAGGATATTTTGAAGACCAAGCATGGGGGAAGATTTTTGAGAAAAGAGAAGTTTATGGGGGAGTAACTCTAGCATTTATAGCAAGTTTAAGAACAAGATGTCAAAGCCCTAGTTTGAATGATTCTTTCAATTTTTATGCCTTCGGTCAGTATAGGGAGGTTCTTATGATAAAATTTATAGTAGTTATGGGGCTATATGACATAGAAGAAGAAGTATTGAGTGAAGAACTCACTAGCTTGCCAACTAAGGTATCTAAGGAAGAATGGAGGCAACTTGTGGCAGAAGAAGTTGAAGGTAGATTTCTCCTTTCAAAGACCATTGGATCGAATTTGAAGAAAAAAGTGCAAGAATGTTGCACTATGTGATCACCAAAAGCATCGTCTCCAAGATAGAAAGAGTAACAACTATAGCAAAGGTTGAGCTACATGTACTTTACAGTATGATGAGAAGGAGAAGGATAAATGTTGGATAGGTAGTAACTTGAAGAATTAGACACGAAGCAAGTATGCAGGGTAAGGGAATTTACCTGGGTCAACTTATCATTGGGATTTTAAGGAACTTGTAGCTAGGCTAGAGCAAGGGCCATATGATATGGTTTGCAGATTCAAAGCCCTGAACAAGAAGGCTTTTAGAGATTGGGGAATAACAAAGATAAGGACTTAAACTACTACTGCATCAACAAGACAAGAACTTGCTACTCCACCAACTGCAACCACTCAAGAAACTATGGACAAATCTGCCACTCTGCAAGAAGCAATTGCTACATTTGAGATAGCAAAGGAGGAGCTACCTACTACCACTACACAAGAAGAGCAACCATTTGCTCAGGAAGCTCTATCACATCCTGCTACAGCTAACTTCAACAAACTTGAAGTTGAAGTGAAGGATCTGAAAAAGAAGTTGGCTACTTTTGAAAGAAAATATGATGAAGACATAGTGGAGTTAAAGCAAAACATGAAGCAATCATGGATATGTTTACACATGTTCCTCAACCTCCTAGAAAATCCAAATCCCCATCACCTGAACCTATCATGGTTGAGTCAAACCATCATGATGATGATGATAATGATGACAATAATGAAAATGATGTTAGGCCACCTTCACCATTTACATACATTGCATCCTACCACATCCTACACACACACCTTTCTTACCATTACCCTAAATACAATCATCTCCATCCATCTCACTTGTACACACACATACTTTACTACCAAAGAACTACAAATCCAAACACGCTCTCCACCCGAAACATAATGACCTCCCATTTTAGAACCAATAGTTGAGTCAATTGCTCACTACCCAAGTGAAGACAATGAATCCATTCCTTAAACACACATCCTACCATCACCACATATACACCAAACCCCATAAGTCAAAGCTCTATCAAATACCTTCAGGAGAGTAACCAGGAAATCAACCCCAAAAAAGAAGAAAGCTGGTTATTGAAGATGAATCATCAGACGAGGATTATAATTCCATATTGATTGATAACTTGGTTGAAAAGATTACAACACCAGTGGGTGATGAAAAAGAGTACAAAATAAAGGCATTGATCCTAATAAGCCAGTTGAGGAAGCTGATGATGATGAAGGCAGATTGCAAGTAGAACTAGAAGTAAAGGAGGAAATTCTTAAAGTCATATGCCGCCATATCTTCTGTCACGCCTCAAAAGGGGCCTAGTAGGATTAATCTAAAGCAATCATATCACGTGTGCACCCGTAATATGTGAGTCGTTTTGTAAGTTAGAGTGTACATGACTCTATTTATTTATCAATGTCTATTATATAGATATATTATATTACTGGATTTCAACTATGGAATCCGATTGTCCACTTTCTACCAAGATCACAGAGAATCGATATCCCCACCAAATAGTAAAAATGGGTTTCACACTTACGACTTACAAATTTTCAAATTATTATAAAAATTATCTGATTTACATTCTTAGTTTACAATATCCTATATTTCTATGTTCAATAGAGTTTGTTGAAGAAACTCTCTTCACATATTCCTATCCCAATCCCAGCTAGTATTGATCCTGTACAAAAACTGTTGGGGGGTGAGCGAACCACGGGCTCAGTAAGATAACCTAACCAAACCACACATCAAACAATAACAAACAAGTATAATTACCAATCATATGCAATGTCACAATAAATCACATGCACATTACAAGCTTGAATGATCTAGAATCCAAAGCAGGATAGAGATTTATGCCCTCTCATCGGGGTTGAAGGATCACAGTGCTATAGCCCACCTACCTAAGAAAGACTAAGCATACAGGAATACAACAATACTTACTTTAATTATCTCTTTAAATTAACCATATCTTAAATCTCTCATTTCCTTTTTTCTGCTTTAGAAACTCCACTAAGTGTTAATTCTTTCAAAGCGATACCATGAGCGGCGTCCTTCTTTTACCATTTAGTTGCTATAGTACCGACAGCTCAAAGGTAACCTTATGTTGATCTAATAGCTTTTAGCCTAGGTCAACCAAGAATTATCAGAGGGCTGAAATACTAACACGTAGTAGGTTGCTACTTGCTCAAATGCTGTTTATGTAAATCGTGTAATGCATGATCATTTTCTTATATAGTGTCAAAGTTTTTAGTCAGGTTTAAGGTGATCATACAATTCATAGACAATATCAACATGCTTTACACAGTAATTATCATACAATAAACTTATCACTTATAATAGTATAATTTTGGCAATGAAGCATACACTAAACATCATGCAGTATACCCAACCCCGCATGCATATTAGTTTAATATATTATTATTATAAATGTCATGATTGTCAAAACTGGCTTGGACCGGCCGGTTCAATCGGGTTCGATCGGAACCGGTACTAATGCTGAGCCGGGTCTCCCCTAAAACTCGTTTTTAGAATGAACCGGCGAGACCCGGATTGACCCGGTCGACCCAGGCGATTGAACTGGTCGACCCGGACCGGTTGACCCGGATTCAAAAAAATAAAAATAAAAATAAAAAATTTAAATATTTATTCATACTTTATTATAAATTTATAAAATATAATCATTAAATCATATTTATTTAATAATTAATTGATGAATTTGATCCAAATATAGATTTAATTGAGTGATTAACACATATATTGGTCTTTTATAATTAAATTATTCCTTATATTTTTATTTTTTCGTGACCCCGGTTCAACCCCCGGTCCGACCCTCAACCCTGACCCCTAGCTTGTCCGGGTCAAACCCCGGTCTGGTTCTGACAACATTAATAAATGCAGCTATATCATAAGCACAAAATATGACAAAGTCAAAGTTACTCACCTATGGTCCTCGCTAAACTATCGTAATATCTTACTGAAAATTCGAGAATTGATCTATTTTTTCTATGAAAATGAAATAACAGATATTTATTATTTAACTAATATATTCTTTTATTAGTTCTGAAGATAAGATATTTGAAATAACATATCCACCAGATTAGTTATGGTATAACTTATACTATTATTTACACTAATTCTAAATTAGACATATTTTACAAATTACGTACTCCTTTCTTTTTATGGTT
This sequence comes from Combretum micranthum, assembly GCA_024138025.1. Classification (NCBI taxonomy): domain Eukaryota; kingdom Viridiplantae; phylum Streptophyta; class Magnoliopsida; order Myrtales; family Combretaceae; genus Combretum; species Combretum micranthum. Next base: position 155,175 of record JAMXBD010000592.1, read on the forward strand.
TTACTTAGTATATTAATCTAAGCTGAGTTAATTGAAACTAATCGCCTAATTCAATTACTAAATCTAATGTAATTAGTTTAATCAATCCAATATAATTTACTTAGTAAAATAATTCATTTAAGATATATTGGTTTTATTTATATTAATCACAATTCATTGTCACTTATTATGACAAAATATTTATTAACATAATATAAATGGTGTAACTAAACTTCTATAATTATCTAGGTGCCCTATCTTGATATTTAATTTAATTTCCATTACCTGTATTAGCCCTTTAATGAACCTATGATAATTAATTATTATTTAATATTTATTTTCATTTTGCTTGTCTTGATCTTAAACTATTATTATATACTATTATTTAGTGTCGTCATGTTTCTTTTTATATATTTCATATAATTTTCTTGCTATGTAAAAGGTATTTCATTATTCAAAATTTATCTTATTTAAATTTCCATTTTATGCATAAAATAAGTATTTTACAATTATTATACTTTATTTTCATTTATAAAGTACAATAATATAAATAATGATAATAATGTTAGTAATATTAATAATGTTAATTATAAGGTAATTTGCTAGTAATACAAATATTATTTTTTCATAATAACTGTATTAAAATAGTAGTAATCTTAAAGATAACAATAATAATAATACATATCATAGTAATAATAATACTAGTAATGATCATAATAGTGGTAGTATCATTAATAATATTATTTATAATAATATATATTTTTATAATGATAATGATATTCACTAGTGCTAATAAAAATATTAATAATTGGCATTAATAATATCAATTATCATAATAATTTATCATTAAAAATATTACTAATACTAACATTGGTAATGATAATAATAATATATTAATAATAAGGATAGTAATAATAATAATATTAATAATAATAATATCACTAATAATAGTAGTAAAAATAATCACATCATTATTGATGGTAATAATAGTGGTAATGATAATATTAATGATAATAACATTGACAACATTAACAACAACAACAACAACAACAATATATAATAATAATAATAACAACAACAACAACAACAACATTCGGAATAAAGTAACAAATTTTATAACTAAATCTTATTAATTAATTAATTTATATATATATTTTATTTTTTAAATAATTACTAATTTTAAAATAAAATTAAAAATAAATAATAATATTAGTTTTTAACACTTTTGCATTACTAATACATATATATACAATCTACATCTTAATTAGCTTATACTAATAAAACTAATATTAAAAAATTATTTAAAAATCTAATAACCTAGAATTAATAAATACAATAATATTAATTATTTTATCTAATCATAATTAATAAAATTATATTTTTCTACATCATTTACAATGCTAAAGTATTTACATACACATATACTTAAATAACTATATATTAATAAAAATAATTCTAAAAAAATTATTAAAAATAATTTTCACTTCAAAATTAATAAATGTATATTATTAGTAATTATTCAACCAACCAGAATTTAAAAAAAAATATTCTATATATGATTGTTTTCTGCAAAATTCGTGTTAGTATTCACGTGAACAGTACCAGCGGTACTATTCATCATCTTCAAGCTTGGTTCAAGGCTTATTTTGTGTATTGTACATGTCCAAATTCATTCTAAATCATTCCTAAGCACTTATACATAATATTTCTACACATATAACAACTCAAATCATCAAAACTCATCCTAAATATATAATTTTCAGATAAAAAACGATGTAACTCAAGATTGTCGGATCTTACCTTGTTCAATCCAATTCCTGGCATTTTTGGAGCTTTCTTTTGTGTTGGTTTGAATCCTAGGATTGTCAGAATTTATTTTGGATCATTACTTTAACAAGAAACTAACTTAAACTAAATTAACTTACCTTGGAAACCTTGCTTAAGTGTTTTAATAGAGGTGTGTTTCTTGATCCAAGCTATAGCTGTTTATTATGAGTTAGGGTCGGTTTTTGGAATTGTTTGGCTATGGTTTTGATGCTGGTTTGAACTGGATATTTGGGAGATTAATGAGCCTCGTTTGCTTGTCCATTATTATGCATAAATAATATATATAGAAGGAAGGAAGGAGAAAAGAATAAGATGGCTTGTGGTGCAAATTTTCCACCAAAAGCTACTTCTTCCCCTTGCCAATTTGTTTCATTAAATGAGGCATAAATGGCCAAATATGTGTGGAGGGTGTGTGTATATTATTGACTTTAAAGAGATCAATTTGGAGCAAAATAGGGACGATTTTGGCCTACGTAGCTTGCATGCGAAAGTTCTCGAGAAATTTTAAGGAGAATTGTGGAACATGCAAATGGAAATAAAAAATGCAAAAAAAATGAAGTATATAGAAATACAAAAATAAAGAGAAGATGATGAAGTTATAACCAACAACTATGTAAGGACTGGGGAAAATATATAAACTTGTGAAAAAAATCAATTTTGCGGGTCTAAGTTCTACGTATGATAAATATTGATTTGGTAATATTTTTAGATGAAAATTTTCATATTCGCGTTATTAAATATTCTGAATACTATGATATACTTAGAATTTCTATTAAAGATACGTGTATATATGTTTAATTTTTCACTTTTTGTTAGAATTTGTCACGTCCAGTGGAGTTCCAAAATGAAAACAGATTAGAAACATAAAACTAAACAAAAAAATGCAAGTGAGTTAGGATGAATGGAAATACAAAAATAAAAAGAAGATGATAAATTTATAACCAATAAATATATAAGGAGTGGGCAAAAATATGAACTTATGTAAACAGTCAATTTTGTGGATTTAGATGATACGTATGATAAATACTGTTTTGATAATATTTTTGGATAAAAATTTACATATTAACATATTAAATATTTTGAATACGATAGTATACATAGAATCTTTAATTCAATGCTTTTACTTTTTAGTTTTTATACCTGCTATCATAAATTTATTTTATCTTTTTAAAAGTTTTGTTTAGTGGTATTTTAGTAAATTAATAATTATATTTCCCTTAATTCAATTTTATTATAAATTTTTAAGGTTTTTGAAATTACATATGAATTCATTTCTATTTATAAATTTATTTTAGACTTTTTATTAGATTGGAAATTTAATTTAATTTTATATTTGTTACTTGGTTCTTTTTCTAATTATAAGTTACTAGATTAGATCAGAATTTTAGTTTCTATAGACACAGAATTATTTAACTTGAAGGTATTAATATTTTTCGAACATTAAAACTTAGGTTCTTAAATATTAAATAATTTTCTTTATCCCTTATCTCCAATATTATGAACTTTTAAAGTCTTAATGATAAAGATTCTTTATTCTAATTTATTCATACTTAAAATATTTAAATCGCGAAAAATTTAGAGTGATTTTTGATATTTTTATTATAGTTATTTTATGATTCTATATTTTATTCATAATATTGATTATAATCAGGTTGTTTAAAATCAAAGGGATTACATCTTCATGATAGTTGTAGAGGGGGCAGCAATAGTCGTAAATAATTTCTCTCTAGGAAAGCCCTCCAATAAGATGTTCTATGAAAGGATTGGGTAACCAATCCCCTCCAATGAAGTTCCTAAAATCATGACTCTCTTTAAACAATTCAAATGAAGAAATTCTTGATGTCATCAACCAGCTAGTTATATAGATACTTGAAGAACAAATCAATGAAGATGAAGATGTTCTTCAAGCAATAATACCATGGTTTTGCAGACTCTTGAGAACGAAATCAATGAAGAAAAATTTTCCAAAGCTATAGTGAATGACCTTCTGGAAGAAGTAGTTGAAGACCTTTTAATTGGAAATGCTTCTCTTCTTGTTTATAGAGAAGATATACAAACTCAAGAAAACAATGGAGGAGGCTAGGTGAAATTAAATGGAGAAAGGTTCCATGCGGATAATCTATGGGACTTTCATGAGGGTCAAGTTGAAACAAAAATATGATAAATGGCGTGAGGAAGAGCATCAAGAGTAGCACAGGGAAGACCAATCATACCACCAAGGATAGAGGAGGAAAAAGAGAAAGAAGAATTCCTCAAAAGAGAGAGAGAAGCAAGAGCGCTTTTGGAAATATAAGAAGCATACGGGTTTAGACGAGCAAGAAAAGAAAAATGAAGACTTCGCTTGAGCTTTGCAAGAACAATAGGAGGAGGAGGAGAGAAAGATAGCAAACAAAAATAACAAAGAAAAACAAAATAGAAGAAAAGAGAAAAGAAGAAAATAATCCTTGAGAGACATTCTTGAATATTCTTTAAGACTCATTCTTTTATTCTTCATCCATTCATTCATATCTATAGTTCTTTTACAAATTCAATATTCTTTTCATAGCTTAGTTAATTTTTTTTTTAATTCTTTGTAAATAAATGCAATTCTTTATGGTAGATCAAGTTTGGTTTTCATGTAAATTGATTCTAACTAAACAAAGTTTACTTACAAATAAGTCAGAAATAACTTAGAATCTTTTGTCCAATTTTAAGCCCTAGTTCCAATCGAGCTAGTGGCTATTACTGATGTTCTACCTTGTTTAGTCTTTAAACAGCTTTAATTAAGAAGACAATCAAGCCGAAGTCTCAAAATTTTTCCAACCCTTGAATCTTAAACAAAGAAGTTTTTCTTAAACTTCTTACTTTAATTTGATGATTATCCTCTATTTGTTTACCTTGTTTTAAAACATTGAGAACAATGTTCACCTTAAGTGTGAGGGAAGCGAATTAAGCAAGAAGGGTTGAGAATAATAAGAACCTGACAAATAGAGTAACTATGCTTTAAATGATCATTTTCCCAACAAATTATAGGAAATTAATGAAATGGCTAAAATTTGACCAAAATTTTTCAAAACTTTGAAACAAAATCACTAAATAACTCATTTGAGCTGATAATGAATTATATCATCACATTATTGAGTTAACATTACTATGTTTAAATCACTTTACAATATCCATGTGAAGTAGTTTTACTTGTTATTTAATCTAAAAATTTAAAGCTGAATTGAGCTTAAGGTCCCTCATAAGATTACTTAATTAATTTATAAAAGCTTAAATGATTTGTACATTTTTTAATTTAGTCATTTTGAGAGATTTGTAGTCTCTGACAAAAGTTCAAATGATTCTCATAACTTAATGATTTTTTCTTATGCTTTATCTAAAAATTAGAACCAAAGTTAAAATGAGAATAGCCATGCGCTTAGGGTTGAAATGTGTAGGGGGTGGTCCATCAGAAGAGCAACTTCTGACCCCCACTTTCAATTTTAAATAAGCTAAAAAAAAAAAAAAGAAGATATAGGCAAAAACTCCTCTGGAGGAATAATGTAAAGAAAAAGGCAAAAACCTCCCCCTTTATAGCGTTGAAGTACATAAATATTAATAAGAATGAAATGAAGGCATAAATAAGGAACGAAATTCAGGGGATGGATTGATGTATATGCCTTTATTTTTTACTATGATTGTAAAGACCCGACATGTGCGATATTAAAATATGATATATCAAGTCCCCAACCACATATAATATATAGATATATTACATGTAAGGTTGTTTGAAAATGAGTGTTTATGTGAATTGCCTGTTTAACATGTTCAAATACATAGCTTTAATAAAAACTATTCAACAAGGAGTAAATACTTTAATATCACAATATATGGATACCAATAACTTAGTATCCCAAAGTTTACAAACAATATATTTTATACTGTATAAGGAAAAGTAAATACTTTAAATTACACCTTAGGATTATAAACAAGCCATGTTTATACTATTACACTTTTAAACAAAACAAACTTTGGGTTTATCTCTTTTGCCAGGAAAGGCACAAGGTTGGTCAATGAGTCTTAGTCATCACACTCATCCAAAATGTCCTCAAAGTCTGTCCCATAGCCTAAGGAATCATAAAACCCGTCATCTTCGATACATAAAAAAGAGAAAGTGAGCCAGGGGCCCAGTACGCAATAATACAAACAAATACGATGTGGCATACACTTCTAAACTAATGCAAGGTAAATCATATATTATTTCTCTTTAATTAAGTTAACAATACAACATTGGAGTATTCAAACTCCGAATTCAATCCTGGGGAATCTAAGGGTCCTGAGTAATCGCAGCTACTCAAGGGGTTGATATAATCAGCCCGAATACTTACTTAACTTAATCAATAATATCACCAAGTTTAATCGTCCCCATTAACGTGAACTAAGTCATATTATCTTCTTTAAGAGTAAGCAAATATTATAATGAGACGTTACTCCCTATCGATTATCTGTTGTGCCACTAAGAAAGGTCATTGCATCATGACTAGTGGCCTAAGTGCCTAAACTACCATGTTAATCTCGTTAACAGGGTTGCTGCTCCCTGAACCGAATTCAACGGCAAAAAGCACAATCAATTTAACCATTTTTAATTCCTCTTTGATTAGAGTTGGTTTAGAAATAATATTATATATATATATATATATAATCTAACCTAACAATCAACAATCACTTACTGCGTAGCTTGATAAGTAGATTTGTCATCCAAAAGACCTGTATTCGAACTTAGTCGAGTACGGGAATGTGTCAAAAAAAACCATTTCATATAAAATATAATTAATTCAAAATAATAAATTAAATCATTAATTACTCGTTAAATTTAAACAAAACTTAAATCATTACACAACACTCTAATTATACAATTATAAAATTTCGCACCATTTTTCATTAATCATTCATCTATTATCATTAATTAATTATTAATATTTTTTTTTCTGTGAACAGTACCGAGGTACAGTCATGCTTGTTACATAAGCCGTGATATAGATCATGCCCTCAATAACAGCCGTGATTTAAGCTGTGATGTTCGTCAAGAAAAAGAAGTTAGAAGAAATTACGAGCTTGGAAACGACCGTATTCAAGCTTTTTAAAACATCAGAGGAGATAGCGGCCCTTGTTACGGTCGTAATCTAGGTCATATCAAGCTTTTTAAAAGACTCCGAGGAGATAACGATTCGTGTAACAGCTGTATTTGACAAGGAAAATTGCATATGAGGAGATAACGACCTTATTTACTTTCATTATGAACAAGGCATTCACCCTATGATACTTGTTTCGAAATTTTAAAAGTTCTATCTCTTCTAATCCTTTATTAAGCTCTTATATGCTCATAAAAACATATCAAATTAGTATATACAAAATATTAAATATCATCAAGTTCAATTATTCACATAAGCCCCTTTTTTACACTCATATATGTGCACAACAACTTAACCTAAAAAACATAATCTCATCATTTAAACTTGTTGACCTCTATTATTACTCTAATCATCAAAGTTCTACTTACTTATCACTAATAACATATCCATATACATGTCATATTACCTTAAACTTTATATTTATTTTATTAAATACTTAGGGTAATATATCTATTTACATACCTAGTTCAACATACACAATAGCATGTGTTTAATTCATATAAAACATCAAAGTCCTACTCTTATCTAACATTAATATCAATTAAAATCATGAATAAGCAAGATAAATAAGAAATCAATTTTTCTTACTTGTTTAGCTACTACTAGTACTCAAGTTTGTTTCTCCAACTTTCTTGGCTTGATTCCCACTCCTCTTGGGTTTATATCTTACTTTCTAGCCTTTGATCTAATTTCTGATAGTTTAAAAGGAATTTGAATGGAGAAATTGGGTTTGTTTGGCTTGAGAGATAGAAGAAAGGGAAGAAATATGATGGAAAGAGAGAGGGTTTGTTTTAGATTGATATTTATTTGCTTTGTTGACTTTTGAGGCATTAGGGACCTCTTTAGAAGGTGTATGAAAGTGGGCTTGGGCTTTGGGGGTGTGTGTGTGGGCTTAGTTTAGCTAATTTAATTGGTGTTGGGCTTAGGATTTGGACTCCAAAATCTGCTAGACTATGTGTCAAACACACATACAACTTAATGCAATACAATTCAACAAACAAACATATTTCAAAAATTTTACTAACACACAAATACATTAATTACAAGAATTTCTCATACTAAGAAGTTGTCATATAATCAAATTAAATTATACTAACTTAACTATAACAATTAAATTCACAAATCATCAATTAATCATATAAAAGCAAATTAATTTAGTAATTTCAATTTTTGGTTATTTCAATGATGCTTTGAGAGATGATTAAGGAATTATATACCTACATATATAAGGGGATAAAATTGATTGAGTTCATCTCACTCTATTTGATCTTTCGAGTAATTTTTTCTTTAGAATTCTTAGTTATAAAATAAAGGTAAAAGCTTATATATTAGATAAGTTCAGTAATTTTAGCATAAGTAACTTCACCAAAGTTAGTAGGATCGATTGAATATTCAAGGTGTTGAATTTCACAAGTGATTTAAGCTTAATTGATCTAGTCAGTTTTCCATTCATGATATATTTTCCTATTAAAAAACTTTACATTTTTGTGCTGAATTGATGTTTGCTTGATAACAAGTAAAAGCTTAAGTGTGGAAGAATTTGATAACTCTATATTACTCAATTTTATTAATAGGAATTAAGCCTTATTTGATCCAATTTTAGATGAATTTATATGAATTTTGTACTTTTATTGTTCAAATACTGTTTCTCAACTCCTAAGATCAACAAAAGAAGAAATAAAGTGTTTTGGATTAGATTTAGAGGAAAACAACAACAAATTTCAAAGACAAATTCCTATCAAGGCCTTTAAAAATGTCTGTCGAGGCTGAAATCCTAAGGTAAAACAAGGTAAAGTCTCAATCGTGCCCTAAACTCGAGCCCTCAACATGACCCTCAGCTAACGCTATTTTGTATTGAGGTGATTGGGCCTTGGACTTCATGATACAGCTTCAATCATGCCACAAAGATGAGCCCTCAATTCAACTTGCGAGTGAAGCTGAGTTAAAATCCAAGCTCTGAAGAAAATATATAGCTCAGATGGGGCTAAACTTCGAGCTTGGGATCTGGCGTGCGACAAGTGTCCTTGTTTGCTGTTATTGATGAGCTAGCTTGACGCGCAAGCGTGAAAATAAAGACGAATTCTGTTATAAAGAATCTGCCATGTCTTAATAAAATCTTCATAATTTTCTATGCCTGCACTCTATAGATAAACGTGCGTAGATGCCTAACAAGGGCATTGGAACCATATGTAAAATACCCTTAACATAGATTAGAGAGAGAAATCTTCAATAAAAAATTGTTTCTTCTTGCTAAGGCATTTCAAAGTGTTTTATGTAAAATCATTTTAACCATTGTTTGTATTGCAAAATTCTGAGCTTAATTTGTAATATTCATATTTAATTTCTTATTATTTCTTTTGAATCTATGCTTAACGTTCAAATCTATGGAGAAATAATCTCCTAAACTTAGGGTAAATCCTGATTCATGTGATTTCAAATGTGCTTTTCAATTGAATATTGACTAGGTATTCATATTTAGTAGCTTGAACTCAATTTCGTAGATCTAAATGTATGGTGTGTGTACCTTTTAGATTTACATATGATTTCAACTGAACAGATTAAGAGGTCATTCTTTTAAATATATCTAAGCTACTAATGAAGTTGCGTATAATCACCTTGAGAGAGGGATGTTGAAAATTTTTATCACTTGTTTCAAATTTATGAAATAGGTTTTTAAACAAAGGATTCTTAACCTTTATGCAGATATTGATTGCAACTTGCGAAGAGATTCTAGTTGTCTGATCTAGATCTAGAGTTTCTGACCTTGAAAGAGACTTTAACTTACTTTCATGAGCCCAACAGTACAAATAAACTAGCAAACAATTCTCTGAGTTTGTTAAGAAATCACCTGATAAGGAATAGGTGAAGGAAATCTTAAGTCTCATCTTGCATTTACAAACTAATCTTTATTTTATCCTGAAAACATATATATTTGCATTAACATTAGTTTAGCTTCTATTTTTATATGCTTTGCTAAATTTTTGTTTGGCTAGATAATAGACAAAAAGGAAGTAAGGAGATGCCCATGATCCCCAACGAATACAGCTTAATACTTTCTATACTACTTTGGTAAGTGTGTTTGCCTATATTGGTGACTACAATCGAAATTGAATAGAACTTATTAGTTTTATAAATTTTTGAAATACTTCAGCTTTGCATTTTGTAAAGTGATCCACCAAACACACCTAAGTCATTTATGGTGCTGCTGCCAGGGATCGGTGTTGAATTCATGAAAATGAAACTTAAAGAAGCAATATTTGAAAGCTCGACATCTATCAGACTAGTCGCTAACCTTATGAATAGTGTAAATGATTTTTTTATTTCTATTGTTTTTATGTTTTCCTATACATATTTCTTTTTTTCCTGTAAATATCATTTTATTTTCTTTATGTAAATATTTCTATTTATAATGCTAACGTTCCTTTCTGTTCATGTAATATTATTTTTTTTTATACATATGTAAATATATATATATATATATATTGCATATATGTTGTTTTGCTTATAGCTTCTTGCTATGCATACCTCTTTTTTGTTTGTAAATATGCCTATATAGTCTTTTCTTTTCATAATTCATTTGTACAATTGTATTCGTTTTATTTCTACATTATTTTTTATTCTTTAATTCTTTTTCTATACGAATGTTGTTATATTTTAATTCTTCAGCTATAATATAGCTATTGTGCTATTCTGTTGCAAAAAAATAGGAATGTTGTGGAATAATTCTTTCATAATAAAATGCAGGATTATGACTAGGAGTTAATCTCATACCTTGTTTCCCTTTACTCCAGAGCCCCATCGTGTAGAAAGAATTTCAAGACGAGTGGCTAAGGAGGAACACCAATTATTCTTAAAAGAGATGGCTAATAGGAATGACCTTGAAAATGTCATATGAGTGGAATGGGAAGAGTTTGAACCCAACAGGGTCCAATAATCCCAAATAATGCTAGATTTCTATAAGCCTACCTTGGATGGAGCCAACACAGTATAACAAGGCTTATGGCTATTGGGAACAACTTTGAGATTAGACCAAATGTGATCTAGATGGACTTGATTGGACTATGTGAACCAAATGAGTTTATAAAGGAGCTTAGGTACTAAATCGTAGTTCGACACCACTTACCATGCTCAAACGGATGGACAATATGAAAGGACAATACAAACATTGGAAGATATGTTAAGAGCATGTGTGATGGAATTCAAAGGAAGTTAGGATGCACATTTGCCACCAGTTGAGTTTCCTTACAACAATAGCTATAACTCAACAATACAGATGCCACCATAGGAGACATTATATAGGAAGAGATGTAGATCTCCTTTATTTTGGGATGATATTGAGAAGCTTACCTTAGGGCCGAACTTGGTACAAGAGGCTACTGAGAAAGTAAGAATGATTAGGAAGATAATGAAAGAAGCCCAATATAGATAGAAAAGCTGGGCTGATTTGAAGTGAAGGACTTTAGAGTTTGAAGTGGGCGACCATGTCTATTTGAAGATAAGCCACATAAAGAGCATACATCAAATTTGAACTAAAGAGAAGTAGAGTCTAAGATATATCGGACCATTTGAGATATTGGAACGATTTGGAGAGTTAGCCTATTAGCTAGCCCTATCACCTAATTTGTCTGGTATACACAACGTGTTTCATGTCTCAATATTGAGGAAACACATTCCTGATCTAGACAAAATAGTCGAGTTGGAGCCTGTGTAATTAAAGAACTTGACCTATGAAGTACATTCAATTTAGATACTCGATCACAAAGTGAAAAACTAAGGAGAAAGAGATTAGACATGTAAAAGTTCTATGCATAAACCATACTCAAGAGGCAGCCACTTGGGAAGTTGAGGATGAGACGAAACACAAATACCCTCATTTGTTTAAAAACTCAGGTATACTATTCGTTTTGTGGACAAAACTTTTCTTAAGGGAGGCAGGATGTAAACCCTTATAGACATCTTATTTTTGCTCCTTGTATCTTGATTTCTTAGAATAATCATAGTTTTTGCTTAAAAGAAAAATACTAAAAAAAAAAGAGAATAAAAATAAAAATATATAAAGAAAGTAAAAATAAAAAGAGGTTATATTGGGATCTGTGGTAGTCTTGGAGAGGTTCAATTGATTTTTCTCAATCCTAAACAGTAAACGGAAATCTAAATAGCATATGCAATTTGACAGATTATGAGTTTCTTAGCAAAAATGGGCCAATTTTTTTTCCTTTTTCAAAATGAGTTTTCAGATTTAGCTCAGATTAACCAATTTCATAGGACACTTAAAGTTTTGAGCTAAACGAAATACTGGAAAATCAATTTTATCCGGCCTAGTTTTGCTTATCCAATTTTTTCCATAGCCAACTTAAGTCGGTTATAGGAGCTTCCACCGAAATTAAATAAGCTAATTTATGAATCATTGAAGCTCCGAATAATATAGGATTCATAATATTATCAAATTAAAAATTGTTTGTTATAATATGCAATTTATATTTACTATTATCATCCTGTGCTAATTGTACTCAGCCATTAGAAAAAATAAAAGTATTTGCAATTCACAGAATTGCATGTATTAAAGGTGGGATTAAAAGAGGTCATGGGCTGTCTGCTTTTGTATTCGGCTCGTGACTCAAGGGTAGCTTGGGAAAAGCATTGCATGTTGTTGTATTCGGCACGTGACTCAAGGCTAGCTTGGGAAAAGCGTTTGGGGTAGTGAATTCAAAGGAATTATTCATTTTCATGGTCAAAAAGAATGATTGAAATGAATGCATATTAAAAAATGCCATTAACCCAAAACACGATTTTTGACCAAATTTATGGTTTTCCATTTGAAAGGAGACTCAAATCTACATAAATAGGGACTGTGGTTAACCCTTTGAAGAGACAACAATCAAGAACACACTAAAGTATCTAAGAAAGTTTCTCTTTCTAGGCAAAGTTCTTAGTGTTCAGAACTTCTCTTTAGAAGTTCTTTTTTTTTTTTTTTTTGAAGTGTATCAAGGTGAATCATTGCCTTGAAAAGCTTTCTAAGGTCCTCATCTTTCCAGTAGAGTACTCTTCATTTCAAGAAAACAATATTTGCCATTGTCGACTACCCGTGTTTTGAAGGTTGATTGCCATTCTTAGGCATTTGCTATTGCAGGTAGTTTATCTCTCACGTGATGTTCTCGATCCTCAAATCATTCACTGCCACTAAGAGCCACTAAGACTACCCATCTAAGCTTTCGTGCCTTCGATCCACCGACTGCAATCCACTTGAATTCACTCCATCTCTTGTTGCAATTTGCATTGACATATAAATTAAAAAATAGAAAATAGAGAAAAAAATAAAAAAAAAATATAATGATGATGAACATTTTGTAAAAGATAAAAAATAAAAATAAAAAAGGCTATAAATATGTTAGTCCATATATATGTAATTCAAAAAAAAAAAAAAACTTATAGGATTTACTATAAATTTTCTTTTCTTACCTATAAAAGATGTATTTAAAAAAAAAAATTAACCGATAGCTTTCAGGCTCTTACTATGTCAAAATTTTAGTAGTTGTCGAAATAATAAAATGTAACAAACTTAAATTGAAAAGAGTTAAAAACATAAAAGGTACCAACCCATTAAATTTTTTGGAAAAAAATTACGTTTCGTCTGATCCTGACTAACAGGCGCGTAGGCACTTATGGGACAACATAAAAAATGAAAAAGCTTTTGTTTTGTCTTTGTAAATATTAAATCGATTCATTGTAAATATTGTAATTATATTGTCTTGAATTGTAAATTTTGATGATAACCATAAATAACACATTTTGTAATTATGATAAATTTTGGGCATTAAATAGAATGGACTTTACTTTTAGAATTTTTAAAGTGGTAACCACATGATTTTAATAGGATAGCTTTCGGATCCAAAAATCTCTAGTTTATCAAAGTTGGATCTAAATCAATTTTTTTGCAAACTAGTAATTAAGTTAAGATCAATCAACTCACCCGATCGAAATTGGGAAAATTTTGTAAGTTAGGATCAATAACTCATTGATCCTAACTTACAAATTTTTCCCAATTTTGATCAGGTGGTGACTCTTAAAATTTTTTATAAAATTCAAATTTTTTTTAATTCCTATTCAATGATTTATATCAAATGAGTTAAAGTTTGATAGCGATTAGATTAAAAGAAATTAAACTAGAAAATAAAAAATCTAGGCTTGACAACCCTTAAAAATTTTGGATTGTTGTTTGGGTGAGTTGACTTAAATGAAATTCTAAATTTTAGTGTTAAACTTAAATTGATATGTTCCAATTCCTAACCAATAATATCAAAGCTCAATTGAGAAACCAATAGTGTATTTCTAGGTCCTAAAAGATGAATCAAGAAAAAAAAAGATAATAATAATATATATATAATGATAAATCAATCCTCCAAAATAATTCATAAATTATATGTTACTAGTATAATAAATAATAGGAATTACAAAACTTGGGAAGGTTAAATCACATGAGATAAAGGTTATTGCATGATAATTTTACTTGGGAATGGACTTCGTAGCAATCAAATTAATTCATGTACCATCCAATCACTTAATAATAATAATAATAATAAATAATAATAATAATAATGAAATTGTGTTAGATGATTAGTTAAATAAAATTGAATGTGTTGGACTAAGTTAGTAAATTGTATTGTATTGTGCATGTCAAGTTAAGCCTTTTTTTTTTCCTTTTGCAGAAATTCTTTAAGGCCAAGCCCAATTAATTATAAATCAAACCCAACTCATTCTTAATGAAAACCAAGCCCAATCCAAGGCCTTTTCTTTCTCCTTTAGTTGTCTCAAAAGTCAACAAAGCATATATTAGATTATCACAAAGCAAATTTTAAAAAAAAGTCACAATCCTAAAACAAATCAAAACCAACATTTCCATATTGTAAAGTAAAACACATAATTTCTTATCAAATTTCTCCCATAATCCACTTAAAACCTTCTTCACGACTTCATCTCTAAGTTAAGGAATCTTAAGGTAAAGTTTGCATGTCTTTCAAATCATCTATTTATTTGTTACTTTCATGGATGTTACTTCTATTTTCATAAGTTTTTAGTGAGTTGAGTGTGATATTGATGAATTATCTTGGTTTAGAGAACTAAATATATCCTTGAAGTTGAGATAAATGAGTATATGGAACTAGTTGTAGTTGTGTTGTAAATGAGTGAGTTGGTGAAGTTTGTGTGATGTTTCAATATTGAAAATGAAGTTGTGGGAGTTGTTTGATGAAGTACATGTGAAGTTTATGAATGTTTGTTGGTAAGTGTAAACCTTTACATACTCTATTTTTCGAAAGAAACACGAGGGGAAACACAGGGTAACATTTTGATCGTGTATCTCAAACCCTCGAAATGATACTACTTAAAGAAAAATACGAGGGGAATATGATCATTTCTTTTCAACCGTGCTTCTCATTATGTGTTGAGCGAAGAAGAAAATTGAGAAAACATGAGTGGAACACGGCCACACACATCTAACCATGTCTCTCTTTGAATTTCTAAAGGAATTAGCATACATGTGATTCACGACTTATTATATCAAACCGTGCTTCTCTCTAATTTTTGAAGTGGTTTGTATAACAATGAAATACAGGCAAAACACGGCTTGCCCTATCTAGCTGTGCTCCTCTTTGAGTTCCAAATACAAATGAAACACGTCTTGATGTTTTTGCCATGTTTCTCATTCTTTTGAAATATCGGGGGGGGGGGTGTGTGTGGAGGTGTATGGTCTTGTACCTGCATGTACTCTTTGAAATAAAAAAAATAAATAATAAAAATAATAGGAATTAAGGAATGAGTTACATAGATGTATGAGTAACTCTAAGTTAATTGTTAATAAAAGCTTGATGTTTGATAAATAGACTTAACATTTTATTTATGATTTAATATTAAGTTTTATATGAAATGATTTCTTGTAACAAATTCATATCCTTAGTTGAGTACGTCTATTGATCATTTACACGCTAGTTTAAGTATGCAGTAACTTGATTGTTGGTTGATAAGTTAGCATACTTGAATCAACTAATAACAAAGATGAATTAAGTATGCTTGAAATTGTTTTGTGTATGCCATTTTAACCGGTTCGGAGAGTGGCAACTTGATTGACGATGTTAACATTATAGTTAGATGCTTAGGCCACCCTTATCATGATGCAATGACATTTTATAAGTGGCTTAGCAGGTAGTCGATAGGGTAACGATATCGGTATAATGTTTACTTATTCATAAAAAGAAATAATATGATTTAGTTTAAGTTTAAGGGATCGGTTAAACTAAGTGATATTATGGATTAAGTTAAGTAAAGATGAGAAAAGGCTGTGAACCATAGATGAAGCTATTTTCCTTTTCAATTAGATATAGATATAGATATTCGGGTTGCCTATATCAACTCTTAAGCATCTGCTGTAACTTAGGACCTCTTGGTTCCCATGACTTGTCTCCAAATTTTGAACACTCCTATGTTGATTTTATGAACGTAATTAATGATTAATAATCTAATGATTGTTTTATTGCATTAGATTAGGATTGTATGCCATGATGTATTTGTTTGCGTTACTTGTGTACTGGACCTTTGGCTCACGTTTTCTTATTACAGGTGTTGATGAGGACAAGTTTTATGATCAACTGGGCTATGGGATAGATTTTGAAGAGTTTTTGGATAAATAGGACAACTAGGGATCCTGACCTTGATGACATCTATTGTGTAATAGATTAGTGAAAATGTCTTCATGGACGATGTAATAATTACTAAAGACTTTTCAAACTTGTATGTATTTTTGTTAAGGCTTGATCTCAAGTCTTTGGTTTGTAATCTATGTATTGATTCTTTTATTATGTTTTTGAAGAACAACAAACTTTTGTAAAAATATGTATGGTACTACTCTTAATGAGTAGTTTTGTAAAAGTTCTTTTGGCGTATTTAGACAAACAGTTAATACAAACTTTTTTAAAAATAATTTTACATAAATATTTAAGGATTGCATGTGGTTGGGATTGGTTACGTCGGGATATAGTTTATGAGCATGATGGTCTTCACAAGCTGTTTTTTTTTTTTTTTTTTCAGCTTTCATGTGTGCTAGAAAGGGCACCTTAAACAATTTCCCCGGTTCAGCCAAAACAACAACTTAACATGAGTAGTTCAAATTTAACTAAACCGATTACGTTTCAATTACTCCATACCCCAACCGTCTGCTTCGAGTTATCTAAGGACAACAAAATATGAATATAAGATCCTAAACCAACGTAGAAAGTACACTAGACCCTATAGCTCTATGTATTGGAGATTACTAAGTCATTTAACTTACTTAAAGGGCCATATTTCTTCCCATTTCCTGAACGTACAGAAGGCTGCCAAAACCGCTTAGAAAGTCGTTTTGAGTTTTCTTTTAGAACCTCTAGAAAGCTGCTGGAAAGAAGTATAATAAGGTAATTTTTTTTCTTTTTTTTTTTTTCCTTCTCGGCAACTCTAAGCTCTATCCCTTTCTTGATAACTTCCATTATTTTCCCAGTAGGGTCCACATAGAAAAGAGACAAGAAGACAGGATTTCTTTCTCCCCTTTTTGACTCTTCAATTTGGTAAGATTCCTTACCTATATGTGTTAAGGAAATAAATGAAAGTAGACAACATTTTTTTTAATTTAATTTAGCACTTTCCTACTAGATGTCAATCGAGGTTTGCAAAACAAACAAAGTAAAAAGGGGTCCTAGTTTCACTGGGAAAAATTTCTACTCTTGCCAAAGTATTCTATCTTTTATTTATGAAGTCAAGACAAAAAGAATAAATGATTGAGCATAAAAAGTTATGTATAAAGCAAACATCTCATCAGGGATTATTTAGAGATAGTAACTCATCGTGTATTATTGATTCTATGTCCTGTGAGATATATATATATATATATATAGATATGTATGTATACGTATATGCATATTTTACGTAGCGACTTAATGAGTAAAATGATGAAGTTGTCCAAGGAATAGAAATGTTAATAGTTCCATTTATTTTATTTCATTTAATTAATTAGTTATTTTCTTTTCTTTTCTTTTTCTTGGTCGAAAGCCTTGTTGCTCACACAGAAGGGGTCTTTTGACTAAATTTATAAAGTAACCTTTTTTTTTTTTTTGTCTTTTTGGCAAAAGGGATTGTCACTTGTTAGTTATGAAGATACTGGAGGAATTATAACATGAAAGGACTGTGCAGTTAGATGAAATTATGAACTTAAGGAAAATCCACATGTACAAAGCAAACAGAATATTATAGTTATTACAGGGAACATTCATTTCTCCTTTATTGGATGAGATATTTTAATGCATTAAATATTAGACTTTTGAAGCTTGTGAAATTACGTAGGGATCCATACGTGTATATGTATCATGATAGTGAAGTTGAAAAGAATATATATCTATATATATATATAATAGCCAAATAAAGATAAAGAAAACTAATTAAATTATCTTCCAAATTTCTATATGGCCGAGATACATGTTATAAATGAAAAGAGTAATTTTCACTCCTATCATACTTTGGCCAAAACCCCTCACAAGGAAATTAATTCAGTTTCCTTTTAATATTTCTTGAATTCATTAGGCTAGTTGACCACTTCTAGTTTGGTGGAAATGGAAACAATTAGCATTCCAAATGCATGAGGCCACAAACCAACGATTAAAGTTGGTGTTAGCACGTTTATAGTACCGTATCAATTTATTAGTATAATTTCCTAGAGGAAAGATAAAAAAATTTAATAAATAAAAATAAAAGTAAAAAAAAACACAAATAATTCACACTGTTGTAATATATCATTTATAAATTATGACTATAGTTAATCCTTATACATTTCGTGAATTTCTCTTTATATTCAAGCTAGTTTGAGTTTGGAGATATCTATCCAAAAGGTTATTTTGATTCATAAGCATGGAATGAGTTACTCCTATAACTATTGCATTATTTGTGATTGTAGTGGTGGAGCACTTAGATTAAATGACATATGAAAATGCTATGCATGAATGGGTATGTGGGAATATTTGCATGTGATTGAAATAATGGTTGGTTTCCAGTGCTATGGGAGAATCTGGATAGGCTGTAATCTTGTCTTTGAGCATGGGCTCTATTATATGAGGGTAGAACTAAATCGTCCCCGAGGAAGGCAACTCACCTTTATAGAGCCATGTCGGCGACTGTACTGTGGTCTTACTCTTAGAGTAACGATCTCGAGCTTTCTTATATATAATATATATATATATTTGAAGAATTACTTTATATATGTATATATTAAAACTTCTTTGAAAGGATTTAAAAAATTAAACCTTGGTTGCATCGTCCAGGCCTGGTGGGTTTGCGTTGGCCTTCACGTCCTCTCATGGTTTTCTAACCCTGTTCACAGAGGGCATAAATCTGTACTATATACAATTAATCCAGATGATCGTGTATGTTTGCTTATGTGGTTACTTGCATTACATGTGTTTGTATTAATTATTTGATAACCTACCAAGAAGTGCAATAGGAGGATTAATCTCACTCAGCTGGTTGTAGCTAACCCCCCTATAATAGTTGTTATTGCAGGAGTGCCTGTAGGACATGCTCAGTTACGAGATGCCATATGTTAGTGTTATAGTTTTAGGATCAAGTGGGATGATGAGCGATTGAGAGTAAGATCCCTTATATTTTGCAAGACCTAGCTATATTTATGTTTAATTAATTAGACCTATTGATAAGTTGCTTATCTAGTTTCATAGATCTAGATATCATGAAATACTCATATATACATATATTTTTGGACTATTCTTATGGAGATATTTTCAGTGTGGAGCTCATTGCCCCTACTTTATCTATAAGTGGGAAATTATATTTCTTCTCTATGTTTATAATTGGAAAAATCCCTATTACCGCTGCATTTATAGTACATGCTCTGTGACTGCTATATTCTAATGGTGCCCTAATGTGAGCACGCCTTATACACAGTATTGGAAGGGAGTCATTCCTTAGCTTTGGTATAGTCTATGGTGGGCTGTCATGAATAGGGTGTCCTTTGGGGTGTGACAGTTTATTTAGCCACATGCCGCATGATTTTATCCTTTGGTACCAGTGCTTCCTTGGAGGTTACCCATCCTAGAATTGCTCTGCCCAGGCACACTTAACTCTGGAGTTCCGACGAACTCCAAATCATTATACCAAAAGGCACTTCTATGATTAGAGTTCCACCTATTTATATTTGAGAGTTATTATATACTCTCCCACTTATATAATTGATGTTTTCGTCACTTTTGTTACACAGGTCTAGAACCATAACAAGTAAGGAAGACACTCATCCACTTCCGACTGGTGAACTACTCTGATACCATATGTAGAATCCCAGAATTTTACCAGCCGAGGTATTATCCGCTTTGGCTACACGCCATACTATTTTATCCTTTGGTGCCAACGCTTCCCAAGAGGTTGCTCATCCTGAGATTGCTTTGCCAAAAGCATGCTTAACTTTAGAGCTCTGATGAACTCAAACCATTACATCAAAAGGTGTAAACCCCAAATTTTTTGTTACTCTTAAAAAATAATCCTATAATTAAAATACCGAATCGAAACCTTAAAAGCCAACCTAAATTAAAACCAAGCCCTAAACAATATCAAATACAAAATTTCATGTCCTTAAGAAAAAGAGAACCTTCAAAAACAAAAGAAAACTCATTAATCGTTCGACTCAAAAACCCGAATGTGAGATAATTCATCTATCTAGTCCCTAACATATAAATCCAAATGGAATATCCAAATAATATTTAATAAAAAAATTATAGAACCTTAAGCCTTTCGTTAATTTTGGAATGAAAAAAATCTAAATTAATACCGAAAGTCAAACTGAGTCATCACACAACCCTATACTCGATTAAACAATCGTGGTAACTGAAAAATATTAAATAAATCATAAAAATAAAGTAAAACATAAAATTGAACCAAAAAAATAAAACAGTCATAAATCCTAAAAAATTTATACTCTTCCTAATAATCTTAAAGCCGTAATTAAAACCGGATCCCTAAAAGTCAATTAAGCCAACAATAGGCCCTATGAGATTAGATCCAACAATCCCATGCTCTTAACCTCTAAACAATAAAGTTGAGATAATTGTAGATTAAAGTCCGTAATAATATAGGGAATCTTGAAAATATTAGATTCGTCAAAATTTATTTCATTTCAATCCTAACAGAATCAGATATCGAAAATCCTGCCTCGGTACACCGAATGGTAAAAATATTCCAATAATATTTTAGACTCGTAATAATATGAGGATTCTAAAAATATTTGTTTTAGAATTTTTTGGAATCTAAAAATATCTAATATAACATGTTTAGGCGTATTTTTATTACTACCGGTATTTTATTTGTTTAGTCTACTATTCATTGTACTATTTCTACTATTCATCTATTTCTACTTTTCTTTGCAATATATTTTTACAACCTATATACTTATTTCTTACAATTTTTCTCATAAAAATTATACGCTACATATCACTAAACTTCTCTTACACTTTTTTTTTTAAAATTAACTTTTAATTATTCCTTTTTTTCATGCCATCAATTTTCTTTTTTTTTTCTTCATTTATTTAATTAACTACAATTTTCCTCCAACTTTTTCTATAAATATATCATCTCTCCTTCATTCTTTATACACATCTCATACACATAGCAAAACTCTACCAAAATCATTTCTCAACTTCTTTATCTAATATTCTCTCCAAAACTCTCTTCTCGACTCTCTCATCTATTCATATTCTTACTATCTTCATACAACATTAACCTCTCTTTCTTCTACCACCCACTTCTCTACATTAGGTAAAAATTCCTACAAATGTTCCTTATGCTCATGTAACTTAACATGATCATAGTATATGTTTTCTAAACCCATGGGAGTTCAGAAAGAAACAATATATTCATGTTTTGTTTTTATTCGTGCAAAATTTTTGTTATATTATTATAATATTATGCTCTATTTTTTAATCTAACTCTTATATGTTATTAAATATAGTTATGTATGTATGTATGTGTGTGTGTATATATATATAGCCTATAAGCTCACTAACATAACTTTTATTTATTCATGCTTTGCAATTTATTTATTTATTTCATGCTATTATATTAGGACTAGTCTTTTTAGTCTTAAACTTGTCTTTAGCAAGTCAAAACAATTTTCTCACTTTTTTTGGACTTCTCCATAATCTAAGTTCAGGAAGCCTTTAAATAAATCTAAGACTCTCATGATTTTCTTATTTGATTTCTTATTTTCTTAAAAGACTTGCCTATGTTTAAGTCCGAGAAGTCTTGATACAAGCTAAGACTTCCCAACACTTAACTTTTATTATGTGCTTATTTAATTTTTGTGTTTTATCTTTTATATGAATTATTTTTGTTTATGATACTTAACTATAAGTTCATATTCATGCATGATCATCTTGTTGTTGTCTTAATAAAATAAAAAGATTCCTTTCTTTAATAAAGAAAATGAGAATTAAATTGTTTATAACAAAATGATATTTGTTACTTGGGAAAAATTCCCGTTAAAACTTAGATCTATATTTTAACACAATTCTTTTCAAAAGTTTAGACAAGTTTATCATAGATTTTAGTGTTGTTATTATGACTTTTTTTTTTTTTCAAAATTTAACTAAAGTAGACCTCTAATCTCTTTTCAAACTACCAAGATAAAATTTTCATCTAAAACTTTAAAGTTGATAATTCTTTATTATATAAATTTTTCTTAAAAACTTTTTTATAAGATTATCACCAATACTTTAAGAAATACTAAGAACCAAATAACTTTTCTAAGTTAAGTCTAAAATCAACTCACTAGTTAAAAATCCACTTAGAAATGAATCGGTATACAACTTAAGGAACTAAGTTTTAAGAGATAAAAATCCATTTTCTTTTATTAAATAAATAGTTATGATAGATAAATACTCACTTGTAATAAACTAAGGATTTTTCCAACAAAGGTCCATATATTGAAAAATTATAGATTTAGAAAAGAGTTATTATGAGAATAAAAATTTAAAACAAGCTATTCCTTTAAATTTTCCTCTTAAGCTAAAACTTAAAACATATTCTTTACAACTTAGAATGATTTTTCTCATAACCATATAAAGTTTCATGTTTTGGAAAATAATTAGTTAAGAGAAGCTAGTATGAAAGTAAAATATTCATGAGATCTAAATAAATATGAAATTATCATTTCCCTTAATTAAATGTCACATTTATAAAATCTAAGAATTTAAAATTTTGTTTAAAGAATTAAACTTAGGAAATTTTTTAAAAGAGAATTACACTTAGGTTTTATGTTACAAATAAATAAAACTATGTTTTATAAAATAAATTGTTAAGCAAGAATTTGTGAAGACCTTTAGAAAATACATATATTGGATTATGTGTTTTCTTGTTAATCAAATCACATATTTACAAAAGAGCTATTTAAATCACAAGTCAAAGAATGACGCTTCACTAAACTCTTTCTTTCATAAAAATTATCTACAAATTTTATTTCAAGACAAAATCACTAGAATCATACATAGAATATGAGTCTATGTATATATTAAAATGATTTTTTCAACCATATAATGTTTATGCATTTGCTATAGAATTTTGGGATGAAATAAAAATCGAGGAATTTACAAATTAAGACTAGAATTTTTGTTCTAAAGTTGTACCAACCCATTTTCGAACCCAAATGACTTCAAATGTTAAAAATAACCTTAGAAATAGATAGATCTTTTTGAGTAGGTAGAAAACGACATCTTTTATGCGAAATTCCAAGTTAAAAAGAGCAAGTTATAGCAATTTTAAGTTGGGGTTTCACATAATCGATTTTTTACAAAAATCATAAAATAGAATTAGAAAGTTTGAGCAAACTTTCATGAAATCTCATTCTGGGTATTTCTTTTGTCTAGGTGACGAAGAATACAGGATTTTCCTTCCTGAGGACTACTACGACTAAGAAGTTGCAATATAGACGAGTGAGTTTCAATTTACGTTTTATCTATTCGTGCATGTGCTTGTATAATAGAGCACTAGATATTAGGGAAAAATCAAAATTGATATGTGTGCGGGTTACTATGGATACTATGTATGTGATTTGTTATGTGTGATCAATAAATGATAAGCATATCGGAGCTTGACTGGTTGGTTAATATAAATTGCCCTTTGTATATTTTTGTGTGTGCAAATATTGATTGATCGCCTTAAGTGGATTAATATAAATTGCCCTTTGTATATTTAAGAAATTAGGATGTTCAAGGAATACAGCTTCATGGTGTAGCCGAGCCAGATCGATCACTTTAGGTAAGAAAAGCCCAGGGACTAGTAGTATGGTTCATTGGAACCCCAAGACGCGCACAAATTTCAAGGAGGTCGATGGTGATTCATTCAAAGCATTCCCTAACCCTCAATGGAGGTAAATCCATTCTACAAACGAAACTGATAATCGTATATATTATTTGATCATATGGTTATTGCATTTCATATGCTTGCTTAATGGACTTGTTCGATTGCTTTGTTATGAGTACTTTTGCATAAAGAATATCTCATTAAACTAATTATGCTTATCTCTCAATTGATTTCTAATGTTGCAGGATTATCGTTTTTACACACGAGACCACCCTGACTGCCTGGGTATAACCTACATTTTTTGGGAGCTTTTGGAGGAATTCTATTTTGAAGACTTTAGATTAGATTTCCTTCAAAATCTTTCAGTTTTAGTTATTTGTTTTAGTAAGACTATGTTATTATGGAGATTTATCAGGGAATACCCCGTAGAAGATGTAAGACCTTTTATTTTGATAAATCATAATAACATTGCCTTGAATGTTCTGCTGCCATTATCCTAAAATGCATAGCTCTATCGGTCTCTCTTTGTTGTGAACGTACGCCTTGTACTAATATGAAAGCTTTCGAGTCACTAAGGTAGTCATTCTCAAGTTTTAATATTGTGTACGACACTGTCACGTTTATTATGGACTTAAAATATTTTAGAAATAGGCCCAATTGAGTAGGTAAAAGGTATTAGACCTATTATTATGGAATTAAGTCCATAAGGTATAGCTTTAAGTATATGATATATTTTATAGGTTTAGGCCTTAATTGAATGGAATTCTTGATAGAATTTGATGACTTGAACCATTCAGGAGTAAATAGGCCTAATTAGCTAGAAACCAAGTTATTGATATTAAAGTTATATTTCTATGTCAATTTTAATCATTTAAGCCCATTTGTATTTACTTGTTAAATTGGACCCTAGTTTAGTAGCTAGGCCCATAATCAATTTCTAAAGCCTAAAAACAATTTTATTAACCAAGTTGGTCATAAATTATTTCTATGTCCATTTTATATGCTTTAAGAACCTACTATAAGTTCATAACCTATTAACCCACAATTCATGTGTGTGTTGTGTCTTCACAAGCTCATTGTTTCATTGATTTTATGATTTGTCCTCATCATATATTTACAATGCATCAACTTACAAATCGAGCTGCTACAAATTTTTATCAATCATGTTGTCACGATAAGTCTTGATAATAGTATTATCTAATTAGGAACTTCCATCATCTAATTTTGTCCAAGTCTTTATCAAACACTATAGGA
The DNA here is from genome assembly GCA_024138025.1 of Combretum micranthum. Lineage (NCBI taxonomy): Eukaryota > Viridiplantae > Streptophyta > Magnoliopsida > Myrtales > Combretaceae > Combretum > Combretum micranthum. The sequence continues at coordinate 180,761 of JAMXBD010000592.1, forward strand.
ATCATTTGTTTGAGGATTATTGATAATGACAAATGATGTTTTGCACTTGTCACCAGTAGTAGGGCTATAAACAAATCGAGTCAAGTCGATATAGTACCAAGCTCAAACTGAATAAGAAACTCGAAACTTGAATTAAAACTCGATAGAGTTTGGATTTTTAAGTTCGAACTTGACTCAATTTAATACTTGATAAACTTGAACTCAACTCGATTAAGCTTGATTATTCTTTTAAATATTGATTTAATTATAAAGAGTACCTAATAATCAATTAACTTGAATTTGACTTGACTCAATTTAATACTTAATTAAGCTCGCAAGCTCTCCAAGCCGAGTATTTTAAAGCTCGAACTCGAACTTGATAACTACTCGAATAACTCGAACTTAAGCTCAACTCGATTGTAAGCGAGTCGAATTTGAGCTTTTGTCGAGTCAAACTCAAGTAACTCGCAAGTTATCTTGACTCACTTACAAACCTAACCAGCAACAGTATTCTACCCATGCCCTTTTCTTAAAAAAAAAAAAAAAAGGGTTAAACACTCATGAACATGCTCATTTAATATTAAACTAAAACACCTCTTAGAGATTCACCATTTTTTATTAGTGTCATGTAATTCTTCTCTGATTTGCCCTTTGACATGCCAAATTAATATTATATCAATAAAAAATTAAAAAAAATTGCCATGAGAACTTTTACAAATGAAGCAGGGGTGATTGGCAAAATTAGCAAAAAAAACAAGAACTGCTACATAGCATTTTTAATTTTATAAATTTAACATGTTCAAAATAAATAAATTGATAAAAACATAAACAAAGCATTTTAACTTATTCTAAATTTAAGTAAGACATCATTACAAAAAAGGGTAAATTGCACCAGAAAGTCACAACGTTTAAGGGTAAATTTATATTAGGTCACAACGTTTCAAGTGATTAAAAAGATATCACAACGTTTAGAGAACTAGTCAATTGAGATCACTATTAACACGTGTCAACAGAAGAAATTTTTAAAACTAAAATTTAGAAGATCTGGCACGTTATAATATGTGCCAATGGTGATCTCAATTATTGGGTTAAAGATCCAATCCATATGGGTCTATAATCAATGAATCTTAAGTATATTATATATACTTAGAAGAAGAATTGGAAATTAAGGAGATTTATGCAAAACAAAGGAGTTCTGGAACCTGTATGCCATTCAAATGAAGATTAAGGCCGTCGGCCTTTAAATATAAATGCTAGCCTTGAATTGAAATTTTTTTCCGAAAGCTGTGTTTAGGCAAGGCCAGCATCAAAGCCATTGGCCTAGACAGGTACACTGTCGGCATTCTTCCAACAACATTTCAATGCCGATCTAAGCAGCCAGCCTTTATTTTAAAGATGTCAGCTTATCTTTGTTGCATGTTTTCCCTTTATCTTTTGTATAAACTCCTTGTTTTTTTTTTTTGGTATCAATTGTTATTTTAAAACCTAGAGAGAGCTCTAGAGAGATAGAGGCTTGATCCTGTTGTTGAGATCCACTGGTTTTGGTGAAGATTTGTTGTTGTCCACTAGTGTTATCTAGTGAAGTAAAACTGTATATCCCATTATTGTTGATAGTGGAAAATTATTTGTGCGGCAGTCCCTTGGTTTTCTCCAACTTGGGTTTTCCACGTAAATCCTAATATTGTTAATTTTTATTCTGCAATTATTTTTATTGTGTTGTAATCACTACAGGAAAGAGGAAAAATTGTTGTGATTATTTCTAGGTTAATTGAGGATTTTTCTTGAAAAAGTAGTATCATGGTCCAGGGTTGAAAAAAAAAAAAATATAGGGTTTTTCTTGTATTGCAAGCATGGTGAATTATCAGGTACGATGATAAAATTGAATTCATCAAATTACTCTATCTAAAAGTCTATGATAGAAGATCTATTGTATTACAAAGACCTATATTTGCCTTTGGGCGATGATAAAGTGAAGCCAACAGATAAATCTAATGAAGATTGGACGATCATGCATAAAAAAACTATCGGTTATATCCAACAATAGGTTGATCACAATATGTATCATCGCATTGCCCAGGAAACCAAAGCTAATGTTATATGGAAGACATTGAAATTCATGTATTAGAGGCAGACTACCTTAAATAAAACTTCATTGATTAGGAGAGTGGTAAATTTGAAGTATAAGGATGGATCCAATATGACTGAGTACTTGAATGATTTTCAAGGCTTGGCGAATCAGTTATCTCCTATAAAGCTTGTGCTTAAATATGAGATTTAAGCACTTTTATTATCAAGTTCACTGCCTAAAAGATGGGAATTATAAATAAAGACAAAGGTGTAATGGGTTATATTTTAGACTCTTCAAGAGGCATTTCAACATGGGTTGTACCAATGGCATGATAGGAGACTTTGGTTCATGGACAATACTCCTAGCATGTTTAATAAAGGAAACACAAGGGGCTAAGATAGTCAAAGATATATTAGAGCTTTCTTCTTTAGAAATTTTTTTTAGTTCTTTTGGTTCATGACATTTCTAAGACTTTTAGAATTAAAAGCAAAATCCACTTCAACACTAGGTATAGGAGCCACCTTATCAACCAACTTTATTGAAAGACATTACCTCCATCAACAACACTTGAAACACAACTACAAGAAGAACTAGTAGAAAACCCTACAGATGAAATCTAAGGTAAAGCTTCATTCATTTTATCCTTCCTACACTACCATTTATATTCAAATTTCTAGGTAATAAATTTGCATTAGTCTCCCTACATATACTCTTTAACTCATTCTTCCACACAATATTACTATCACCAAGCATACTCTTACGTGTCCAAAACCATTTCTAACTACTACAACCCTCATTTAAGGTCCAAACCCACTTTAAGACCAAACTTCTTACTACATTACATAGGAAGATACCCAAGCATAGCACAAGTAAAATAAAAATTAGATAAACGTTCATATTTGAAGCTTATTTTATGTCTTTTCATGACGTTTCTATTAATCCACATTTCCTTCTTACGAGGCTTTGAGGCTTTATTAAGAACCCTTACTTGTAAGAACCTCGTACACCCTCCATTAGCTAATTTCAGAGTTTAATTTCTATAAGTTTCACCAAAGTAGCTCCAATAAGCTTTGCATTTTTATCATTTGTTTCATCTAATTTAACTCCATGAATTTGTACCTAAAAAGCTACTTCATCTAAACATACTTCCTCTAAAGTATACTCACTACACCGTTGTTTAAGCACAAAAATGACCCATAACAACCCAAGATCTATTAGACAAAATCATCCTCATAGAGTGTGAGGATTCAAAAGTAACCATAAATTTATTTAGACTAGAAGGAGTAAACATCACCTTACCGTATTCTTCCTATGATTTCCATAATATACTCATCTCAATAGCACGATTAAGAGTTTTATCAGCAATAACCTAACAAACAAGGATAAACTTCTTTTCTTGTTCTTCATAAGGAGAAATATCTAAAATCAAGTGCTCCTCTTCATCATCACTATCGTTGGAATGGCATATTGCCGGTTCCTTTCCATTGCCCATTGCATTAAATAATCTTCTCAATAGGAAGAAGAAAAGAAGATTAGTATAGGACAAATTAAGTAAAAAAAGAAGGAAAGGTGAAGAAAAAAAAATGAGAGACAAGCAACCAAAGACATATAAACAAAAAAGAACGAAGAAAGTACATCAACATCAATAAAAGGGACCCAGAAAGAAGAAAAGAAGCATGATAAAAAAAAGATCAAAAAAGAAACAACACAAAAGCAAACAAAAATAGCTTACCCTATACCTAAATGAAAAGCTAGAGAAGCGAAAGCACACAACAAAGACATCAAGATCACAAACAAAGAACCAATTCAAAGGAATAAAGATGTAAAATTTTGGATTGGTTTTTGTTTTTGATATTATATTATTTTTTTCTTATATATATAAAGAAAAGCGATAGAAGCAAAAAGAAAGGGAAGATATGGGTAAAGAAGCCTGCAAAAAAAGTGAGCAAAGAGCAGTAATGACGATAGAATATTCTGTGTATAAGTTTGCTTGAGAAAGAGAAAAAGAAAAACCCTTGAACCAACACACACACTCAGTGTAGAAGGCTCTTAGAAAACGAGAGAGAACTCTTAAACGAGAGAAAGCACATTGCATTACTTCTAGATTACTAGAGTATGTAGTGGTTCATTTTCGAACATTATTGCTTTAATACATGAATCCAAATAAATAAGGCAAAGAGAGATAGGGCAGCACCCCTTAAACTTTAATTATATATGTGTTGTGTGTGTATATATATATATATAGGTCATAAACCTTATAAATATCTATAAATTCAAAATGTTGTTGATTAGATTTTTTTTTTTTTTTTGTTAATATTACCTTGCAATAACATCGTTTACGGCCTTTGGGCTACCTTAGAATTTAGACTTGATCTAAACTGTGTTGTAACGTGCTATTAAGAAACCAAAAATGAATGTGGTAACATTTACAAATTTAGTAAGCTTAATTTCTTTCTTTTTTTCATTTTCCTTTTTGATTCGAGGGGCTAGGGTTTTGGGATAGATAAAAATATATAATATTAAAAAGTATTTAGCCAATATGCAAAATTAATGGTGTTAACAAACGTGATATAGGCAATGATTGGTTGCCTAATTTTTATGGTACTGAATTGAATATAAGTCAATGTATCATGTTTGGTTTACAAAATGTAAATGGGATTGGACAAAACTTTCTTATGGGATAAGACAAAACTTAAAAATTTTTATTCTTTATATTTGATGGGATAAAAATATTTGAACTAGACAAAAATAAAGTTTTTTAATAAGAATTTATCTAGTACTATTTAGTATCGTATATATCAAACATAGTACAAAATAATTATTCTGTCCGATAGTCCTTGTATTATGCTGTTGAATAAAACTTCTTTAATGTTTAGTTTTATGTCAGATTTACAACAAGGATTTTACAAATCTCTCTGTGTTGCTATTGTTTAAGGGCTTATTTCCAACTTATATTTGATGTACTCAATTACAATATTCAAGTATGTTTTAGTTCACAAAAAAGTTAAAAGATTAAAAATTTTAATACATATCTATATCCAAGATAACATATAGACATTTTAATTAGAGAATAGAAAGTCATTTTATCCTATTTTTATTTGGTATGTAGAAATTAACTGGAACGAAATTGTGATTCTAGCATTCATTCCTTTTTCTATATTTGGAAGCGCTATAAGAAGCCAAAATCATAATTTCTTAGAATAGATGATTCCAGCTTTGAGGTGAAATTCGATTACGCATTTGAGAAGTTCTTTTCCACCTTTCTTTAAAAATTTTTAATTAAATTACCTTTTCGTCCATATGAACTTATTATCTTATTTTTTATGAAGGATATTTTTGGTAAATTGCAATATAAACTAATTCTTTTCATTTCATTTCGTGTCTTATCTAAATAAAGAATAGACTAATCATTCCCTTATTGATTTCATTCTATTCCATTTCTTTAATTTCAATTAATTCATTCTATTATGGACGATTCCTATGTATATTGACATAAGCGTGTTTTTGAATTTTTCAGTTAAAGCTCATTACAATCTTCATCTTTTATCATCTTTCATTTGTAAAGTGACAGTGGACTTTTTTTTCATTGTGTACATGGTTTTAAGGATGGGAATTTGCTATCCATAAATTAGCTGATCAATTAATACTTGCCGCATTTTATGTGATAAAATCATTAAAATAAATAATAATAATTATTTCATAACATCTGACAAGAATTGATTAGTTAGAACAAGAATAAAACAACAATTAAAAACGGCAAACTTTTTTTCCTCCTTTTAGTATCCTACTCCTCCTGCCGACACTTGGTGATCACCGACAAAAAGACTTATAAATGAAATAATCCATATCAAATAAAATTAATGAAGTGCCGACACAAAAGGAATCCTATCCTTTCTTCATCATTTTCTCTCTCTTTCTCTCTCTTCTCTCTAAATTATCTAATCAAACCATGCGGTACCACACCAATTAGCTGAAACTGAAAGACGTAATGGGCACAATTTGTAAGATTTGATATGAATGGGTTTTTTCATCAGATTTAGCATTACACACTTTAAATCATCATTAAAATCACGAATACTTTGCTGTTTTATAATCATTTTGACAATCATATACTCTACGGTTTTTGCATAATTATCTACAATAATTCCAAATTTCCAATCATCAATTGCGAAGCGAAAATTCATGACTTTATTTCGGGTTTTCTTTAATATATTTGTCTTGTTGGTGCTGATTTTAAATGAGAGTGAAAAACATGTCTAAGATTTTTATAAAAAATAATTATCAAGATATAATCGATTTGAAAAAAATTATCTAAATTCTATAGTAAAATCGCTCGTATTAATTAAGATATAGATTGAATTGAGATTAGATAGATTTCCACACATTATATTTTAAACCAACGCACCTTAAAAAGGGAACACAGGCAATCCAAAAAGATCTTAGTCCATTCCAATAATTTGCATAGCTTAGACTATTCTACTTAACTTTGATCTTACTGACCACTTAAATAATAAAAAATAAACCAATATACAAAACCTTGTGCGTGGATTCATAAAGCATTTGCTTAGTTTTCTTATATGTGTTACTGCCCTCAAAGCCTTTGTTTTAAGAAAAAATTAGTAGGTAATACATGCTATTTATATTTATAAGTTATGATAATAATTATTTTAAAAACTACATCCTACTAATCCATATTAAAAATAGTTACATTCTAAACGGTACAACTAAGCATGATAATATTTTTCTTCTAATATGATTGGATAATGCAACCAATCTCCAAACTAAACTCCAAATTTGCAAACATCATCATGACATTGACAAAATCGAAATACAAACTATCAAATAAAAAATAAAAAAGTGAGTGGATGAATCATCATCAAATTTATCATCATTTCAACTCATACATCATGACACCATCGTACCATCTTTCCACATACATTTACATACATCCACCATGTTATTATGACCCGCATGCCATCCTCACATTACACAAGAAAAAGGGGAAAAAGAGTAAAAAAGAGAGAGACAGAATAGATATCAACTAAAACAAGAACACATCACTTGCACTATAACAATAACCCCAAACAACTACTACACTTAATTGGCAACCCCTTAATTGCTTATCTTCACCCTTTCTAATGGTGCTTATTTGCAGCATTGCATTGCTTTCTAATCTCACCCTTAGTACCAGTAAGAGGGTTGTTCTCAGACAAGAGTGCGATGGCTCTTGAGAATTCCTTGAAGAAATAGTCTTGGCTTTTTGCCATTTTCTTCACATAGGGCTTAGTCCTCTTATCTGTGGCTAGCTGGTGGTCCACTAGCAATAAACCCTTGTTGTCCAATATGTTCCTGTAGTAGTTGTTGTCTAATATCATTGGTGTTCCTCTGTCATTCCTCACGTATTGCACTGCCTTTGGGTCCGGGATCGCATCCGGGCACTTGTGAAGCATGTGTGGGATATGGTCCGGGTTTAGGGCCGGGTCGATTGTGGGGTATAGACGATGGACTAATTTAATGCAGTGGGTTCTGCCCACGCTGTGAGCTCCTGTTAGTGGCATAAGCACAAAATCATTCAACTAGAATGGGTGATATACACTAATATATCCACACAACAAGAAATTTGGTAAAGCTTCTTCACACAAGATTCACTCTATAGAATTATTGATTTAATCAGACTCAGTTTTCAAGATTCTTGTAACCTTTTGAAATGGATAATTGTCTTTTGATAAGATGAAGGAAGTTCAAAGGTGATTTTGTAAAGACAACAAATGTAGGATGCAACCACGTTACAATTGGACCACCATGTGGATGGTCCTATGTGCTAAATTACCCGCATACTAAGCCGTAGATGCTTTAGTTGCCTGTGATGCTGCTTCAGGATGAAGGTAAGACACATGAATGGATATAATTGTTGAAAGATGGAAAATATAAAAAGCCTCACATCGGATACTTGAAAAAACTAACATATATGTGGTGTGTGTATTACCCATTCAATATTTTTCCCTTAAACTTAACCTTAACCTTAGGCATTTTAGACACAGTACTATCCTTAACTAATACAACCCAATTTCACATTAACTCTTCCATATAAAATCTAAGATCTACTACCACTTCCAACAATAATAAATGGCATAAGTATCTTTCCCTTATTATGTGTTGTGATATCCTTTGAGTTTTGTTCACCAATCTTGTGCAGTGAAGCAATGATGATCATAGTCATGCTAAGAAAATATGTATATGAAAATAAGAAGAATTTTTTAATAAGTAATATATAAATACCAATAATTTCATAAATTTATTTGCAATTATACCCTGAATTGGAATAAGTAAATTAATGGAGAAGATCACGAAAATTATACCAAGGAGAGCAACAACTCCAGGGGCATCGATACCCATGGCAGCAAATCTGTCAAGCACAACACTCATACTTTCATTGTGGTCTGGGAGGTATTCTTCAATCACCTCTGCTCTGCTTCTCCTACCATCTCTTCTTCCTGTTTTCAAAGGAATGTATGGTCCTCCTAGCTGCAAAAAACAACACCAAAACCCATTACCAAATTATACTTGATTTATCCACATTCATTTCTTTTTTCAATTTGAACCCAAAAAGGAAAAAAAAATAAAAAAGGAAAGAGTGGTCATTCATTAAAAAAGTTAAAGTGAAAATTTCCTGAAGAATTTTTCAGAAAAACTATGCATGGCAGGCTGGATCTAACTGATGCAGAAGTTTCGTAAAGTAGCGTATAAACCTTTTTTCTAAAAAAAAAAAAAGGGAAAAAAAAAGAAATGCCAAATCATGTTTTTCCTGTATCTCCCAGTGAGATCTACTGTTTTAGAACTTGAAAAAAAAATAAATAAAAATAAAAAAGAAGGGATTTTGCAGCTGACTCAAAAGTACAATTATTTACTAAATAAGGGTGGTTAGTTCAAGCCTACTAGTCTCCTATTCTATTCTTTTTTTTCCTTTCTTGGGTAAGTAGTTGTAATTTCACAAAATGGGACAGTGCAAAAATAAAGAACATTCGACACAAAATAATAAATACCAAGATCTGATCAACTCAAACTAGAAAATGAAAAGAAAAGAAAAATCAATAATAAATTATACCATTGTAAGAAAGAAAAATGTTAAATCCATTATCTAGATTCCTCATGCATACTGATTTTAGAGGCAAATTTAGCACTTTCATGGAAAAAAAAAAAAAACAAACAAAAATAAAATTAGAAACAGAACATGTAAAAAGAGAAAATGGGGGGATAGTAAGATCAAAGTACCGCAACGATTCCATCTCTAGCAGACAATACTAGGATATCAGCACATGAAACAACTCCAGGGCACTCTCTTTCAACAGCTTCTTTGATGGTCTCAATGTATCTGAAATTCCTCATCCCAAAGCTCCGGTCTGTTTCCTTCTCAGACAACTCCCTCCTTGTGGAGTCCAAAAGCAACGATGCATCACATGACTGTCCTCAGACCCCAAAAAAAAAAAAAAAAAAAATTATTACTAGTTTACTCAATGTAAACCCAAACAACCCTATGTTGTTTTGATTCGTTTTTAAGAAAAATAATTAAAAGTAAGCTTCGAGTATGCCTAATTGTTAAGATACAAGACGGGTCGAGGTGCATTTTGTGCAGATTATTATTATTTTGCAACACTTTATGATAGTGTAATTTAGATAATGAAGTGAACTTTAAGGAGAGCGAATTAATTAACCTGGACAGCACAGTCATGGAAGATGTTCCTAAGCCAAGAAAAAGCAGTGTTCTTGTGTCTTTTGTAGAGAAGTTTGACTTGTTCCCTAATAATGTCCTCAGCCTGAGGGCATATATCCTTGTAAAAGTTCATAACAAGACCTGGGTCTTGATCTGCATTACTCTCAGCAAAAGCAGACCAAGCTGAGAAGCAGAAAATAGCAAGGAAGAAGAGAGCTTTGGAAGACATTACTATTATGGAGGTGTTTCTTTCTTTCACTCCTCTTTGGGTAGTGTATGCTTACAAACTAGAGTGGTGGGTTTAAATAATGCAAAGAGTGGATTATCTTAGCAATTATAGAAAAGAAAAGCTGGACCACGTCATAATTTGAAAATACAGATCTCACTGAGGGCATTTAGATATAGGCCCTTGCTTAATTACTACTTGTAGGGTACTTCTGTCTAGTCAAGTAAATGGAAACCGGCACGTTTGGCCCAAAAAAGAGAAAAAATAAAAAATAAAAAGGATGGAAACCAGCACATAAGTTACTTATAATTTGAATAAGGGAGTTTTAAACCCATTTAACGAAATGACTTGCCAATGATTTAATAGCATCTTTTAAGATTTTTCATATGAAAAGTTCTAAGTTGGATCCTTCTTTTTTTGTTATAATAGCTTATAAAAATCTTAAATTTGTATGTCAATTTTTTAAAGATTTTTTTAAAAATCATTAATATTATTTAAATAATTCAAACATTCATGATATCTTTTTTTATGATAAAACATATATTTACCAATCTTTAAAAAAAATCTAAACACAAATAATTATATAATTACTAATGCAAATAAATTATATGGACAAAATAAGGTTTAGCGATGTACTTAAAAAAAATTACATGTATAACATTTGATTCATGTATACCATTTTTAAGTTAAGTCAAGATAAAAAATTTTATGCTCAAGACTTTAAATTTTGATTTTAAGTATGAAAAAATAGTTCATGACATATAATCAATCATTTTTATGAAATTCAAACTTATTTTGATCAACACATCTTAAATTATTCTACATTTTTGTCTCTTTTTTTTTTCTATATTTTGTTACTATCTTACCACGTGTAACCGTGACCGGCAATTGCATTTACTTCCAACGGATTCCACTCCAGAGTGTTTTCCAGCTTTTAATTGCAGTTTTGTTGAATTTTCGGAGCTCTTGTGAGTTGTGAGTTGTGAGTTGTGACGACAGCCCAGTTGGTGATTTTTGGAGCAGAAAAGAGCCACTTGTTGAAGTGTGCCAGCGTGGGAGGCAAGATTTCAGGATATAGTAATCCTGGGCATTTTCATGAATGTGAGTGATTTTAATTGTGCACCTTCTATTCTATACTTTCGAGGTTGAAAAAATTGATTCGTTTTTGTTGACACAATACAACATCAAATTCTGTGTATTGAATATAAAAATTGAGGTTGAAAGTGCAACTGATAAATTGATAAATTTTTTTTTTTTAACAAACTTCGTCCCTTCACGGTTTTTTTTTTTTTTTAAAGATCAATTTCATTCATTAGGAAAAAAAAATCCATTGATAACAATAATTAATATAAAACAAGAAAAACTGACAAACAAAGAGTTGGGATATAATTATTGAACAATTTAAACAAACATATCTCTTCTATAGTCAAGGTATCCACGTAGGGTTAGAAATTCTCCTCAAAGAATAAAATATAAACAATTAGCTAATATACTAGATCTATAAAAGGAATGACAAGATCTCATATTCTACTTAAAACATAAAGAACAAATACAAAAAAAAAAAAAAAATCGCTTATTTTAAAAGCTATCAATAAAATAATTTTTGCTTGATTTTTGTGCTTTTCAAACCACCCGGATTATCAATGATGATGAAAATAATAAATTATAATCAAGATATAATGTTAGAGGTAGTAGATCAGCGACTCTTCAGATTGGTAGTGATGGATTTACAAAATTATTGCAACAAATAGTGAAAAGAGATATAGAAGAGAGGGGTGGTCAATATCGGGATTTGTGAAGAAAAAAATAACTCAAAGAGAGAGAAGAAAAATAAAAGGCATACACTTTTATAATGTTGTTGTCCTTTTATACTTAATAGCAAGGAATGAAGGGGTTAAATTTTAGAAATTATTTGATGAATGTACCTTATTAAGTCAATTTAAAAATAAAGATTAACGAATGATTCAATCACTAGAATTTCTTCCCAATATAATTCTAAAAGTCTTTCGTATTAATTTTTAAACTCCCTCTCACAATAACAAGAAATATCCAATCTACTCTTCCATCACTTGCCATCATCTACCCTGCTTACCATATTGCTGTTTTTTCCTCGTTCTCATAACTTTAGTATAGTAATACATATTTCACCTTATGAAGATAAATCTTTTCAAGTTTCTTATCCCTTTATATTATTGAAAGATAATCAAATAGAAAAAAGGGCACGATTAGGCTAGATCCATGTGCAAATATAGGTTCGAGCAAGGTCACAAATGAAGAACAAGCAATAAGGAGTTTGAGATTCATTGAATTATTACATTGTGGTTAGAGATAGGTGACTCAAGGATAAAGATAATGAAAATTTCAAAAGTCTCAGACTGGGGTTTGAAGGTAAAGAAGGATTTTTATGAATTCATACCCGCTTAGATATGTGTTAGCATCTTCATTGTGTCTTGATCTTCACTCTATATTAAGAAATTCTATAGAGATAATTGTCTTAGTTACTAAAGAGAGAAAATGAAGGGAAATATAAATGGGAGAAGGAAAGTATTTAAGGTAAGTTCGTCCTCTACATGTGTTGATTATTTGAAACTAACAATATATGATAAGTTTCATCAACAAGATTTGAATTTTTTTGTTTGTAATAATTTGGTACCTATAAAAAAATTATAACAAGATAGTATTTGAACTTTTTAAAAGTTTTATCAAAAGTATCTCTGGATGGAATTCATCCATTTTCCATTAAAAGTTGGCACAGTAAGCGGACCCTATATAAAAAATTATTTCCTTTATCCTAGTTGGTAGAGTAAGTTTCATTCACAGTACTTGAACTTTCTGTTTTCTAATTGTTTAATACCTAAAAAAAATTATACCATGACTATACAAAAAATTTAAAAAATTTCATTCATAGTACCTTTGGTTGAAATACAGACATTTCTTAGGCGATTCATTACTGTGGAATCTAAACTTGATTTAAAAAAAAAAAGATATTTTTTTTATCCCAGTGGGCATTTTTTAAAAATATTTTTGCTCTCTCTCCTGTCTCTCTCCCCTGTCCTCCTCCTCCTTCTTCTTCTATTATTTTTCCTTATAGTATTTAAATTGTGACTATTAGATAACATTACAATGTTTAAAGAAAATAAAAAGAAGAAATTAACCCTCATAACTAAACTCATTCAAATTGGACTAATTTTATAATTAAAAAATAAAATTTCAATTCCATGTCAGAGAGAGTAAAAAAAAAAAATCAACTAAGATAAAAAGATTTTTTTTTAAAATCACGTTTAGGTTTTACATCAGCGGATTGCTTGAGAAATGGTCGGATTCTGGTCAAAGGTACCACGTATGAAACTTTTAAAAAGTTTAGATACCGTCATGATATAATTTTTTTTTAGGTACTAAATTGTTACAAACCAACAAGTATATGTACCATAAATGAAACTTACTCTGCCAACTATGATAAATAAATAATTTTTTTATTCAAGTCCGTTTGGCACGTCATCATTTTAACAAAAAATGGTCCCATTCCGTCCAGAAGTACCTTCGTTGAAACCTTTAAAAAGTTTAAGTACTATCTTGGTACAAAACTTTTTTAAGGTATCAAACTGTTATAAACCAAAAAAGTGCATGTACTTTTGATAAAACTCACCCAAAAATTTATAAGTTCTTTTGCCTTTTCATAAGTTAGAACTTTGGATTTTCAAACAAGTGTAAAAGATTAAATATAAATAATAAAAGAATTTTTTTTTTTTAGTTTCATTAACCAAAAAAATATTTTTAGTTTCAAATTAAAATTTTAATTTTTTTTTTCATCTCTCTTTGTCCACTCTCATGAATTTAATATAATATATATTGGCCTAAAATTGTTTTTTTTAAGTTTCATGCCACATGTCAGTTTTCTATAGGCTAAAAGTATTACTTCATCTAATGAATATCAATAAAGTTAACTCTAGTGGAATTTATGAACACGAAAAGTTTAATTAAGTATCAAATTGATTAGTCTAAAATAGTGACAATTAATTGTACATTTGGACAAACTTCAGCTAGTAAATAGGACATTAATCTTGATTATAATTACCTTATAACTTTTGTTGAAGTACTCAAGACTTGTATTTTTTATATCCTAGGATGGATATAGGGTTTATCAAGGTGTGGTACTTATTGGGGGTTAATTTCATTAAAGGTACCTAAACTTTTTTTAATATAAAAGAAATATACTTAAAAAATTTTTGTATAAGAAAATACCAAAAAAAATTTGTACAAAAAAATACCTAAATGTTTTGAATATTTCACTCATGGTACTTTTGATCAAAATCTGATCAAAAGCTAGTGATAATATGTTGATGTGGTAAGTAATCTATATTAAAAATTTAATTTTTCTCTTTCACATCAGTATATTTATTTATTTTTTACTTCCCCCCTGCCCCCCCCTTTCTCTCTTTACAGAATTCATGCTTCGAAAAAAGGAAGGAGAGAACTTCATCATCTTCCATCCATCGATCTCTCTCTCTCTAATCTTCCCTCAACATCTCCGACTTGTCTTCCACCTCTTACAAACCCAAACTCGGCACTTAAGACCAAACCCATGGAGACAACACCAAACTAACCAATTCACCATCTTCATAACATTCACCAACATATCTTCTTCTTTATGAAAGAGGATCTTCTTCTACCTCTTCACTCTCTCTAGACGCTAACCATCTCCTTCACTGATCGCTTTCATTATCACCAAGTCCTTCATTGTCAACTATCGTCCACCAAAAACCTAGAGTCAATCACCACGTTATCTTCATTGGCCATCTTCTCCATCTGTTATTACCGTTAGCAAGCAACAAACGCAACCATGAACATTGAGTTAACTCATTCTTGTTATTGAGTCATCCATCTCCAAACACACACTGGTCATCAGTTATCTCCTTCAATAACCCATCTCTATCAACCTTTTAAACCACCATCATCAAACCAACCAAGCGCGTGAAACCAAAGATGCTGATCTCCATCAAACCATATAAGAACTAGTGTCGAACATCCATCTGCATTAACCATCCCTGCCACTCCAAACCCAATCATGCAAGATGGTGGTGGTGTTCATCAGTGTGTTGAAGTTAGTATTTATTGTATGTGTTTGTGGATGGTATTCAGGATAAAGGTAGCTTGGCCTATTTGGCATGAACAATGATGTGTGTGTAGATGTTTGAATAAATATGAAGTTGGCGTGTTGGTTTGTTGAAGTTGAGGTTTTGGTTTTGCAGTGTTCGAAGGTTAGCAGTGAACAATGATTTAGGTATTTTTTTAATGTAAAAATTGTATTTAGGTATATTTCTACTATATTCAAAAAAGTTTATGTACCATAAGTGAAATTAATTCCATTAATTGGAGCGATAGCAAGTTTAAACTTTAACTTTGTTACTTTTATTATCTACTAAGATGCTATAGACAGTTGAGTAGGATCAAACATAGGGAGTGATATAAGATTACTGGCCACCCGTATTATGCACATCACGTTGGGCGAAAAGTCGGGTGAATTTAATACTGCCCATTTTTATCAACTCGATGGGAGGTGTTTTAACGTATACGAGTAGGCTCCCATATCAAAAACTTTAATCATATGAAGACCTGCTTTTCTTACATATTAAAATCTAATAAAAGATTGGTCTAAAATCATCCACGTCGCCCGTGTAATGCGTTCTGCGCACCGCTAGCGCCTTGGTATAATTTCGGAGCTACAACTTTACTGAACTAATTGAAATTCAAGTGCATGTTTGCATTATAAAATATGTATTAAATAATCAAAATTAAATTAATAACATGTGACATATTATCATTTATTGAGATAAAAAAATATAAAAATAAATTTGATATAACAAACTTTAATTCTTCTTTCTTTGATAATCTAGATCGTAAAAACCTTTTATTATCTTGAAAATCCTTATCCATTTGGAGACAATTTCAATGCCAATGTTCAAACTTAAAAAAGAAATCCAAAAAAAAAAAAAAAAAAAAACATACGCATTCAAGTACAAAGTTGCTTTTTAACTACTTAAATATAAATTGGGTTAACATTACAAATAGTACTTGAATTTTTACAAAAAGCTTAATTAGGTATTTCAAGTTTGATTTTGAATAATATGATACTTTAACTTATATAGAAAATTCAATAAGTTGAGTTTTTACTTTTTTTATATAGGAAGGAAGTTTTCACATGCATTTTTTTTGTTCTTGATTGAAATTACTTCAAGTAGGAAAAATGTATGCCAAAACCTGTTTAAGGTACCAAAATTATTAAAGTCAAACTTCATATAGTAAAAATATACTCAAAAATTTACTTCAGGTACTAAATTACTCAAAACCAAACTTCAAGTACCTGATTAAACTTTTTTATGAAAATTTAGGTGCCATTTTTAGCATTATCCCATATAAATTTATCCAAAAAAATGCAAAAAAATAATTAAATCTTTAATTATTATAAATTAATACCCCTTAAATATAGATGATGGAACTCTAATTACAAAGGTACCTTTTCGATGTAATGGCTTGGAGTTTGTTAGAACTCTAAAGTTAAGCGTGCTCTGGGCAGAGCAATCTTAAGATTGGTGATCCCTTGGGAAGCATTGGCACCAAAAAGACAAAACCGTGCAGCGTGTGGTCAAAGCAAACAATACCTCAGTGGGTAGAGTTTCGAGTCGTTACACAGTGCCTCTGGTGTCTTGGTTGTGCCTAAGGGTATGCTAGGAGGGCTAGTGTACTTGGCATCACGATCCCTGCCTAGGGTAGATCGAGAGCCTAGGGGCGCCCCTTCTGCTGTGGTAAAATTAAGGTGGCAGGTCGTGACAATTGGCAATAGAGCAGTAGCTCTGGACCTGTGTAACGAAACTGACGGGGACGTCAGTTCTATAAGTGGATGAGTATGTAATACCCCTTAAATATAAATGATGGAACTCTAATCAGATACGCCTTTTCAGTGTAATAGCTTGAAGTTTGTCAAAACTCAAAAGTTAAGCGTGCTCTGGGTAGAGTAATCCTAGGATGGGTGACCTTCTGGGAAGCGCTGGCACCAAAGAGATAAAACCATGAGGCATGTGGTCAAAGCGGATAATACCTAGATGGGTAGAATTCTTAATCATTACACAGTACCTCTAGTGTCCTGATTGTGCCTGAGGGTACGCTGGGAGGACCAATGTACTTGGCATCGCGATCCCTACCCAAGATGGCCTGAAGGCCTAAGGGCGCCTCCTATGCTATGGTGAAATCTAGGAGGTCGTGACATTGAGAGGTATTACAATAAAAAAGGGGAACAATGAACATTCCCGAATAATTAATTAAGCTACTACATCCAACTATACTTTTAATATTAGGGCATTAAACATATAGTACAAACGAAAAAAAAAAACAAAAATAGCATATAGGAACTGTATATTAGTTGAAAAGTGACACAAAGCTCCAAGCTTATTAGATGCTAATTTCTTATGGACTAACGAATTGCATAAAGGTCTGCAAGGCTGTTGTTTAATAATTTTACCCTCTATAAATAGGCTTCATTGCCCTTAATCTCAAAAGTTATTAATTGAAATATTAAACATAATATCAAAATGTTCATTACTTCTTATGGAAAATTGAATTTCGTTTACATTTAGATGCAGATCCTTAAAACTCAATTTTCTTATAATGAAAGTAATGAAAAAGCTTACCGTTTTTATAATAATAATTCAAATATTATCACAGGCACTATTATCCAAGTAAATATTAAATAATTGACATTACTTTTATAAAACCATGCCCACTATGACCATGATCTCTTGCTGTAAAAAGTGCGCGTCCGGTACATGTATAGGAAAAGTGGAAGATGCAAGGAATGTTCTTTGCAATAGGCTCCTTGTTTTCGTATTAAGAAGGCTCTGTGTGGGTCCTTTTACCTTCTAAAATTCGATTAATAAGGAGTTACTGGATTGAGTCAGTCATTACACAAAAAGAGAAAAGATAGATTGGTTACGACAAGGGAAAATGTAAAATGGTGAATTCTTTCCAGTTAAAAATTAGAAATGAAATGAAATAAAATAAAGTATGACGGATGGAATGTAAAATAGATGCATGTTCCATTAACTCTTGATGTATAATTGGAAAGGCAAATATACTTGTGGTCTTATATTTTTATGTAAAAAATTGGAAAACCTATGCATTAAAATGTTAATAAATAATGCATATAAAATCAGGAATTTTTTTGTTGTATTTATCTTCTATTATTTTTTAACTGCAACAGCCCTCCTTTATAAAACAATGGAAGATAAAAGACTTTACAAAAAAATATAAATTGAGAAGCAACATAATGAGGGGGTCAACAGTCATTGCTAGAAAGAATCAGGCAAAAAAGAGTCATCGGAATTAGGAGGTATTTTTTTTATACATTTTCTTTTAAGGAAAAACATATCGAGCTCAAATCAATTCTGTTGGAAGATCAGATATTCTATTAGAAGACTGGCTTTCCACTGTGTTTGGCAACATTTTAAAGGATAGAAATTAACAAAAATGAACGGAAAGAAATGAATGAAAATGAAAATAAATAGAATCTTTTAAGAAAAATACGAAGCACAAAAATTTCAACCCATTGTTCTATTACCTTCAGTCACTTTCGGTCTACTTCCTCCAGTCCAAACACAGTGTTCATATTTCTAGCTGGTACGTGCAAGTGCTCAGGACATTAGAAGTCTTGTTTGTTTTCAAATAAATGCTTTAATTTGAAATGATTTAAAACCATATTTTATCTCAAGTTTGATTCCAAAGTAGCTATTGGTTACTGGCTTTTTCCATGCTTTTCTCCTTTGAAACTTTTAATTATTATAATAATAATTTTCTTGAAAACCTTTATTATTAAAGTGTATGCCTTCCCTTTGGATGTGCTAGCTTTTGGAGTTACGTAGAGGAAATCAGTTTTTAAAGTATTTGTGGCACACGTAGAGGAATCATTTTTTAAAAAAAGTTAAGTAAAATAAATTACTTTAATGCTTGACTTAGGATCCCCATTATAACATAATTATATTTATTCAGATCAAATTTGTAATATCAAGAATTAGCAACTCATCAGCGACTCATCATGTTTGCTCTTGAAACCACTTCAATGAGACAAATGCGTTCTAAACCTAAATTAGAATTTTTTTCACTAAAATAAAAGTCGCATATGGGTGCATATTGCCTTAAAAAGAGGTGACTTCTGATGAACGTGTTGGCATGCAAATCATATGTTCAGTGGACATTCACACACAAATACATGTATATTGACATTTCGTTTTCTTTCCTTGTGTGATTTTAAGTTTTGGACAAAAAAGCTACTCTAAGGTAATATAGTGCTAAAATACTTGCTAAGCTATTACATTGGACAGTGTTACAATATCATAACTTTTGTACGGTGGCTTTTAGTTGTATTGGTTTGTTTTCATTGTATAGTAGCTGTTAGTTGTATATAGCACGTACATACGTATAGCACATGCCCTTAATAATTTCTGTATGTATAAATGTTAGGAAAAGATCGCTCATTTACCACTTTGTTCAAGAAAAGATCGCTCCTTTACCACTTTGTTAAGAAAAGATCGCTCTTTTTCTTCTTGCCTAATTAATTAACAAATACAATAAAATCAAATAGACGATAAATATTAGGATTTAACGTGAAAAACCCCAATGTAGGGAAAAACCATGGGACCGGCGCCGCACAAAAAAAACTCCACTAACACAATAATGGAATAAAAACACAATCTTCACTAGTTTATACTAGTGGCTCTCTCAATCACACCACAACCTGGTGGATTCACAACAAATCTTCTCTTTAGATCTCTCTCTAGACTTAGGAGTGTGTATATTGTGTTTTTTTTTCTCTCTTCTCTTTTTCTTGTCCTAAAACAACAATAAAAAAAGACTCTTTATATATATAAGGTTTTATTTTTTACCATATTATGGGCTCATATAATTTGGACCCAAACCTAACAAACTCCCCCTCCAACTCATATGGGGAGAATGACATATGTACGGCTTTAGCAATCGATGTAGGCGGCGATCCAACCCGTATATAACTCGATATCATCAAATCTTCTTGAATTACACACCCTTTCATCTGGGTATAAACCCTATACTTAGGATCCTCTTAGATATAAACCTATATGTGTTAGATTTATACCCAACAAACTCTCCCTCCAACTCATATGGTGAGTTTCATCACTTCTACAATATTCCTGCAACAAGTGATCTTCTCTTTTGATAGAGCTTTGGTCATCATATCTGATGTATTATCATCAGTATGGATCTTCTCAAACTTCAACTACTTGGACTCTATCACATCTCTAATCTAGTGATACCTCACATCAATATGTTCGATCTGGAATGAAACATAGGATTCTTACTGAGATGGATAGTATTCTGACTGTCACAATATAGCTTCAAGTCTTCTTGCTCTTAACCCAGTTCTTCTAAGAATTTCTTCATCCACAAGACTTCCCTGCAAGCTTCTGTCACAGCAACATACTCTGCCTTAGTGGTGGAAAGTGCAACACATTTTTGCAACTTTGACTGCAAGGACATTGCTCCCCCTGCAAAAGTAATCAAATAACCTGAAGTGGACTTCCTGGAATCCAAATCTCCTGCCATATTAGCATCTAAAAATCCCTCTAACACAAGCTTATTGCTACCACCAAACTGTAGACAAAACCTGGAAGTGCCTTTGAGATATATGAGAATCCACTTCACTGCAAACCAGTGCTCCTTTCCTGGATTTGAGAGATACCAGCTCACAACAACAACAGCATGAGCAATATCAAGTCTAGTACATATCATAGCATACATTAGACTCTCCACAGTTAAAGCATATGGGACCCTTTTCATCTCCTCTCTGTCTGCCTCACTTTTAGGACACTGAAGTGAACTCAGTTTGAAATGTCCAGCAAGTAGAGAGCAAACAGGTTTTGCCTTGCTCATGTAGAATCTCTCTAGCACCTTCTCAATATACCTCTCTTGTGACAATCATAACTTCTAGCTCTTCCTATCTTTAATGATCTTCATTCCCAGTATGTGGCCAGCAGGTCCTAAATCTTTTAGGGAGAAAGATTTACTCATAGCAGTCTTCAAATCTCTGATTTTTGGCATCCCTGCCAATGATCAACATATCATCAACATAAATCAAAAGTATGATGAACTCACCATTAGAAAACTGTTTGATGAAGGCACAATGATCTGTGGCAGTCCTGGTGTAACCCTGATTAAGCATAAAGGAGTCAAACTTCTTGTACTACTGCCTTGGAGCTTGTTTTAGCCAATACAAACTTTTCTTCAACTTGCATACAAGATTCTCCTTCTCCTTGATCTTAAAACCCTCAGGTTGCTCTATGTAGATCTCCTCCTCCAAATCACCATGAAGGAATGCTGTCTTCACATCCATCTGCTCTATCTCCAGATCCAGACTAGCTGCAATACTGAGCACTACTCTAATGGATTGCATCTTCACCACAGGTGAAAATATCTCTTCAAAATCAACCCCCTTCTTCTGATCGAACCCTTTCACAATCAATCTTTCCTTATACCTTAGCTGTGAGCTGTTCTCATCTATTTTCAATCTGTAAACCCATTGGTTACTCAAGGGTCTCTTGCCCTTAGGCAATTGAACTAGCTCATAAGTCTTGTTCTCATGCAAAGAACTGATTTCCTCTTGCAAGGCCTTAACCCGTTCTTTCTTTTTGTTATGAGTCATTGCTTCCTCATAACATTTAGGCTCTCCCCCATTAGTGAGCATCACATACTCACCTAAACCATACCTGATAGATGGTCTTCTGTCTCTTGAAGATCTCCTCAACTCAACCTGCTGCTGAGGCTCCTGGATCTCTTCCACTATGTCTTCTATAGTCCTCTCATCTGTTGTATCTGTAGAAGGTGCAGGATCTACATTTGTGGGAATCTGTCCTGAGGATGATGATGCATCAGCCTTCTTAATGTCTTCAACCGTCTGGTCTTCTAGAAAGACTACATCTCTGCTTCTGATGACCTTCCTGTAAACAGGATCCCACAACCTATACCCATACTCATCATGTGCATACCTAAGAAAAATGCACCGCTTGGAGTTAGCATCAAGCTTTGCCCTCTCATCCTTTGGTATATGCACAAAGGCCCTACAATCAAAGACACGTAAATGATTATATGAAATGTCTTTACCTGTCCATACCTTCTCTGGTATATCTCCATCCAGAGCATATGAGGGAGATAGATTTATGACATCCACAGCTGTCCTCATGGCCTTGCCCCAAAATGACTTAGGTAGCTTGGCATGAGATAACATGCATTTTACTCTCTCAGTGATGGTGCAATTCATCCTCTCTACAACATCATTCTGCTGTGGAGTCTTGGGAACTGCCTTCTCCAGTTTTATCCCATGATCTGTACAATACTGCTCAAATGGCCCTCTGTACTCTCCACCATTATCATCCCTGACACAAATCAGCTTCTTGACAGTTTCCCTCTCTACTCTAGAATGAAACTGTTTAAAAACAGACAACACCTGATCTTTAGACTTCAAGGCATAATTCCAAAGCTTCCTAGAGCAATCATCAATGAATGTAACAAAATACATGGCACCACCTATAGTCAAATTCTTCATATAACACACATCAGTGTGAACCAAATCTAGTATATGAGATCTCCTAGTAGATGGATTTCTCTGAAATGCAACTCTCTGTTGCTTACCAGCAAGACAGTCAGTGCAAGGTTTTAATGGAGTACCTTTGAAATTAGGTAGAAGTTGCCTCTTCACAAGCATCTGGAGGCCCTTTTCACTCATGTGACCTAGTCGTTTGTGCCATAGCTTCACATTAGCATTATCTGTCAAATTCAGATCTCCTTTACTTAACTTTGCAGGTATTAAGTAAAGGGTATTACATTTCCTTTCCTTGGCTACAATCAAGGAGCCTTTGGTGAGCTTCCATTTCCCATCACCAAACTAACTGTGGTAGCCTTCATCATCTAACTTTCCTGCAGAGATCAGATTCTGGCGGATGTCTGGTACATGTTTCACATCCTTGAGAATGAGTCTACAACCTGTATTAGTTTGCAATGCAACATTTCCAATGCCAATAATCTTTGAAGTTTCATTATTTCCTATCCTAACATTGCCATAATCACTAGCAATATAGGATGAGAAAAACTCACCATGTGCTGTCACATGGAAGGAGGCACCAGAATCCACAACCCAGTCACTGTCATGACCTGCAACACTAATACAACCCTCATCTCATGTAACCACAACCTCACCATTTACTGCTGCTGCAGTGTATCCTCATCTGAGTCATCGCCCTTATCCTTTCCTTGCTTTTTCTTCCACAGTCTGCAATCTTTCCTGAAATGCCCTGGCTTGTCACAATAAAAACATTTAAGATTTTTCTTACCTCTTGACTTAGATCTTCCCTTGGACTTGTCAGATCTATCAAATTTGTCACCTCTATGCTTGCTGCTACCTCTTCTTTCAGATTTATCAGCAACAAGTGCCCTTGAGTTTGAATCAATACCTAGGTCCTTCCTTCTAGCCTCTTCATTGATCAAACTGTCCTTGACCATGGCAAGTGTCAAGATCCCATATGAAGCAGAATTACTCACTAATACTACTAGGGTCTCCCAACTTTCTGGTAAGGAACTTAGCAACAGGAGTGCCTGGATCTCATCCTCTAGCACAAGCTTCATTGTTGTCAGTTGATTTACAAGCCCTTGAAAATCATTCAAGTGCTCAGTCATATTAGAACCCTCCCTGTATTTCAAATTAACAACTCTTCTAATCAAAGAAGTTTTGTTCAAGGCAGTTTGCCTTTCATACATGGATTGTAACTTCTTCCACAGGACATCAGCCCTAGTCTCCTGAGCCACATGATGATACACACTCTGATTAACCCACTTTCGGATATAACCAACAGTCTTCCTATGTAATATCACCCATTCTGCAGCAGATTTATCCTGGGGTTTTGTAGCATCACCCCCCAATGGCAAATACAGATCTTTACAATACAAAAGATCCTCCATCATAGATTTCCAAATTGAATAGTTAGATAAATTTAGTTTGATCATCGTACTTGAAGATTCAACCATTTTTAACATGAAGAAACCTTAATCCTGTGCAGCAAAAAAACCTAATTTCTTTTTGAAACCTAGACGCTTTGATACCACTTTGTTAGGAAAAGATTGCTCCTTTACCACTTTGTTCAAGGAAAGATTGCTCCTTTACCACTTTATTAAGAAAATATCACTCTTTTTCTTCTTGCCTAATTGATTAACAAATACAATGAAATCAAATAGACGATAAACACCAGGATTTAACGTGGAAAACCCCAATGTGGGGAAAAACCATGGGACCGCCGCCTCAAGAAAAAAACTCCACTAACACAATGATGGAATAAAAACACAATCTTCATTAGTTTGTACTAGTGGCTCTCTCAATCACACCACAACCCGGTGGATTCACAACAAATCCTCTCTCTAGATCTCTCTTTAGACTTAGGAGTGTGTATATTGTGTTTTTTTTTTTCTCTGTTCTCTTTTCATTGCCCTAAGATAACAATGAAAAAAGACTCTTTATATATCTAGGGTTTTATTTTTTACTATATTATGGGCCCATATAAGTTAGACCCAAACCCAACAATAAATACCTTAATGGATAGTAGGATCATAACGAATTCTATTATTTTTTATCACTCTTTTTCTTCTATTGCAAGGATAGTAGAGTTCCCTTTCTTCTCGAAATTTTGTCTTCAAGTTCTATAAATTCGCATCACTTTCTTCATTCCAAATCAATTAGGTTTTCTTCATGATATCAGAGCAAATGTAATCCACGTTGTTTTTTTTTTTTTTGTTATTGTTGATCTTTGTCTCTATAATTGAAGTAGTTTTCAGATATTTAAAAGCCAAAATGTCGAGTGGATCTTTTACAAATGTAGATAATTCATCTATTATAGTAGATTCAACATATAGTGATCGTTTGTATCCCTCGGAATCAAATGGTCCAAAAAATAGCATTAAGAATCTACAATTTAATGGATCCAATTATTTAGGTTGGAGTCAATCAATTTGATTAGCTCTTGGAGCAAAATTGAAATTAGGTTTTATCAACGAATCATGTCTTAGACCTGAAAATAATAAGGTTGAAATTGAGGGTTGGACTTGTTGTGATAATATGATTCAATATTGGATGTTAAATTCAATGACAAGAGAACTTGTTGCAATCTTTATGTACTGTAAATTAGCAAAAGAGATGTGGCAAGATATTGCCAATAGGCTTAGGCAAACAAATAGACTATACTATCAACTGCAGGTTGGAATCTCGAATGTGATACGAGGACCTATGTCAGTCACAAATTATTTCAATAAACTAAAAAAGTTGTGGGATGAGATGTCAAATCTTTTTAAATACTTGAATGTAGTTGTGGAACTTTTGCAAGATGTGACCGTGATTTAAAGAACAAGTTTAGGGAAATAGGACATAGGAACAGGATAATGATTTTTTTTATGGGACTTAATGATAATTATGATAGTATACGAATTTATATACTTTCTATGGATTCACTTCCATATGTGAGTAAGCTTACTATTTAGTACGTTAAGTTGAAAAGCAAAAATACTTGATAGAAGCACTTTTTGGTAATTAAGAGGAAGTCGCTGCTTGCTTGGTTTGTAATCAGTAGAAAATATTGTTTTCTGAAAAGAAAGAAAAGAGGAACAAATCAATGATTAAATTGTCTTATATGCATTGTGAAAAGGATGGACATAAGGTAGAGTGATGTTTTAAGTCAATTGGATATTAGAATGGTGCAAGAATCCAACTGAAAGAAAGAATATGAAATTTGTTGCTCATGTTGATACAACGTTTGACATACCTTTTGATGAACAATTTGGAAAACATTCATTCTCTACAAAGATTAATGAGTTTAATCTTGTTACTAAGGTTTTTCAACAAGTACTAACATTATTGAATGATAAGACAAAGATAGAGAAGCAACATTCTCTGGCACATATGAACTTTGCCGGTTATTATTCTTCTTTATTTTTTAATCATACATGTCTAAATGATTAAATAGTTGACATAGGTCCATCAATACTTATTACCCCTTACTCCTACCTTTTAGTCAACAAATAAACACTTAATGGACCTATCAAAATCAAATTACTAGATGAACATATCATTTTTGTTTATCAAATTGTGGATGTTTATATAAATGACCAGATTTTGCTTTTTAAAGTGTTGTTACTTCCAGAATTCCAGTATAACCTCTTATCCATTGAAAATTTCCTTTTTTAGACCATATTGAATGCCGTCTTTACTGACATGTCATGTTTCTTCTACAACCTAAGTAACAAACACACATTGGCAAAGGTTGATATAAGGAACGTATTACATGTTCTTAATTCTAAAAAAACTAAGATTATTAATTCTTGTAATTTTGTTTCAAATACTTTTCCATCCAATTCCAAACTTTACTTGATATTCCTGTAATAAATACTCGTATTGAGAGTACAAGCAATGTTGATGAACATTTGTTATATAACCATTTAGATCATATATCCTTGCCAAAGCTAAAACACTTACCTGATTGTAGTCATGTGACAGAAAAGAATTTTCATTGTGATACATGTTTGCTTTCAAAATTTCATCAGTTCCATTTTGATTTTTGTACCTTATCTTCTAGAAGTCCTTTTGATTTAATTCATATGGATATATGGAGGCCATACAGTACATCTTCTATCTTTAGAGCTAAATTTTTTTTCTCACTATTGTAAATGAAAAACTAGATGTACTTGGACTTCCTTGATGTCACGTAAAAGTCAAACATATTCCTTCATACACAAATTCCTGCCCCATGTCCAAAATCATTTCAAATTTCCTAAATACATTTGAACTAATAATGGGCAAGAATTTCTTTCATTAGATTATAAGAGTCTTTTTGAAAATTTAGGAATAGTACATAAAAGGAGTGTCACCTATACTCCTTAACAAAATGGGAAATTTAAGAGAAAGTACAGACATTTACAAGATACAGCAAAAGCCCTTCGATTACATACAAATTTACTAAAAAAAATTTTGGTGAAAGTGTTTTCTATTTGCTACAACTCTCATAAATAAAATGCCATCTCAAATTATAAATTGAAACGGTCCTTTTCAAATTCTTCACCATGTTGATCCATCATTTGATGATTTGAATTGAATGTCTATGTTTTGCTTCTACACTTAAGCATATAAGGGATAAATTTGATACAAAAGGTAGATGATATGCATTCTTAGGATATCCATATAGAAAAAAAGATTACAAGTTATATGATCTTGAAACACATTGACTTTTTGTTAGTAGAGATGCATTATTCTTTAAAGATCAATCTCCTTTTGAGTCTTGTCATAGTGATTCGTCTATTTTCCCTCATGATGCTTCTCTATTTTGTTCTAATTCATTGCTCCTAGGAGATCAAGAACAAAGTGCATCATTTCATAATGTTCCATAGTCTTCTTCTTTGTCTGATACACAATATTCTTCTTTTGTTCCCAACATGTCTATTCAATCTTTAAGTCCCATTATATTCGATCAAGCTTGTGACACTCAAACACATTCTTCAAGACTTTGTAGGTTAGTTAGAGTGCACAAAACACCTAGTCAATTGACAAATTTTGTTCATATGGTCAAATTCGATATACCATCCCCTTCTATTTCTATGTCATCTCATCTTTATCTACTTTTAAACCAATCTACCTTTACATCCTATCCTAAGGAATATACGGCTTCTCTTCCTAATGTGTTAACATTTTAAGAATATCAAACTTATGATGAGGCTAAGGAAGATCCTTGTTCGGTGGATGCCATCAATAAGGAATAATTGGCTCTATACTCAAATAACACTTGGAAGTTGACACAATTGCCAGGTAGAAAGAAACCCATGGGATGTTATTGGGTTTATAAAATTAAATACTGATGGATCAATAGAGAGATTTAAAGCTTGATTAGTGGCAAAGGGATATAATCAAGTGGAGGGAATTGATTATACCCATATTTTTCCTCTAGTAGCAAAATTAACTAGTGTTTGGCTTATATTGGTTATTGTTCCTATTAGGCATTGGCATGTCCATCAAATTGATATAACTAATGCATTTGGCTACATTGATGAAGCAATTTATATGAAATTTCCTAAAGGATGTATACATATTGAACCAAGTCAAGTATATCGTTTGATTTGTTCTTTATATGGGGTTGAACTAGGTTTTCTTGTTTTATTGGTTTATATTGATGATGTCTATATAGCAGGTGATAATTTAGAAGAGATTGATTTTCTTAAGTAGTCTCTTCATGCAACATTTACTATAAATGAGCTTGGTGATGTTTGATATTTCCTAAGCATCGAGATTTATCGTACACCACAAGATTTTCTCTTGCACCAAAGAAAATTTCTTCTAAATATACTAGGAGGTATTGGTGCCAAACCTGCTAAATTACCATTTCCACCAAGTTTCTACCTCGACATGAGACGGGACATAGATGATGCTTCTATCTATAGACGTTTTGTAGGTCGTTATTATATCTCACAATTACAAGACCTATTCTTTCATTTACGATTCAATACCTCAGTCAATTTGTGTCTTTTCCACAACACTCACATATGCGGCTACTTTACATGCCCTCTGTTATCTAAAGGGCATTTTTGATCAAGGCTTATTTCTATCATTCGCTAGTTCTTTTTCACTATCAGGTTTTTCATATACTAATTAGGATACCTATCGAGTTGATAGGAAATGACTAACTAGTTTTTGTGTGTTGCTTGGTGGATCATAAATCTTGCAATATACAAATAATTAATCTATAATGAAGGGTAGTATTGTAATATAAGATTTGTTTAAGAGGTTAATTTTGTCGATTGACAGATGAATGTGGACCCGAGGATGTTGTTTGCGAAGAATAAAATGGGAAGGAGTTAAGCTGGCTTTAAGCTGCCCGCTTTTAATGCAATGCTAATAGCTTTGCATCAGCTTTGGAGTTTTAGATGATTGCAAACAAAATTGTGAAGTTAGAATCGTACAGGTAAAACCTAGCCAAAGGCCGCCGGCTTTGGAGTGAAGGCCCTGACTTTCAGCCAACTTATGTGCTTTTGTTCCTCCTTTTGTTTTAAGCCGCCCCTAAGCCGCTAGCTTATTTCTAGCCTATAGGTTATATGAATTAAAACGTCTATCATGGAGCTAGGGTTCCCTAATACATATATAAACATCAAGGTCTTTAGTTTCTCTCTATGGTTCAACCTACGACAAGAACTAGGTAAGGATTTTCTCCCAAAACTCTTTTGGTTGAGTCATGAATAGATGATTGTTTTTTAAAAGTTTGTTTTATATTGTTTTGGAGGAATCAAGCTACTAGAATCAATTCCGTTAGAGAACCAAAACCTTAAATGTGATTGAAGATCTTGGTTCTACGATCAGGAAGATATGAGATCAAAAGTTCTAGGTAAATATTAAATCTATTCAATCTTTGTTAATTTATAGATGGAATCTTTTATGATAGTTATGCTTTTTTCCAATTGAGGACTTCATGTTTTCTTTTAGGAATTTGGAGAAATTGGCGTTCTAAGGTTTCATTATTTGGTGATCCTAAAGTATAGGTGTGTGGATCTAATATTATAACTCTTATTTATTGAAATTGTGAATTTAGGGTTAGGGTTTAATTATAATGTGGAATTGGATTTTGAATCGATGTATGTTGTTATTCAGGTTTTGGTGAATTGGGGTTTATATCTGTGGTAAAAGATTTGTCATATTGAAGTGGTGAAAGACCTTAAAAAGGTACGATCTTTCCTTATCTACTACTTATGTGTGTAAAATTAAGAAAACAATTTAACTAAATTCTATTCAATAGATAAATTGTAAAGATTATTGTTTGTGTATGGCTTTGGTTAGTAAAGACCACATAGAGTGTGATACTAACGAGGCGCTCCGATGATCCTTGTGTGGCGTTGTCCCTAGTGGAGTTGCACTTGGAAATGATTCCATTAGATTAAAAGTAGTTCTGGTTCGTATGGCCGTACGCAACAATGTGTGGGGAGCACCCAACATTAATATATTGTATATAAATTATTTTATATAAAGGTTGTGAATTGGGGTTATGAGTTACTCCGGGCTTAGGACTAGATGCATATGGTTCTAAACTGTGCTGCTTGTTTCACTAATCAAAGATAATAATTTATGCTTGTTGCATTAGCTTTAGGAATGTATGTGCATTATGTTGACATGTTCATGTTCATGTGTATTTGTTTGTGGTATGGTGTACTAGGCATTTTTACTCATCCTTTTAATTTTTCAGGTCCAGGTGAATATGATGTTGTTTATGATCTATATGTAGATCATGGGGATGACGATAGTGGACTTGACTATCCTGTTGATGACTTGTAGATCTAGAGCATCGGA
This sequence comes from Combretum micranthum, assembly GCA_024138025.1. Lineage (NCBI taxonomy): Eukaryota > Viridiplantae > Streptophyta > Magnoliopsida > Myrtales > Combretaceae > Combretum > Combretum micranthum. The sequence goes on from JAMXBD010000592.1 coordinate 211,179, forward strand.
TATAGTGGAGAGATATGGAAGAATTTATGGGTTTTATATTGAATGCTATTAGTTGTTAGAAATCTTATGAGACTAGTTTGTCAGGATCTTAATTGATTTAATGACATGTATGTTTTGCATTTTTCCTAGTTCATGTTTTCAAAGAGGTTATTTTTTATGGGATGTTTTAAAGTAATCCATGAGTGAGTTTTGTTGAAAATCTTATGAGACTAGTTTTTCAAGATTTTATTGTGGTGTAATGTTTTATAGCCTTAGTGTGTTCTTAATAAGAGAAGGACACGTGACGAGTTGTAATACCTACAACACAGGGCGTTACAAATCTCTTAGAAGACTAAAAAACAAATAACATTAGCTACTTCATCTGTTGAAGCAGAATATCGAAGTATTGTTGCTACTACAAAGGAGCCATTATGGATGAGTTATTTGCTACATGATTTACACGTTCTTCTTAATCTTTTCGTTGATCTCTACCCAAATAGTAAGTTTGCAATGATGACAGTAGAGAGTCCCTGTTTTCATGGTCGCACAAAGCATATAGAAATAGATGTTCATTTTACTCATGATCACTTTACTTTTAGTTTTCTTCGCATTCAACATGTTTACCGATTGTATAGTAGATTTTAGTTGTATTAGTTTGTTTTCACTGTATATTAATTACACAGTGTGTACACATGTGTAGTACGTATCCTTAAATGTATATATACCCCAATGGATATGATGTGAAAATGAAAAGGAACAAGAGTCAATTAGGATGAGCAGGAGCAAAATAGAGGCGTTATGGGCGAATTGGATCAAAGCTGGACTATAAGCAGCCAACTTATAAGCCAATGTCGCCGACTTTAAAGAGTAGGTTGCTGGCCTTTATACCGGCCTAGGAACAACTTCAATAATGTCATTTATTTCGTATATTTATTTCAATTAATGGCCGCCAACTTTGTTATTTATGCCGCCATCTTATCTTTTATGTCATAATGACCTTTTGTTTCTTAGTTCTTTTGAGTTTCCTAGGTCGTTTCTTAGGTCTTTTGAGTTTCGTAGGTCTTTATAAGTAGTCATATTTGCTGGGTCTCAAATAGATTTGGCAAATAGAACTTTGAGAGTTTTCTCTTGTGAGTTCTCGTGAGAACTTATAGAACTTATCAGATTGATAAATCCGTGGCGTTCTTGTTTAATTAGACTTATCAATCAAAATTTTATCCTCTTTTGATTGTGGCTTTGTTTAATTTTACCAAGGTTCGTGCTTTATTTTAAGCAACTGGTCAAGGTTCCAATTGACTATTAGGTTGTAGGATCGATATTCTTAGGGTTCGCAGCATTGGTTAAGGATTATCCTATCAAAATTTACCCAGTTCTATTCGTGTCGAACATGGAACGAATCGAAGCGTGGCCAGATTCATATTAGTTGGTATCAGAGAAATAGGTTGTGTTAATTATTCGACGTGATTTGTTGGTAAGATCTCTAAATCGTCTTTTTCTCCATTTGAAAATTATCTGGTTGTTGTAGTCAATTGTTGAAGAATTAGGGTTTGTAGAATTTGATTATTGGGGTTTTGGAGGATTGATTATTGTTGTTGTTGTTAGGTTGATCTGTTATAATTTTTAAAAAAATGAGTAGAGAAGAGGGTTTTGTTTTCGGTGGAGAGTTGAGATCGTTTATGAAGTCTGTCCAGGATCAGTTTAATGCGATGAATATGAGGTTGGACAGCATAGAATCATCTAGCAAATCGAAATCTACTAGAAGGAGATTGTTTGCTGAAGGAGATGAAGTGGATTTTGATTCTGATGTAGGCAGTTTCTTAAGAAGAAGAGAAAGGTAACATTAGCGGGATAATAATTTAGGGAGCATTAAAAAGAAAATCCCTCCATTTCAGGGTAAAAATGGCCTCGAATCCTTTTTCAAAATGTTGATATCATACGATTCTTTTAGCCCCAAACGAATGCCTTGTTTGACTTCTAATCTACAACCCTTCTCCATCTAATGGTGCTACAATTACATCAGATATTTGGTTGGAATTAATGAGAGGCACATCATTAGCTTCTTCATCTCCATCATCTTTGGTGGCAATGCTTATACAAGAGCATCTTTCCAAAGATGCAAAAAGGCAGTTGCCACGCTCTTTATGAACCACGTCACCATGGCATCAAGCTTGCTACAACCTAGGATAAATGAATTGTGGACCTTATGCCGATCCGGGTTCGACCTGGGATTAAAGGAAGCAATGCAACTAGAAGCCATGAAATTGAGAGGATGGAGCTTGTAGCAGGAGATGTGGAAATTTGAAGGGCTTATATATTTAAGTTATGATACTAAGGTCCACATAAAATTAAAAAAAAAAAAAATTTTTCTAAGTGATAAAATGAATTTCGCATCATATCACATCATCCTTTTACATTTTTTTATTATTATATATTTTATTGTTATTTTATTTACCTTTTTTTAAACTCATTGCATCATGATTACTATTACATAAACTAAACTAAACAAAGAAAAGCGATAAAATAAAAAGGAAAAAGGACCTGATTATTATAAAGCAAGCACAGGTGAAGTACTCCCTTGGATTAGCACTGAATTAGAATGGCCAAAGCCGATTAATGCTCTATGGAACGTTTCGATGGTGATAGGAGGCAAAGAAGATGGTGAAAAGTTCGGATGAAGGCAAAACAGTATCCCTACAACAGTAAATCGCTTCTAGAACATAATGGATAAGATGATGATAGCTCGGTGTTTAGCACTCCAAGATACTTTTATCAAAAGCGTAAAGCTTCTTGCAAAGAAGAAACACTCCCAAAAAAAAAAAAAAAAACTCTAGAAATTTTCAATTTCTAGAAGGAGGTTTGAAAGCTTGTAAACTCTAACCTATAGAGAAAGCTTAGTTGAATCTATGTGTATGAGTCCTTAAGTGACTGATATCCTTCAACCTCTATTTAATTTATAGTGTCATGCCTTCAATCAAAATGAGAAAGAAGGAAAATGGTAAAATGTCAAATCTTTTTTCTCATTAATGAATTTGAATGACATGATTAATTTTAACCAAAAATGTCATTGATTGCTCAAACTAACACTAAAAGTGAATTTGCACCATTATTTTACTCAATTCACACAATTAAGATTTTTTTCTTAACCAGCCTTTAATACATTCCCATCTTTATTTTGGTGAAATTGGACAAAAAATCTTATGACAAATAATTGCATCCAAAACGTGAATAATGCATTTCCATCTTTGTTTACGTTCATGGCACGAGGAAGAAGAAGCTTGGTCTTTTGACTAAGTCAAAAACATTGGCCCATACATAAAAAAAAAAAAAAAAAATCATGGCACGACGCACCATATGCTAGGATTGGACTTACCTCTAGGCATCAACAAAATATATATATATATATATAAATATCATATTTGAGTTTATGTCTTTTTAGGATATTTATTGTATTTATTACGGATATTTAAGTTTCTGCATCTTTTGGGATTTCTTTTTATGTCTCTTCATATTTCCTTGTTTAATTATTAAGTTTGTCTTTACATATTTCTAGAAGTCATTAATAAGTTGTTTATTGTTAGGTTTGTCTTTACATATCCCTAGAAGTCATTAATAGGTTATTTTTCTTTATCTATTGTAGCATAGTTTTTACGCTAATTAAAAGCCTATATAAACCTATGGAATGTAATATATATCATATATCTTTGATAACGAAAATATGAGAATTTTTCTCTTTGAGTTCTGGAAAGAACTTATTTATGAACTTAGGGAGTTTCCCATGGCGTTTAACCCTTTGACTTATCAACCGATTTGCCATCATCGGTTGTGGCGTCTACAACTATATCAAGGTTCTTTCCTCCATATAGGTAATGGGTCATGGTTTCCACCAATTTTTTTAGATGATCCAGGAATTTTGTTTCCAGATCTCGATAGTGGGTCTCGTTCATAGGTTTGTGTGGTTTCTATCGCATCCGGATAGTAGGATCATAACGAATTCTATTATTTTTCATCGCTCTTTTTTTTTTTCTATTGCAAGGATAATGGATTTCATGTTTCTCTCAAACTTTTGTCTTTCATGTTGTGTAAATTCACATCGCTTTCTTTATTCTAAGTCAATTAGGTTTTCTTCAAGTAGAAATACAAAAGTGTAAATAAAAAAGAGTGATAAAGTAGACGACTAAAGGATTGGAATCGTGAAAATGAAAATAATTTCTTCAATTGAAACAAGAAGCCACAGGATCATCAATAGTGGGCTCCCTTACGTCATGAGTTTATGCCTTCAATATTTGAAAATACTAAATTTACAAATATTTGATTATCAAAGTAATAAGTTAGGAATTAGTCTTTCTCCCACTTTCCATATGTTATGATTTTGTGCCTTTTGAAAATACTGAATTTACAAATATTTTATTATCAAAGTAATGAGTATAAAATTACTCTCTCTCTCTCTCTATCAAAGCTTTTTAACAAAATGTGGCCCCAAGGTGATCTTGGCCACATGTGGTTACTCCTCTTTCCTTGAATTGCAGCAGTCACCTTTATCAATCCATCACTACTAGTTTTATTACTTACAACTTTACTAATATTAGATTTGGATTTTTTTTTTCAATCCATCATTGCTAATTTATTTATATCATTTATCCACCATTATGAATCAAATATACAAATGTTATTAGTTTGAAGATTATAGATATCGAGCTAATATTATTTTATTAGTAGTACTAGAATAAGCGGGTGTTTTGTGTATGTTTATGGATTTACATTCGAGCTTAATACTATGCTTAAGGAGATATTTTTTCCTTGTTAGCTTTTCTCAAGGGGTATACCTATGGTATATTAAAAATTCAAAGTATCTGCTAGCTAGTGATTTATAATATAGTAGCATCTCTTCTGGTCTCTCAAGTGAGAGGTACTAGGTTTAATTCTCCCTCTCCCCATTGTAATGGCAAAAAGAAAAAAAAATCTCTATCATTTTGGGATACATTGTAATTCACTCTCACTTGATAACCTTTTGTTGTTATGCTTATGAAAAATTGACTATTTAGGATCATGTATCCTAAACCTCATATTGAATTTACCAAGATGAATAGTTTAGAATTCATAGCATCTCAAAATAAAGAATTAATTACATTCATAATTGTTGAAACAAACAGACCTTGCACTAATTTGTTAAAGATCCATTTAGTTTTATAATCACATGAGACACAAGATTTAATGTGAAAAACTCCAAACTAGCAGGTGAAAAATTATATGCAATACCTGAAACAATTCACTACTGTAACATTATAATACAATGGTTTTTCACAACCTTTTTAAAACCATGCTATCTCAACTGTATCTTTTAATATTTACGTGGCTCTTTTTTATTCTATTTTACTTGCTACACATAATGATTTATATGCTCTTTTACTTTCCAATTATGTCTTTTAGGATTCACAAAGCTTTTTCTTAAGACAACTTTACCTATTATACATAATAATATATATGTGGCATCACAAAAACCCTTAAACCTCTAACACAACACCCCAAAAAAAAAAAAAATTGGGAACTCTCTTACGTTGGATAGATATCATGACTGATCAAGCTCAAGACTTAATCATCATACATTGATGCTAGTTGACCACTACAACAAAATGGGCTTGAGTGGCGTTTAATAAATGTCACTAAACCTAAAATAATCATCATTAAAAGTGTGTCACAGTTTAGTTTGACAGCATTTGAAAAATAAAGGTAAGCGAAAAGAGTTAAGATGATAGTTCTAATTAAAATAATGACACTTAGGCGTTACCGCTGTTAAAATATTAGTGGTATTTATGCATAGCTAAATACACCTATGTATTATCATCCTAAGCAACGAGATTCATCGTTTTCCTAAATCATAAATGTGGGATAATTTAACACTTTTTAGTCAGCAATGAGTCTCTCCGCTTATGTAGTATAAGTGACGAACTTTGAGGTTTACTGCTGCTTACGTTTCCTAACGATATAATTAATTATCCCTAGATGACTGTATCTCCTATTTTTCGATTTTGTGGTCATTATATTTTGTAAGTAAAATACCAATAAAAATGTCAATAATTTTTTATAATAAAATCTAGTCACCTTTTTATATCTTTATAATAATGTAAAAAATGTACATTATGCAAAATATTAACACAACTATCTTAACCCATTATCTACATCCATCCCATCTTTTTTTTTTTTTTTTTCTCTTTCAAAAATCACAATTCCAATATCTCATAAAGACATATTGTTTTTTTTTTTTTTTTTAAATACACTTCTAGTCGCATATGTTTCTCCTTTGATATATATGAAATTCATGAACATTATTGAGCATATAAAAAAGGATTTTTAAGTTCATGATACTATAAAAGGTTATGAATTTTCAAATCGAGATAAGCTTTTAAAATTTCTGCAAAACCTAGACCAAGATTTACGGTGCTCTTCTTCTGCATTTTTAGTACAATAATCTCGAAAACGACATGATCCAATTGCAAATTATTGTCATTAAAAGACTCCTGTATATGTTAAAATCCAAGACATCTGTACGAACGTCCTCTTGAGTGGTAATTGGTAAATGTAGTTAACCAGAAACGAACATGGAAAACCAACTTAAGGAAAGGGACTACCGACACTCTTCGCTTTCGCGAGTCTCGTTCAACGCTTCCTTTGTCGTTTCGGAGCCCACAAGTGATGATTCATCACATCTTGAGAATCTTCACAAAATACTTTTATTGAAGGTTTGGATGCTTGTGCACTGCAATATGCATGGAATGGCCCAATTTCATTAAAAGAAAGTAGACACCCAAGAAGCCATCTGCCCTAAATTATCGAGTGGAGTGCATTATGACCCTCCCATATTTTAATATGGATAATCTTTATTTATTTTTTTTTCCTTCCCTTTCTCCTTTTCCTTTATTTTTCTACAAAAAGCTACCTAGTTCTGTTGGGATTATCTAATTCCCATCTATATCTCATTAGCATCTGATTTGTATTTGTATCTTATTTATTTGATTTGTTTATGAATAAAAATATCTATTTTTTTATCTGAATCTATTTTTTAACAAACATCTGTTTGTAAAAAATAAAAATAAGATGTCAAATGCCTAGAAAAAGATGCGGCAAATATTCTTAGAGTGAATTTACCCCATTATGTATATACTCCTAATTTTTAAAATTTTATAAATAACCCTTCAAACTTTAATTTTAATATACAAAAAAAAAAACTTTAAAATGCATTATTGTGTATTTCAACACCTTTCAACTCTTGATGCATATTAAAATCTATGAAGATAATTTATAATTTTTTTAAAGTTTGAAGCATATACTCTTACCAAGTCACTTACTTAATATTTCCCCTAATTCTTAGCATCTATAGAGTGATTTTACCTTTTATAAGTTCTAACATAGATGATGCTAAAAGAGTAAACAAGAGAATCCAATAAATTAGGGAGGTACGGGATATAATAATTAAGTGACCACTTACTGAAGGATTGTAGTTGGGAAGTTGTGTTTGGAGTTCGCAGTAAGTTCACAAGCCTAATAGTTAAAGTGTCAAAGTACCATTACTCTTAAATTATCCAATATATATCTTGTCATAAAGTATCATGGCTTTTGCTCTTTCAACTTTGAATATATCCTTTTTGTCTGCCGTTTTTATCAAATAGGATCATAATTGTCAACAATTTTACTCTCACTAATTTATATAAGCTTACAAATAATAGAAGATTCTTCCTAGTTAAAATCAATAAAATCTTATGTTATATTAATCAAGTTTCCTCAAATTGGCTAAAATATTAAAAGGTAAATAGTGCAACCTCACGTTTATATGCCCATTAACTATTAGGGTATTGTATCTTTTATATTAAATTTCAATTTTATTTCGTCTCTCTCTCTTTCCCACTTCCATGTTTGATATATATTCAAGCTCATGTTCTAACTCCAAAGATTACAAAGAAACTCATTTACTTTTATTTATATAGTGAAGAATTTAAGTTAAGTGAAAAGCTTTGATCCCCTTCATTTCATAACTTTGGCACAAAAAAAAAAAAAAAAAAAAAAAAAAAAACTACAACACTTAGTTTCAACTCTACCTATTCTTATTCAATGCATGTTGTAAGGATTAAGAGTTACTAGTAAGAAAAGAAGTATGTTTCTTCAATTTTTTTTACATCTAATATATGTTTCAAGTTTTTTTTTTAAATCACAAATTTAAGAATATTGAGAGATAATTTAAAGACAATAGTTAGTTAGAGTTATCAATTATGTTTAATTTTTTAAATACTATGTCTGCATCCCTAGAAAATATTAATGTTGAGAAAATTCTCATCTAATATAATACTAAGTCAATTTTTTTTCTATAAAATATATACTTTCAATTTTCTATAAATATATACTTTATAACTGTCTTTATAAGTTTAATAATTTATTAATTTCAAGAAGTACAATAATTCACCATATAGAGTTTTAATTGGTTGGATCCGAACTAGAGTTCAACTCAGGCCACCACTGGCAGGACCAAAATGGCCATCCATCGCATGGTAGTGGTTCTAGACCCAACAAGCATATTGGTTCTATGAAAAAGAAGGAAGAACTACCTCGTAGTCTAATAACATCAACTCAAACAAGTAATATCATATTTAAATCCCTTTTTCTGTTGTAATAACAAAAAAATAATAATAAGAAATAAGAAATAGAAAAAAATTGAAGGGAGAATAAAATGTAAGTAAATAATATTTTACGTTAAAATTATTTTTAGGTGAATAATAAATTTATTTTCTATCCACAACATAACAATATAAAAAGTAAATATACCTTAAATATGTCTAGTTTAATTTATACCAGTTTCTACCAAAAATGAATTTCCATTCCTTGACAATATAATACTAATTATTTTTCTTATACTTTTTTATATTTTAAAGAATTATATGGTCCTATTATATTTTTTTTAATGAAACCAATTCTATCGGATATTCAATTAGCTGGGTAGCGTAATGTATTTTATACTTTTCATATTAGAAAAACTCAACTCAACCTAACTTTTCATACCGGTTTATTGCGACAGTGCTACTGGCAAGACCGAATATGATAACACATCTAAACAAACATAGGAATAGAACTTAGATAAAAGGAAAAGGAGAAAAGACATAATTAGCACCGAGATTTTACAAAAAAAAAAAAAAAAAAAAAAAAAAAACCCGAAATCCAAATTACAAAGTTCATGGTTATAACCAGTCACCTTCCCTGTTCGGGTCGGGTCCAAATAGGGACCAAAATCCATCGGGTCTTGGTCCAAAAAATATAGACTCGGAATCGCTCCATAGAAGTGGCGGGGTAAGTAGGACCCATGGACCCACCGATTCACGAGGGCAGGTCCTACGGGTCCAACCCACATGTTTTAAAAAAAAATTTCCACAAGATAAAATCTTTTTTTCTTTTTTTCTAATAAAAAATCGGATGGACTCTCTTGGACCCGTCGAATCCTCAAGATAGACCCACCAACTTGGAAGGTCTTACCCACCTCGCCTGGGCAAGTCTAATGGAGGACCCACCATGGCCGGTTCTCCCCAAGTCCCAATTTGAACCCGATCCGAGGAGATGTCTAACTATAACCCATGTTATCAAACTAAACGGGGATTTGACCCAAATATATTAGAGAGACAAGGGTTGAATCGGTTCAATCAAACATTGAAGTGAGATCAATAAAAAGTAAAAATATAATGTACATTTTAATTATAAAAGATAACTATATGACATTAATCAATTAAATTCATATTTAGATCAACTCCAACAATAAGCTATTAAAATCATACAAAGCATATAGCTTAGGATGAGAAAAAATGTATAATATAATAATTGTATTTTATAATTTATAATATAAAATCAGTATATATTTAAAACTCTAGTAAATTTTTCTTCTAGGTTGGGCTGATTAGGTCCCAATTAATCAACCAGGTCAATTCATGTCAATGCTAATATGGGTCAAATGCTTGGATGGACCCATTGTCATGGTCGGTTTCCATTGAATCGCCTAGATTAGTACGGATTTGACAACCTTGGCTATAACTAGACATCCATGTAATGATTTTGACTAGTGACTTAATTTTACATGTTCAGGATTGGGCCTAACAAGACATACTTGCGTTCAAGAAATATATATATAAAGAAATTATTTAAATAATTTCATGGTATAGATAATAAAACAATACAAGAAGTGAATATAATTGAAATACATGTCTACTTGTTTTACATAAAGTTTTACCAAGAAAATAATCCAATTTTTAGATAATATAAGACTTCCTTTTTTTTTGTAATCTCTTTTAGAGTGTTATTTTAGTCTTGCATCACTAATATTTTAATTCAACTTGGGATATGCATGTGTATAAAATAAATGTACATTTTTGATAATTTCATGTGAATATGGGTTGAATATTATAAAATTCTTTAGGTATAATTTTCATTTATGCTTAAATCATTATTTTATCTCAATTTTTTTTGTTTTGATTTATTTATGAAAATATTGCATTCACCAAGCCTGAACTGAACTGAACTTAATAGTGTGCTTTCGCTTCAAAAAAATATAAACCAAACTCGACGTGCATGGATGCTTAACTATGACTAAAACAAATACATTATAACAAAACCAATATAACACTATTATATGGGTAATTGTGAGCATTTCCTGAAATTTTTATATTTTTATAATTAATTACCTAAAGTTTACCAAAATTTTCAATTATCTATCTAATTTTTACCCCTTTTTTGTAATTAACTACCTCATCTATGTGCTTAAAATTACTTCAAAAAGCTTATAGTTAGTAAATTGATATTTTTAAATTTCATATGTCAATCGTAGAAATAGATTAAGTTCAGGTGCTAAATGTTGCTATATTACAACACCTTACGGCATGAGTCTACAATGGTTTCCATGCAGTCCTCGTAATCCATTACACACTACAAAATATAAATATAGCTAGATTGTTTTGCAAGCAATATTATAAAATATATTATATGTGGGCTTAAACTATAATATTGTTTTAATATTTACTTAGGCTTAACTTGTGGGCTAAGTGACAGGGTTTAGTAAGTTTGATTTATTTATTGGAATTACTTGTGGAAATTTGGCTTACTAGGCTTGAAACAGAGATCGTTTGATTAATCCACCACATCTAATCTCTCTCAAGTAGGCTTAGGTTTTTGCATATAATAAGATGATTGCTAATCCTGGCCCATGGTAAAGCTCACTCGAAAATAGGTATAAATCGAGCTAACTACATATCCTTCATCAATCACTCAAATGAGCTACAATTGTTATAAGTGTCTATATATATTCAGCCACCCCTCTTAATGTCTAACTTTTGAAGGAAGAAGACAAATAGCATTCTAAAAAGGAAGAATGAAACAAGCAAATCAAGTGATTACCACTTTAATTGCTTAGGAACTGCAAGATCGACATACAAGGTCTATTCAAGCTCTTTCACTATCATTTGTGCATCTAGGATACTAAGACTGCATGGTCGTTTTCCTTGTTATTCTTTTTAATTCATCTAGTCAAGTGTTATCTCTTCATCAATACTCGGAAGTCACGTGTAAAATATAAATTCTATGTAATATGTGTGTGATGAATTGAAGTAGAATCTTTCATCTACAAATATTAACATTATAAAGGGATAAGATAAGAATGCAAAAGGATAAGATAAGAGCAATATACGCAGGTTTTGATAAAGTTTAAAAACATTAAAAAAAAAAAGCAAAAAGGAGATAGAAAACAAAAAAGGAAAAGAGGACATGGGAATTCAGGAAGAAAGAAGAAAAAGAGATTATGGAAGCATTGTAGCAGTAGGTACTGTAGTAGTAGAGAGGCACTGTAGCACTTTTTACTGTTTTGTATTGCAAAAATTTTTTTATAAAAGGCAAGCAGGTTTCAGGTGTTAGGCAAGATGGAAAGTATTAAAGAGAGTATTTTAGTATCTTCTGAGTGATATTTTTGAATGTTTAAATTCGGGAAGAGTGTCATTATAATATACCTCCACCATCTTCAATAAAACTTTTGTAAGTTTCCTTTCATCATGTCCAGCTAGCTTTCTTTTAAGGTATAAAAGTAATTATACTCTAAAACTTTATTTGGCCTTTTTCTCATGAGATAAGGTTTTATAACATGAATAAACAAATGAAGACACTATACTTGGTAGTAAAAACTCTAGTTTGTTTAGAAATTATACCAAAATGGTCGGCCTGAAAACCCTTTGATGAAGTTGTTTGAGGCAGAGATTATCGTGTTTTAGCCATGTGAGTTGTGGCGTGAGTATAAGGTCCATTTTCTAAAAAAAAAAAACATTACTCTACTAGTTAACTATCTTTTGATTTAATTATTTACCCCTATTATGAAGTCTTTTTCCGTAGCACAAATATCATCATTTATATTAACAGAGTTTTAAACAACATTAATAAAGCTGGACGAATATAAAAATCGAATATTAAAAGATAACATAAAACTGGATATTAAAATGAAATTGTTAATAAAAATTTTAAGGTATAATGATAGCATTCCAAATAGCAAAAAGAACGATTCCTGTTCTTCAAATAGTCGGTGATCCGCAATGAAACAAATGAGTACTACACTGAGCTTGTCGGTACTCATTGATTACGTCCTTCGGAAGGCAGCGTGCAAGGACAGTGCTCCCACATTTTTATATATCACCAACCGTTACGATATTTTTTGGAAATTCCCACTGCGCATAAGATATGCTAATTATATTGACTATGTAGCATTGCATTGGATGATAGTTGAAGTTTGGTTTTAAAGGATCTTATCAAATATTAGTATGAATATTTGATCCCATCATCCGTATTCACAAAATAAATGTTAGATCTAAGAGTCGATACTTCAATTTATTAGTTGACCACTTGTTTTTTTTTTTTTTTTCAATTCCTTTTTTCCCATATACCTTTTATTTGTGTATTATTTCAAGGTGTTAATAAAGAATCAAATCGTATTCATTTGTTGAGTTTTTATTTTTATTTTGAAAAATTCTACAGCTCCATAACAATTATAATAATATCAGTTTTGTTATATCAATAAATAATCTAGATCTTTTTCTATCGTAATTAAACTCATTTATATTTGTTTTAATTCATTTAATTACAATATGAATTTATGGTACCTTTATAAAACTTTTTTTTTTTCATTTATTCTTACACGGGGAACGGTGTGACCACATGAGCACGCAATGACAATTTAGGGCGAAATGTTCGAATTTCACGGGCTCTTTCTATGGCCTTTGGGGGAACCAAATTGACCATACCCTTCACATGCATAATAAACAAAGGAGATAGAAGACAAGTGGCAGGTTTTGCTTGGTCGTGTCTCTCTCATTCGACGTTCTTGTCGCTTCAATTTACCTAGCAAGAAACAATTCATGTGCTTTCTGCTTCAAGCGTACTCTTTCATTAATCTTAAATGTATAAGATATTGCGATTTGTATCTACTAGAACGAAATAGGATTATACATGGACTTAAATTCCATATGAATTGGAAAATCAATTAAAATCCATGTACTAACAATTTTTTTATTATTTATCCATGTAAAGACAAATTTTCTTTCCTTATTCCTTTTTTCCCCCCAAAATACTACAGCATAGATGGTCCAAGAAAGTCAAGGTGGGGTGGTGTTATCACAATTAAATTATGGGTTAAATTTGAGACAAATCTACAAGCTTGACTCTATCTTAAGCAAAACTAAGCGACAAGCCAAACTAAGGCGATTGGACGGTGAGGGATCCATCGAGGACAATATGCATGTACTCTCAAGAGATCTCTAGCTTGAGAGGCTAGAACATGTCCAGCTAAACACTAAAAGGGGCCCCGGTGGAACTTGAGTGATGCAGAGTCCAAACTTTGACCCACGCCATGACTACAGTAACAGACCTCATAGGGCTTATGATGATCAGCAATGAAGTAGCGAAGGGAGATTCGAGGGAAGGTAGGGAAGCCCCATGAAATGTCATCTAAGTCTAGTAGGATGTGAAAGCCTATCTCCAAGTGGGGAAAGCACCTGTGTAAGTTGTGCTGAGGTCCAGAAGGCTAGGTATTACCCAATTGTAACGACTATAGGATTAGGATCTGACATAAAGCTGATATTTTGCGTTATCATATTTATGAAAATATGGGGGCTTTCTTTTCCATGTGAGATTGTCACTTTCGAATAAAAAGCATAAAATTAAAAGGTAAAATAACAACAGCTAATTAATGCGTCTCCTTCTGACTGTCAACTACCCATAGCTCACATAGCAGGACCACCATGGACATAAAAGCAGTTCTTCCTCCCGTGTAAAATCAAGCATTTTTCATTCAATAAGCAGAGTTAGGAAGGAAAATTAGCAATGAATACAACCAAACAGCAGCTAGGTAAAAACATAAAACATACAATCTGGTACTAGAAGTAGCATGTCAACTCATTAAGTTGAGTTTGCAAAGGAAAAAGAAGAAAATTCCAAGAAATCAAAACGAAACTATAGCATGAAAATTTGGCAACCTCAGTTGGAATTTCCATGTCAAGCCTAAAACAAGGGGAAAATGAAATTCAAACGGGTCATCCAATGCTGAATCTGATTAGCTAAAATGCATGCTCAATCAATGTTCCGTAGTGGGCAAAAATAATATAACAAATTAGCGTACAATATATTTGACAAAATTTATCATCAGACAGTATACAATGATCCCATTGTTATTTCAGCGGGCAGAGTCAGCCGTTTCACAAAGGCAAAATTCAACAGCATCCATTGTTATTAGCCAGGTATTTATACCTTGTGCATGATACAGCCAAATAAAGACTTGCTGGAACTCCAGAAATGGTAAGGGAGGAGAAAAAACAGTGGATCTACCAACATGCTTCTGCAATGATCTGCATGTAGGCAAGAATTTGGTGTAGGGGCCAATCAGCTAAGCTCACATTATGGACATACGGACAATCAATTCCATCGTACCAAGATTGCAGTGAAAGGTGCATCTCACATCCCACAAAGTATATTTGCTAGAGCACATGATAAATGGCTAAGGGCAACCCAGAGACATCCCCAAACTAAGTTGCAACTTGGTCCTAGGTCCTTCCTGCACTTCTCTCAAAAAAAGTGCATGATGATTCAATTGCTGGCTTTTCCCTTTCTCTTCATGTTGGCAAGCTACACAGCCATTTCCATTCACATAAATTTACAGCCACAGCCAATATATTGTGATGATTATCGGCAAAACTGTCTACATCTGACATCAGCTACAAGATGGCGAACATGGGGGGCATACCATTTTACTCTT
The DNA here is from genome assembly GCA_024138025.1 of Combretum micranthum. Taxonomy (NCBI): domain Eukaryota; kingdom Viridiplantae; phylum Streptophyta; class Magnoliopsida; order Myrtales; family Combretaceae; genus Combretum; species Combretum micranthum. Next base: position 226,465 of record JAMXBD010000592.1, read on the forward strand.
TCTACATGTTCTACAGTGACTTCCCAACAGTATCCTAAAAACAAACAGTAATAGCAGATTTGAATAGGTGTGTTCATCAGACCAAATCGATAAATCATGATAAAAATTTACCTTCAGATACAGCAATTTCATGTATCGATTTTGATATGTTCTCTGTCCAAATACCCTCCTCTGAATCCTTCACATTACCATGCACGTGTAAAATACCACCCTCACTCCTATGTCACCAATTAGGAATTTAGCATACAAAGCCATGGATATGGAAACTGTTAATAATGAAGGGGCAGCATAAAATACCATCTTAACAGAATAGACATGCATATCCTCCACTAAGTCATGATGATAAAAGGCATTCATCCTAACAAAACTGTTTTGTATATCAAGATATCGATACAGTTATATCACCAATGACACAATGACTCAAATACATATATCATGCCCAGTCGAAGCAGAATTATTCTTGTGTGTGTGTTTTACATATAAGCAGTAAATTGTCATGAGATATACTCAGAAGTCAGATCACCAAGAAGCACAAGATGGTATGGATGCCCCAGCTGTTATAAGCTCAATAAGATCTCAAATCATTTATCATCTGCTTATTGTATGCATAAAAGCTATAACATAAGATTAAGCAAAGAGTCAAAACAACTCATACACACACTATCTTTCTTTCTTTCTTTTCTTCTTTTTTTTTTTTTAAATTTTTCCTTTATTTTTATATTATTTTTTGGTGGAGAGGCACAGGGGCAGGGTGAAGGGATTGGGTTGTAACACAAACACACACACTCTTTTGCTTTTTGAGTTACTTTAGTTAATAAAATGAATTTAGTTGTTGGAATTAAATACAATGAACAGAACCCAAAACAAATTTTTTCTTCTTAATTTTGTAAACTTAAAAATTATAAGCACAAAGAGAGGGAAAAAAACACACCACTGCAACTTGTTTCTTGGGCAAACATAACTAGTAGAGAACCTAAACCTGCTGCACTCTTTTGACGGCAAGTACTTTGCCTCTTTCCTTCCTCCTCAACTCATTATGACTTCAAAACACATTTAATATCATCCATCAATGCAGAACACAATCTGATGGTTGTTATCAACTGTTACTCCCTTGAAATCACTTTTGAAAATTTATACCAAGAACTCTTTAATTAAGAAATTCAAATCCCCTATATTAGTATACTTTTATTTATTGATCTGTCATAGATTGCATGTTACTCCTGGCTAGATTACTCTATACACCATTTCTATTCAATACAAATAAACAAATAATTCATGTGTGATATATATCCGTCATGCTAATAAACTTGTATACTGCTTTCAGCCATAATGTTTTGTAATTTTTCGCTGTAACACTCTACTTTAAAAACAAAAAGCATTGTGCAATAGCACATCATATATCATCCTTTTAGAGACAGCTTATTTACATAGACCTTATTATTTTAAGAGCATGAAATGATGCCCATTCATTTCACAGATCTATTAGCCCAAAATATTGATAATGAAAGAAAAAAATTCAGAGAAAGGGAAATTCAAACACTAGAAATCTGATGGTTGTTATCAACTGCTACTCCCTTGAAATCACTTTGGAAATTTATACCAAGAACTCTTTAATTAAGAAATTCAAATCCCCTATACTAGTATACTTTTATTTATTGATCTGTCATAGATTGCATGTTACTCCTGGCTAGATTACTCTGTACACCATTTCTATTAAATACAAATAAATAAATAATTCATGTGTGATATATATCTGCCATGCTAATAAACTTGTATACTGCTTTTGGCCTTAACATTCTGCAATTTTTCACTATAACACTCTACTTTAAAAACAAAAGCCATTGTGCAATAGCACATCATATATCATACTTTTAGAGACAGCTCATTTATATAGACATTATTAGAAGAGCATGAAATGATGCCCATTCATTTCACATATCTATTTAGCCCAAAATATTGATAATGAAAGAAAAAATTCAGAGAAAGGGAAATCCAAACACTAGAAATAAGTCAACAGCATGCTGACAAACAGGAAAGTGTATTAGGCATGGACACGGGGTCCACTGGTTCTAGTTCTGGGACCAGCTCAAGGTTCAGTGAAGCCATGGATCCAAAAGAGAAATGAAACTGGTCTCCATACTTCCAGGTTGATTCTCATTATAAGAGCACGAAATGATGCCCATTCATTTCACATATCTATTTAGCCCAAAATATTGATAATGAAAGAAAAAAATCAGAGGAAGGGAAATCCAAACACTAGAAATAAGTCAACAGCATGCTGACAAACAGGAAAGTGTAGTAGGCATGGCCATGGGTCCCATGGTTCTAGTTCTGGTACCAGCTCAAGGTTCAGTGAAGCCATGGATCCAAAAGAGAAATGAAACTGGTCTCCATACTTCCAGGTTGATTCCTGGAACTGCCAGTTACACTTCAGTTCCATAGCCAATTTTGAAACAGGTTCCAATTGGTTTTTTGATTCATTCTTTCATGTTTTTCATTTGAAAAAAAATAGATAGATGAAAAAATGGAATGATCCTGGCGTTCTAGGAAAGAATTAGCATGGAACCATAGATTCTTGCCAATTTTACTTCTGGACCAGTTTCTAATCAGCCCTTGGCCATGCCTAAGCAGTATTAAAGACAGTATAGAAAGTGAAAGCCACCTTAATGCCTTTACAGCAGTAGCCCAGCTTCCCTCACTGGATGGAAGAAGACCTAGACAAACGCGATCAGCTACTCCCTGCAAGACAATCAATACATATGAAAGAGCCTTTCTTCAAGGGTACCCTAAAAATTACAAAGATGAAAGCCAAAGTACATAGAGTTACATGGTATCTATTTCTGGTAATGATGTAGAATAGCATGCAAGTCCTCCTTGCAAACACATGCCAATTCTTTAATCAATGGATTAAAATGCAAGCAGAAGCCATATCAGATATATGACTAGAAATGGACGCAAACAACTTATGACAATTTGTGCAGTAAATTTCTATCAAATAAATGAAATCTAGAAAGTAAGCATATATCTTCAGTGGTTGGCACCATAAAGGTCCAATGCTTCAATTAAATAATGTAGAATATATTTCCCTTTCCTTCTTTTGGGTAATGATTACTTTTGCTTTTTGGCACCGTAAAGGTCCAATGCTTCAATTAAATAATGTAGAATAAATCCCTTTCCTTCTTTTGGGTAATGATTACTTTTCCTTTTCCTTTAACTTGTATGACTAAAAATCATGACATCATTGGTTTATAACCACTCTTTGCTTCCATGGGGATAACCACTCTTTGAAATGGTAGACAGCAACCTTCCACTGTCATAATGATTGCACAGATGATGAGAAGTGACAATAACAAGTGCAAGCTTATATACTCTGCCAGACATAAGCAACAATAACAGGATGTGGCATCCCCGCCAGCAGCTAGTCATGCAAAGTACTGATAAAGTTTGCAGGGGATAGCTCCATCCCCTACACTATTTGGTCAGGTACAGATAAAAACATCCCTTAACTTTCAAAGTGTGATTTTACCTCCCCATAAATCAAAAATGCGCAAAAGCCCCCAAATTGTCACAGAACCCTTCAAAATTAGTGTTAGCAACAGTTTGGAAGAAATTTGCACATTTTCAAAAGTTATGATAAAGTGAAAGCACGCTTAGAAAGTTTCAAGGGTCTCTACAATCGGCAGATAGTTTAAGGGGTGAATTTGTAATTTGCCCCAAATTTAGTGAGTGTCAAACATTAAAAAATTCCAGTGCCATACATTGAAAACATAGAAAACAAGTCTAGGAAATTATATATTTCATTAAGGATTCAGTAGAAAAGAAAGGAATGTAGATAACAACTACACACTTTAGGCGCAGTGGTCCGATTATCTCCTTCAAGAACAATGCAGCGGTCAGTTACTGCATTAGCCTGCAAGTTACACCGAAGTGCTTCTATGGCATGAGGGTTCCATTCACATGCATAAACCAACCTTGCCTTGGCCCTGATCAAAAGAACAAATTTACAAGATTAGACATCAGATAAGTAATAATAAGACCAGGGACTAGCAAAGTGAATGTGAACTTCATCCATAAATGCTGGAAATGAGGACAGTCCGGCCATTTGCCCATCCAAACATACACTATGATCCATCTCCTATCAATCTTTTATTAATCAAGAAAAAACTATTATTCGAAAAAGATTGCTACTTATACATCCTGCAGAATTTCTTCTTGGGAATACATCAAAGACTCAGATGTTGGCAATAAAAATTGGCATGGTGTTACATTTTGCATCCTATGATGCATATATATGTTTAATAATATAGAGAGAGAGAGTGAGGGAGAGAGGGGGAGGGGGAATAACTAAATCTTTTGAAGGGTTGGAGTCTAGATGAAAAACTTTTAAAAATTTCATAGAACTTCCAAATTTTTTAAATTATGATCGATCTATCTGTACTTTTTTCTCCCCTCCTTGATACTCTAGTATATACCTGATTCTGTAGTAAAACAGCTTTCCTGGTGCTCAATTATTTAATTCATTAAATAAACTTACACATTGCTCTAGAAATCAGAAATTCCTTAAAGCTTCAAATAAGAGTTCTGTTTATCTGTTTAATGATCAAGACACCATTAATATTTAAAGACACTACAGCATTCATTATCATAGTAAGCAAATAGCTTACATATTTGCCCCATTTCTATTATCCATGTATATCTCTTAATAAAGACAGAAGAAATTACGAAAATCAAGATAAAGCAAAGTTAAAATAAGCTTCACTAGTAAATCTCGCACCATTAGTTCATAAATCAAAATGCTGGAAGGAAATGTATTTTCACTAATGAACATAAAACCTTTCATACGTGATGACTATAGCCTTTGCCAAAATGTCTCTTTCTAGACAACCGTGGATCACATATTTTCCTTTTATTTTATATAAAGAAGGGGAAAGAAAAGGAACCATGCAAGTGTTTGAAGATACATGTATAAATTTGGGAAGATTCTTTATTATGCTTTATTTCTATAATTTTACTAGCTTTAGTTTAATAGATGATTACCAAAGAAAAATTCTTCAACAGATAGCCCACAGCAAACTCTTTATAAATAAGCCATATACTTTGATAAACCAAAAGATTGGATAATTTAAAAATATACTGCTTCAATTGTATACTAGATGTGGAATATAGAACGTCGTCCAATATTCAATAGGAGGTCCAGAATTCAGTACCGCTTTTTTAAAAAACAAATAAATAAAAGAAAAACAGATAACAAGAAGGTAAAAACAAAAGCTTACCTTACAAGGAAAGGCAAGGTAAAGTATCCGATACCAGCAAACAGATCTACTACTACTTCATTTTTACACTCTAGCTGTGCCATGCGAAGCTTCTCAGAGAGGTTGCCCCAAGAGAACATGCATTTGGTTGCATCAAAAGAATATATGATACCATTTTCATGGTGTTTAACCCAACCATTATCTCCAAACAGGATCTTCAATGTACTGTCCCTTGTACCAGTAGGTGCAACAGAGCCCTTCACATGCCATCAGATTAAAAGTCCCAAGAATAAGCATTTCATGTAGTTGGACACAAGCAAATTCATTGACAGCACATTAAAAGCATCAGGATTTAAACTAAAGATTGCTGAAGGAATTATGTATCTCCTCAGAATGCAAGCTACTGGTTAATTGGCCAGTAGTGTAGTAAATTTGGGCCATACGTTTGAAGAAAGGTGCTCAATTTTATTTATAGTAACTACAAACTAAAACCATTTTTTCTTTTTAAATTACAATCATTCCCATTTCCTAACTGTAAAAGATGGGCCCCGTCAACAATGTCTGAGATTTATTCATCCAAAAAAATGAAATGCTCTGCCTGCATCTTTTGTATCTTTCTGTTTGAAATCAAATTAAAAAATAGTCGTCCTATTTGTCTGCTATATTGGTCAAATCAAATATAATATAATTACCTTACCCAAAAAATATAATGATATATCTAAAAAAGATTGTAAAATAATTAATAATTACAGCAATGATGATCGAATATGAAAAAAAGTAAGGATGTGTGCATATCTATAGGATAAACAGTCTTGGAACAAAAGTTATTTACATGGAAAAGTAAATTTTTGTCTCCACCTCTATAGCACATCTTAGGATACTTTATTATGTGATGAAATATATATGTATCTTTACTATCCTTTTCTGATACAACTCTTAAAGTTATTGAAAAAAGCAACAAAAAAGCTATGAAAGACCTCATTAAATCCAATTTAACTCTCACCCACAAAAAGAAGCTGATTTAAACAAGACAAAACAGCTCCATGTGAGTAGTCAAGTTAAAATCAATATAGATTATTACCACCAAGTACCTAGCACTTTCAAGTGCAAACAAATAGCTTCTAAGAAAAAGATTATGCTGATGAATTGTTACCCTAATGATAATAACAAGAACAACAACAACAAAAGAATTGCTGATGAAATATTTCAACAGCAACACTTTATCTGTTGTTCAATACCAAAAATGACACTTGTAAGAGAATTATTTTCGTAGTTCACCAGTTCCATTGGCAAATTCAACCTACAAGCCAAAACAATTAAAGTCCTTGGAGGAATTTCAACAAAGTATGAACTTACTTGACGAGCAAGACGACAGGCATTCAGTACTTTGGCAACAAGGGACCACAGGTCACCTCCCATGAGCTCCCAAACTGGATCTTGAAAGGATGTACCAGGGAAAACTACAATATCCCCAAGTCGCTCCCACCTGATCCAGCCAAATTACAATTAATTATTTGAAGTATAATAAGTAAAGATGACCCTAAATGTTTTGAGCGAAATGACGAGCTGATATCTGAAAACACAAACCTTGATGGCAGCTCTTCCAGAAGTCCTTCTGACAGGTTTTTCTGCTTAATCAATGAGGATACAGATTCCCTCAAGATAATATAAGGTGGTCGTGCAATTTTCCTGATTTCAGCAGGCTCATCAACAAATTTAGTAGCACCAAGTTGATTCAGAAGATTCAATGGTGACAAATGCGATGTCATATTTGTCATTGAATGTTGCTCATCTAACCCCTCAAGCTCATTATTTCCAAGAAGATCCTGCCTTTTGTCAAATATAGCAGAAAATTTTTCTGTTACAGGGAAACATATATGATTTTGATCCGTGGAGTAGACTTTCCTCCCAAGATCTAGCCACCCAAATTGCTTCAGAATGTCTTTCGCTGATTTTGCATGTTTTCGTTGAATTTGTATAACCCAGTGAGAAGGAATAGTAAGACTTCCATTTGAATAGGATGCTGCTTTCCACGATGTGGAATCACAAACTTTACCTGCACCTTGAGTATCAATGACTCCTTGACTTTGAGGCTGATCGTTTGTTTCCAAGGAAACATGTTCCTCTTGGACTTCTTCATCAGTTTTTCTAAGAAGTGGGAGCATATTAAATTTAATTGGCTCACTAAATTTCGTTCCAAATGCATAGCAAGCTGCCCCACCACCAATCAGCACAAGATCATCACCAATAACACTGACTGTACTGCGCACAAATAACTCTTTGCCTATTGAATCAAGCCTTATGTGTTTCCATTTGCGTAGCTTCAGATCCAGTAGTGCCAGCTCCTGAAATTGCTGTTGTACTGGACAACCCCCTATGATTCCTAAGCAATCATTGTAAACAAATAGCGAGTGGGAGAACCTACCATATGGTCTTCTTCCAGGTATGTTCTCCTTTTTCCACGTATGAGCATTAACATCAAAGCTATAAAAGTCTCCTAATGCTTTCTCACCATCATATCCCCCGAACAAGAAAATATGAGATTTGTACAACACCATTGAATGAGAATGACGAGCACATGGCTGTTCCCCATCGCCAGATAACAGCTCCCACTTAAGTGTATTTGTATCCAAGACAAAGAAGGATGAAGAAATGGAATCATTGTTGATTCCACCAAATACGTATATCTTTGATCCTGAGACAGCAGCAGTATGTCGATGTCTGCATAATATCTCAATTAGTCCAGAAGTTTATGCGAGAAAGCACAATTCCAAAATCATGTAGAAAGAAGCAAAAAGGCTTATTCAACAATCTTTAAGCTACTACAAAAATCAGAGAAAATCTGAATATAGCAAAGCATGTATTTAAAATAATCCACATCCATGATGGTGATTACAAAAAAATAAATAAATAAAGAGTTCTAACAGCGAAGAGCAATAATCAAGTCTGATGGTGGGTCATCCAGAAAGACTCACAAGGACCCTCTAGGAACTCCAAATAGTTGCTTGAACAGCATGAGAAAAACTGATTGGTAAGAATCGTATTGAGGTGAAATAAATTCAAACTCAGTCAAAACATGTGCATTAGAACATTACCTTGGAGGGAAAATCAATTCCAGTACATTCCAAGAATTTCCACTCCTCACTAGCTACATGGAAGGACCATACATCACTGAGAATAGTTACAGGATCACCCCGACCACCAATAACAAAAATATAATCTCCAACCAAAGATGCAGTGTGACCAATACGTGGAGATGGAGAACCCTTAGCTGCAATCTCCTTCAACAAGCCAGACGATGGATCAAGAAGCAAACAATCATTCCTTCGTGCATGCCTTCCTACACCCCCAAAACCACCAAACACAAGAATTTTACTTTCCCCAGTCGTGTCTATGGTACAAGCAGAATGACCCCAGAGAAATAGCTTCTCAACAGATTCACCAGAAATTTTGAGCTCAGCAATAGATAGAATGGAATCATGGATCATAGTGGATCCTGCCAATGATTCAAAAACTCAGACTTGCTTTCATATTAAAAGGAATGGGCTCCTGCAATCAAGAGAAGGTTAAGTAACTAGCCAGCAAATTGATTTTCCAGTATGCTCTATGAGGTATATATGGTTGGCTTGAAAAATTCAAGTGAAAGAGTAGAGCGAGAAAATTTGAAGGGATGTATTTCCCATTTTCCATGGGGAGAAAAATGTCAAAGATGCCTAGTGCAGAGCAAATTACATAGGACTTAAAATTTGATGTATCTTGTTCACCGTAGAAAAGGACAATTAAGGATGCCAATATTTAGTAGTCAACATCGAAGAAATTTTATGACAAATGGCATGTGATTCTGGGTTCAAATCCCATAAAGTGTGATTCGTGGGGCTACCTACACAGCAAAGCTGGATTTAACTTGCGCATGGATCTTGTAGGAGTTTATGTGCCCATAAGTTATCACTCCAGATTACAGTGAGCCCCTATTTTAACCAAAAGGAAAATTATAGCTCAGAAAACAAATGCTTGAATCAAGCCTAAGAACAAGATATCTGTATCCGCGTCCAAAGTCTACATCCCAAAAACATCAGTTCAAGACAAAGCCCACGGATGTATTTTGCTATTGAAGACATTTGATAAACATCCTCTTTTGGACTAATAACTTGGCAAGCAATGTCAACAATATATATATATTAGCAAACTCAAAAAACAATTATGTCAATACAAGTGATACAATCAATGGAAAAATAATGAAAAGCTAAAATTAGCAGTAGTTAAATAAAAGGGTAACCGTCACTTTTGGCAGTAAACTTTACCATTTTTACAATTAGGTTAAGTTTAAAAACGTCAATTTGATAGTTGAATTTTATCTATTTTTACAATCACTTATCCGAACTTTGCTGATTTAAACAATTAACAGCCTAAACTTTACCCATTTTAAATTTTGCAAAATGAACCAAATGTGAATTCATGCGTAATGTGTAGACTCTTTGCAGTTCTTGAAGTTAGGTGTACAATCATAAAATCACAACTACAACAAAATGATCCAAATTCAACTCAACCTCAAACAAATGCCCTATCCAAAACCATAGTTCTAATGTCATACCATCACTACTCTCCATAGCCGCAGCTTCAGGCAAACACTCAATTAGATCATCATCCTTTGCATGCGGAAAACCATTCTGGCGCAACACTTCTGAAAAATTATCAGTCCTCTTCCTATTAGCTTCCATTTTCTCATTTGCAACACCAACAAGATATCTAACATAATCCCGCGACACGAATAAGTTACCACTATCTCCTAATGGAACCTCTAACCGAATCGAACACCGGATAGCAATAATCACTCTCTTGTTACTAACACTCGTAATCCCCGATTCCCTAAAACCACTGGATATTGCAATAGACACTAAACTCTGAGCGGAAACCAGGTCCCTGCATTCAATAGCAATAATCAGAGGCTCAAACCTAAACACCAGCTCGCACCGCCGCGGAGACAGACCCAACTCGCCTGAGTGGGGAATGGACTCAGCCAAGCTCTGAGTTGACTCCTCCGAGGAGCGAGTCAACTCGGCGTAGTGGTGCTGAGTCGACTGGGGGAAGAGGAGGGACACGACTTGTTCGGGATCAGCGGGGTCGTGGGAGATGTAAATCCATGAGCCGCCGCGGGCTTTTTTCTTGGAGCAGGTGGTGGTGGTGGTGGGATGAGAGAAGATGGAGATGCGGCCGCTGCAGGAAGAGGTGGTGAAGTAAGACGGGTGAGTGTTGATGGTGTTGAGAAGAGAGATAATGGGAGTGTCCAACGATCCCTTTGGTGATTTGTCTGTTTCGGTACAGCCCAGTGACGCTAGAGTTGCTGCTTTCCTCTTTTCAAATTCCATCTTTAGATGAATGGGGGAGGAAGAAGATAGGAGTGGTGGGAGGAGAAAGAAGAAGAATGAAGAGAGAGGAGAGGGCGGTCCAGGTGCTAGTTAGGGTTTTGTAGGGCATTTGGGAGCTGAAATTTGACCGTTTTAGTTAAACCTTGATTTTATAAAAAAAAAAAATTGTATAATTTAGCCAATTTTAGTATCCATTCACTGCCTATATTTTTAAATTATTGATCATTAATAATACCTAAAATTTTTTTTGTTTGTAACAAAATAATATAAAAAATTTTGTACCAATAAAAAATAAGAATATTTTAAAAGTTTCATTCGCGATACTTATGCACGGATTATATCCATTTTTTCGTGGACATATTTCATCCATTTTTCCATTCAAATACCGAAGTATCAAGTTGATTAGATTAAAATATTATTTTTTCCATCCATGTTGGCAATTTTTAATTTTTATTGTTTTTATTTTTCCCTTTCTCTCTCCTCTTTCTACCCTTTTATGTTGTTGGTTCTTCTTCTTCTTTAAGAAAAAAAATGGGTAAATTAGAAAAACATGACATGTGTTTTGGATAATTTGCAATAAGGTGGCTTGAGTTTTGTATTCAAACAAAAACATGACGTGTTTTTAATAATCTTGTGTTAATTTTAAAAGAGGAACATGTGGCACATTTTTATTAATTAGTCATATTATTAGTTAATTTAGCTTTGCTAAAATAAATAAAAATATTTAAAAAATTTGGGAAAATTGAGGAAAAAAACAAAAAGATTAGGAAAAAAAAGGAATTTCATCATCGTCTCTTTCTCTCTCTCTCTCTATAGAAACTGCCATGGATGAACTTGAACTTCTCTCTAAAATGTAAATCTTTCCCTACGATTCTTCTTAGGATTTCTAGATCGAAACCTACATATCTAGCCAACTTGGTGCTTTCCAAGATGCACAATGTCTCCAGAAGTGCGCTTAAAGTGGCCATTGCTCATTTGCTGCATGAAGAAGAAGAAGAAGAAGCAAATTTTGCCCACTATTTGACCTTAAGAAGAAGACTACAATCCCAAACTGTGCTTAAACCATGTTTCATCTCCACTAGTTGAATCGTACTTGACCCACTATTTGGTTGAGATGCGTTGTTTGAACTAAAGCTAAAAAAGGAGATAACATGCTTGGGTCATCGAGTTGACTTGGTATATGAGTTGGGTTGAAACATGTTGTTTCGATTGAGGTTGAAGAAAGTGATGGTGTGCTTGCTCACCAAGTTGACTTAGTATTTGAGTTTGATTGAGAGGTGTTGTTTAGATTAAGGTTGAAGAAGGAGATGGTGTGCCTAGGTCATTGAGTTGACTTAGTGTCGGTCCAGAGACGAAACTTTTGGTTTTGTCTCCTGACGTGAATGAAGGAGATGGTAGATGTCTGGAGATGAAATTCTTTTTTTTTTTTTTTGGTTTTCTCCTTAATTTTCCAAAATTTTTTATATTTTTTAATTTATTTTATAAAGCTAAATAAATTAATAATAAGACTAATCAATAAAAATGTGCCTTGTGTCTTTCTTTCAAAATTAACACAAGATTATTAATTACAAGTCAGGTATTTGTCTGAAAACAAAACTCAAGCCATCTTATTGTAAATGATCTAAAACACAGGTCATGTTTTTGCAATTTACCCAAAAAAATTAAATGAAACCAAAACCACACATTCGTGTTCTTCTTCCATCTTTTTCAATCCAAGCCTAAACGCAATAACTGAATATTAGGTCAAATCTTTATCTATCTTCAGTCTTTCTAAAAATTAACAAAGTGACTATTCAAATCTTCAAAAAAAGCTCTGGATCTGAACTTAACGAGCAATTGAAAAACAAAAATCGAAATAAAGGCCATTCTTTCTCTCTCTCTCTCTCTCTCTCTCTCTAGGAGTCATCTTCTTCATCGACCCACCTTTCATCTTCAACTTTCACTAAAGCTCCTATACCGAACCATATAACCACACCATCAACCCACCAATGAAGACTATCTCCATCGCTCTTACCATCTACCAAATCTTTAAGATCATCCGCTCCAACCTCCTAACACTACAACTACTGTGCGACCCAAAACCAAACTGAGACCTCAAGCCGCATTACTTAAACACCGTAAGAACCAAACAACCACCACCATTGCGGCTTTAAATCACTCAAGTTTCATGCCCATTGCTATAAGTCATCAATCCATAGTCAACCACTTGAGACACTTCAATCCTTTGTGCTTTTAGATTCGTAAGATTTGAACTGTAGAGTGTTCTTGTTTGTTTGGTTGTTGGTATTAAGGTTGTTGTGTTGTTAGCTTTGGTTTGGGTTCTAGTAGTCATCGTGGCAAGAGGAGTTGTTTGGTTCTTTGTTTTGTGGGTGTGTCATTCTTGGGTTCTTTGTGTGTTACTAACAGTGTTGAGTGCAGTGCCCATAATGTTGGGTGTTCGTGCAGTCTTAGATAAAGAGAGGAGCAAGAAAGGGAAAGTTAAAAAAAATAGATAAAATTGCTGAGTAGGATAGAGAAATATTTTTTTAATGGACTTTGGTATCCACATAAGCATTTGAATGGAATATTAGACGGAATCCGTGTCACGATCTTAGGCTTTTCACTAGTACAATGGAACCGTATGGCATTTATTATCCTACCTTGGTAGTAGTAAGCAAGTCTAATGCAACATTATTCAACTAACGGTCAAGCCGTAATACCTGTAGGCAACACACATATACAATAGAAAATAATCAACAATAGACAAAAAGGGACACATGCAAGAATCAATCTGAAAAATATCACACTTTATTAATATCGCATGTACATGCTATAATAAAGTGTGTGTGGGGTTTGTGTAAATTGGGATATCATTGACTGTGAGCAGTCAACCGATGAGTAAGAGCTTGAATCTATAAGAGTACTCACACCCCCACAAAGAGCTTTATTAGCTTTTGTGGCTTCGGCATGAGGAGACATTACATTTGGTGAGGAGGTAACATATGTATTCTTAATATAGAAAAGATTGTCACACCTTTCCTCACTTAATCTATTGATGCCCTCGGCAAGGTGTGTTGGAGCTTGACCTTGATGCTTGAATCTTCCTTACTTTAATTGCTCTCCTCTCAGCTTGAGGCATAAGATCTTCTTCCATCTCCTAGCTATTGTCTTCTTCTTCACGATCTTTCCACTTCACTAGTATTCAATACATACTGCTCCTGTGGTTAGATCTTTGATGCTTCATTCAACAAAGATGTCTTTGATGGCTTCTCTAACGTTTAGTTGAACTTAATATTCGACCGTTTTGACTTGTTGTGCCTTGGGTCTTCCATTTCGAGGTAGTATGGCTTCAAAACAATTACATGACAGACAGACAGGATGGAATTTCAACCATTTAGGTAGCTCCACTTTGTAGGCGGCTTTTCCAATCTTGGCATTGATGAGGACTGGACTAACATACTTTTGCATAAGTCTCTTGTCTTTATGCTTCAATGGTCTCATCTAATCTAGAAGTTGCCTGTTGAGGACTTGATCTCCAACATTGAATTCTCTGGGTTTATACTTCTCATCTACCCATTTCTTCAGGCGTTTGGAAGTCCTTTTAAGATAAGCCTTAGCAATTTCAGATTTCTACTTCCAATCTTTTGCAAACATATAAGCCTTTAGGCATTTCTCAGTATACGATGCTACCACTGTGTGGGACAATAATAGTTGCTGACCCATAACAATTCCCATAGGGCTCTTGTTCGAGGAAGAGCTCCACTGGATATTGAAACAGAATTGGGCAATATTTAACAAATCTACCCAATTCGTTTGGTTGGCACCAACAAAGTACCGCAAATACTCCTCCAGCATCCCATTAAACTGCTTTGTTTGTCTGTCACTTTAAGGATGGTAGCTGGAGGACATACTGAGTTCGGACCCTAAAATATTGTACAATTTAATCCAGAACTTCCATGTGAATCTAACATCCCGATCACTCACAATATTTTGAGACATACCCCAAAACTTCACAACGTATTAGAAGAAAAGCTGGGCAGTTGCTGTAGCATTCGAACTTTTTGTGGTTGGAATGAAGGTAGCATACTTTAAAATCTGTCTCCCATAACCAACATGGATGAGAGTTTGCCTACTTTAGGTAGGCAAGTGATGAAATCCATGGAGATACTCTCCCATGAGTGACAAGGCACTAGAAGGGGCTCTAACAACACTGCAGGTTTCTACCTCTCGATCTTGTCATGCTGACAAGTTAAGCACGTTGTGGTGTAGTTCATCACATCTTCCTTCATATCCGACTAGTAATAACCCTACTTCAACAAGCTCATCATCCTCTGTCAACCAGGATGACTAGCCTACAATGTATCATGACACCCCTCAGAGCACATTCCTCTAGTTCCCTCTTTTGGGAACATACAGGCGTCGACCTTTGGTGTATATCAGATCACCTTCAAACCAAAATCTGCGAGTCTTGCCCTCATCAATCAACTACTTTAAGTTCTTGGCCAACGGGTCTTGGCTTAAGTGTTCTTCAATCTGTTCTTGGATAGTACTAACAACTTGATTGGCAGACTATTGGGCTATCTCAGCCAAATAAGCCAAATCTGCTCTTCTACTCAGAGCATCTGCTACCTGATTTATATGCTCACTGCAATACATAATCTCTATATCAAACTTTGCAAGGAATTCTTGCTATCTTGCCTACCTGGCTGATAGTTTCGGTTGAGTAAGAATATGGCTGGTAGCAAAATTATCAGTTCTCACAAGGAACTTTGATCTCAATAAGTAATGCTTCCACGTTCTGAGGCAGTGCACAATAGATAGCAACTCCTTCTTTTGTGCTGAGTATTTATGCTCAATGGGGTTCAACTTCCGATTATCGTACGCCACTAGATTGCCCTCCTGGATCAATGCCTCACCTAAGGCGATATCAGAGGCATTCGTATGGACTTCAAAAGGTTTAGAGATGTAAGGTAGGGTGAGGACAGGTTCCTCTGTCACAATCTGCTTTAACTCTTTAAAGGCAACCTAACATTCCTCATTCCAAGACTATACCCGGTCCTTCTTTAAAAGACCTATAAGGGGAACAACCCTCCTGGAATACCCCTCTACAAACCACTTGTAATAATTAACAAGTTTAAGAAACGAGCGCAACTCAGTGACATTTCTTAGAATAGGTCACTCTCGAATAGCATCTACCTTGGCTCCATCCATCTTAATTTGCTCTTCTTCAATCACATGCCCAAGAAAGTTAATGCACTTCTAAGCAAAGGCACACTTTTTCACGCTTCATGTAAGTGTTTTACATGGTCCTCCAACGTCCTGCTATACACAATAATCTTATCTAGATAGACAACAACAAATTTATCCAGATAATCACAAAAGACATTATTCATTAAAGTGCAAAAAGTTGCAAGAGCATTAGTGAGATCAAACGACATCACTAGGAATTTGTAAGCCCCATAACGAGTTACACAAGTAATTTTGGGCTCATCACTCTTAGCAATGCAAACTTGATGATGGCTTTTGCGAAGATCCAATTTGGTGAAGTATTTAGCCCCACTCAATTGATCAAACAAATCCGCAATAAGAGGAATGGGATAATGATTTCTCATTGTAAGTTTATTGAGAGCCTGATAATCAATAAACAATTTCAAACTCTCATCATACTTCTTCTGAAATAAGATAGGAGTCCTATATGGCACTTTTGATGGATGAATGAAACCTGCCTCTAACAACTCATCAAGTTGCCTTCTCAATTATGCTAGTTCTTGAGGCGACATTCTATATGGAGCCTTGGCATGTGGCTTAGCCCCTAGCCTCAATCTCATGATTTACGGGCCTTCTTGGAGGTAACTCTTTCGAGAGCTTATCAGGCATAACAAAACCATACTCCTTTAAGACATTTTGAATTATCCCCAGGATCTTAGCATTCCCTCCATCCTCCTTCTCTGTCAAGACAGTAAGGAATGTTGGCTCCTAGTGCTGAACCCTTCGCTTCAGTTGGAGCACTAAAAGCATCATTGCCCCAATGTTCTTACCGCTGCTACTCCCACTACCAGCTTTCTTCCTCTGAACGGGCACACAACATGGCTTATCACCCATAGACACTAGACAATCAGCTACTGGTAAGGAAGTAACTGGGGCACTTCTTAGAAAATTATATCCGTAGGACTATTCTGAAGTCATCTAAAGAGACAGCAGTGAAGTTGAGATTCCAACTCCAATCTTTAACCTTCACCTTCACACTCTTTGTAACTTCCTGAGCCGGACAAGCCTTGGAGTTTACAACTTTAATTGAGTTAGAACCATCAAATAACACTAGCCCTAATCTCTGTGCTTTAGGCACATTAATGAAATTGTGTGTGGTTCCTGAATCAATCATTACATTAGCACTCTTATCGTTGATGTGCAATTAAACAAACAGTAGTTCGTTGTTAATCTTGGCTTTGCTGGGCACTATGGAGGCCCTCCTAATGGCTAACAACATGTGTAAAGCTCCTATTTTAGGCTGCTCTTCACAATCTTCGTCAGACTCCTCATTCGGACAAACACTCTTCACTTTCTTTGTTAGGGCATTGAGTGCAACCTTGGTTGGACAATCTGTTACCCTGTGGTCTGTTACACAGGAAACAAGTGAGTGTAGGCTTCTTACCACTACTTGATGCACCATTTTTCCCTGTTTTTTGAGAGCCACAAAATTTCTTTAACCCCCTCCACTACTGTAGCTGTTAGAACTTCAAGCTCCCACATTCTTAGGTTTGTCGACTTGCCAGACTTTCCACCATCATGTCCCGATGACACACCTTTCCCTCTAGAATCATTGGTGTAGTATGTCAAGTACTCAGTAGCTGTTTGTGCCTAAATTAAATTCCCTACTTGTTGCCTCTGCAACTCATTCCTAACATACGACTTCAACCTCTCTACGAAATAGAACAACTTGTCATCTTCACTCATACTCTTGATATCAAGCATAAGTGCAAAAAAATCTCTGACATACTACTAGATGCCATCACCATGGTCAAGCTTACGTAGCTTCTTTCTGGCATTATACTCAAGATTTTCAGGGAAGAATTGAGTTCGCAACACAGTTCTCAACTACACCCATGTATCTACATATGCCACATCATTCTGGATTTGCTCATATTTGGTGCACCACCATAGCTTGGCATCACCTATTAGGAGCATTGTGGCTATGAAGACCTTTGTGCCCTCATCAACACATCCTATAGCTGTGAAATACTGTTCCATGTCGAAGATGAAGTTCTCCAACATTTTGGCATCCCTTACGCCAATGAATGGTTTTGGCTCTGGCACTTTAGGTTGAGTAGTAAGAGCTTGAGCTTGGGCGGGAAATTTGCAACAGCTCGTGTCAACAATGCGACTTGCTGCCTCAACTCCTCCACTGCCTCTACAGTGACATATCTCACCAACCCATTTCTCACCCCTTTAACAACTACCTGAGATTCCTCCTTAAGAGTGGCAATAACAACCTTGAAATCTTCAGCTGTCTCACCAACCCTCGTGGCGATTTCATGGCTTGATGCCTCAACATCAGTCACCCTCTTATCAAGTGGCAGTAAGGTGTCAAGACGTCGAGAAACATTCGTTACTTGCTCGTCTAAGACATCTAGTCTTTAAGCAAACTCTTTTTGCCATGTCATGGGTGTTCCCACTGAAATAACCTAAGCTCTAATACCAACTAGCACAGTCCTAGACTTTTCACTAGCACAACAGAATCGTGCGACGCTTATTGTCATACCTTGGTAGTAGTAAGCAAGCCTAACGCAGCACTATTCGGCTAACGGTCGAGCCGTAATACCTGTAGGCATTACATGTAGGTAATAAAAAATAACCAACAGTAAACAAAAAGGGATATAAGTAAGAATCAATTTGAAAAGTATCACACTTTATTAATATCACATGTATATGCTATAGTAAAGTGTATGTGGGCTTTGTATAGATTGGGATATCATTAACTATGAGCAGTCAACCGATGAGTAAGAGCTTGAATCCACAAGAGGCTCACACCCCCACAAAGAGCTTTATTAGCTTTTGTGGCTCTGGAGTGAGAAGACAACACAAAAAAAATATAAATAAATAATAAAATATTTACGATAATCCTTCCCATATATTCCTAATATAGAAGAGATTGTCACAATCCGTCCATAAGTATTGTGGGTGAAAATTTTAAAACATTAAGGTACTTTCTCAGTACAATTTTTTTTCAAGGTACTATTATATTACAAATGAAAAAATTCAAATAATGTGAATAAAACTTACCAAAAATTTTAGTAATCAATTTAATTTTTAGAGTCATTTATATTATCTATATTATTTCATATTAAGTTCTCTATCTAATCTATCCAATTGATATTTTTAACCAATTATAATTGTTAGACGTGAGAACTTTATCTTGCAAAATCATTCTAGTAAGTAGTAAAATGTTTTTATTAAAATTATCATCTAGCTACATCACATTATATAACTGGCAAAGAAAAAAAAAGTCAATTTTGCGGTATAGTGCTATTGAAAAATTCAATGGGAGCTGAAAAATTATCAATCTCAAAATTTGAATATTTAATTGAGAAATTAGCCTGGCAAAAAAATTTTTTTTTTGAGAAATTGACCACAACAATTAAATGCAATATTGTCTTATAAAAATTTTAATTACTTAAAAACTTTTTTAGACTAATGTATGTTTATTTTGTTTGATGAAAACAAATGAAAAAGTAATTGTGTGAAATTAAGAGGAAGAAATAAATAAAGAGTAAATTATATCTGAAAGTGATGACTTTTGTGATTAGGTTCTTTTAAGATCACAATATTTCGAGTGGTTCATTTGAGGTCACAATGTTTAAAAAAGTATGTCAATTGAGGTTCATACTGACATATGTTAACAGGAGAAAATTTTAATTAAATCTTAGAAGATATGCTAAATTATGACACCTATGAATTGTAACTTCAATTGACCTACTTCACTAGATGTTATGATATAAAAAGAACCACTGAAAATATTATAACCTTAAATAAATTTACTCTCAAACGTTTATAACCTTCTAGTATAATCTACCTAATAAATAAATAAGAAACAACTATATAGCATCCATAGTCTACATGGAGAATTCAAGTATTGAAATAATCTAAAAGCTAATCATAAATTATTAAAATCATTTGAATTCAATTAAAGTTGATTAAAGATAATTCTTTTCTTTTTTTTTAATTCCAATTTTGTCACTCTTGTGAAATTAGGCATAAACCTGGGTTTTAGCATTTTTTGAAGTTTTGCTGTGAAAATCCTTTATTTTTTTTAAACAAGTTATCTCGTAGAGGCACCATTGTTGATATTGAGATGAAATTTGGCCGACCTTTTCCCCTTGATATTTTAAGTGTAACCATATCATTGTTTTCTTTGAAAAGTAACAATAGTGAAATTAGACATAAATTAAGGATTTGGCATTCGAAGGTTATGCTTTCAAAATTCTATATTTTTTATAATGTGATCTCTCATAGAAATGTTATTATAGATACTGAGATTAAAAGCATCAATATATGCCCTTGAGATGTCTGAAGTGGTTATATCCTTGTTTTCACCAAAAACTCATTAAAGTGAGATTTCACATAAATTGTGGATTTTGGCAATTTAAGACTACACCATGAAAATCCTTCATTTGATTTCTAGATGAAGTGTCTTCTTAGACATCTAGATGTGAAAATATTCTAGTGTGATCATCTTGTTGTTTTCTCAAAAAAGTCATCATAGTGAAAATTATGTATAAATCATAAGTTTTGGCAATCCAATATTGTGATAATCATTTCTCTTTCTTTTTCAAATGAGATTTCTCGATGAGAGGTCATTTTGGATATCAAGATGAAAACTAGCTAATTTATGCCCCCATGAATTTAGGTTTGGTTGTCTCCTTATTTTTCTTTGAAAAGTCACCATAGTAAAATTCTACATCTATAATAGATTTTAGCATTCTAAGATTACGCTGTGAAAAATGCTTTAGTTTTTCAAAAGAGATTTCTTGATGATGTATCATTGTTAATATCAAGATATAAACTAGTTGATCTGTGCTCATAAGATTTTAGGAGGGATTAGTTAGCCATTTTCTCTACTAACTTACCGTATTGAAATCAAACATAAAATCATGGATTTTGCCATTTTCAAGGTACGTAGTTAGAATCCTTTATTTCTTCAAACAATATTTCTCAAGGAAGAGTCACCATAGATATTTAGAATAAAACTAACTAATTTGTGCTACTAAGATTTCTAGAGTGATCATTTCTTTGTTTTCTTCAAAAAGTTTCATAATGAAATTAGACATAAATTATGGATGTTGACATTACAAGGTTTCACCATGAAAATCCTTTATTTTATCAAACGAGTTTCTCAAGGAAATGTTATCGTAGATATTGATTAAAAACTGACCAAGCTGTGTTCCTAAGATATCTAGAGTAGTCATTTATTGTTTTTTCCCAAAAAAATCATCATATTAAAATCATACATAATTTATGGATTTTGTCATTCAGCAATTACATTGTGAAAATCCTTTATTTTTTTTAATAATACTGCTCAAGGAGGTGTTATCATAATTATTTAGATGAAAACAGTTCATTTTTTACCCCTGAATTCCCAATTCTTCAACTTCTTGTTCTTTTTGAAAAGTCACTAACATGAAATAGGGATAATGTTAAAAATAGTACTTGAACTTTTACAAAAAGCTCAATCAGGTGTTTGAAATTTTGTTTTGAACATTATGGTACCTAAAACAAGTTTTCACGTACATTTTTTTCTATCCGATTGAACTTGCTCAAATAGGAAAAATATATACGCAAACTTGTTTCACGTACAAAATTGCTTCAAGTACCTAATATGTAGAAGGGACATTTTGCCGTTGGAGATTTTGGAAGGTTTTCTAAATGATTGTGGAATGTTCGATTTAAGTCCAATTGTGTTTAACTCATTGGTTCAAGTGTGTACTTTGACTAGGGCCACTAATAATGCTTACGAAGTCATTGCAAGGTACAGGTTAAAAGGCTTCGGGTCTCACTCCATGATTAGAATAACTTTTTGAATCATCTTTTAATACTAAATGATGGCCATGAGTTGAAGAAGATGTATATGGAAATGATCATATGCGAGTATGTTGAAAACTTGGTTACTTTCAATCTAGTAATATATGCTCTTTCTAACGAAAGTAATTTGTAAGAAGCCATATCAATGTTTTATCAAATGTTTAAAGGAGGAATATTGTCTAATGATTTCACATGTAACATGCTTTATCAATGAAGCTTGTCAGATGCATGACATGGAATTAACACTTAAGCTTGTCGAAAAGATGGGAGTTGCACGTGGGGAATCTCTTCAGCCTGACATAGTTACCTACGGTTCTATCATTAATGGGTTCTGATAGAGGTCATTTACTATACTTAATTGGGTGAAATTATGATCATTTTTACTCTGTTTTCTGTTAAAATTGAAGATAATTGGTACTTAAATAGTTAATACATTCATTTCAGGTATGAATAAGGCAAACATCAGCATTTGGATCAAATTTTACAAGGATTTGAAGTGAAAAATATCATCCAAGCAAGATTATGGTTGTATCTTAGCTGGTGATCTTCTCTGATGTCATTAAGATGTCAAATATGGGCGTGATCTACAAAAGAAGAGGGGAAAATCACACACAGAAAAGGTTATGACCTATACTATAGCCGTACTATAGGATGTGATCTCCTTGAGTTTATCCATCAGGTCTACTACAGCCATAAATTGAAGAAGATGTGATATCACAGTGGAGATTACGGCCTCTAGTACAGCCATAACATACAGGGGAGATGACAGCAACAGCCCTAGACAGAAGTAATTATGGGCGTAGCCACATGTAAGAAATCATTCAGAGGAGATAATGACCTCTACTATGGCTGTAATCCACCTTGGAAAATCAACTTCGAGGGTATAACGACTTGTGTTACGGCCATTATGGTAGTTATAATTCGCACATTTTCACACCATTTCAGAATTTAAGTGTCCATTTGAAGAGGAATGAAGTCGAACTGACGCCTATCTTCGTCCACCATATGTATTGAATGGAAGAACTATATAAATAGTCCTCCCAACCATGACAAGACATCAAAAAAATTATTATAATAGATCATTTTTTTTTTATCATTCACACACACCATTCAGATTTTCTCTGATAACCACCTGTAAAACATCTTACCCATTATCATTGTACTTGTGTAAGAAGTGTATTGTACAAGATCTTGAAGTATTTTCCAATCTTTAAGGTTTGTTTTCTTATTCTTTCTTCTTACTTTTCCCAATATCTGTTGTTTGTTTACATTACGTGTGGGTAAATTGTTAGGACTCATGTAGCCATATATTAACATGCATTCAATTGAATTGAACGCCTAATGTTGTAGAATTTTCTAATCTCTATAGCGTATTAATATATTCTAATTCTAGGTAGTGTACGCCTTAGGATTAGATCAGATTTTCCAGGGAGATGATTGAGAAATCTACCCGTGGAATAGATCTAAACTATAGAGAAAGATTTCCCATGATACTTAGAGATAGGGTTATGGAATCTTCTGCATGTAATTGGACTAATAATTGAAATCCCGCAGTTAGGAATGAATCAATAACTAATGAAATTGTAGTACATGTTAACTAAATGGTGAAGCGAGTTTGAAATGTTAATTGTTAAGTTAAACTTAATTATTAATTCATGTTATAACATAGCTTTAGTTGATAATTATTTAGTTATTTAAATTTTAAAATATTGATTTGATTTAATTTGCTAGATAATAATTAAGAGGGGAAGAAATAATACTTATTGATGATCCCAAGTGATATGACCCTATCATCTATTCCTATACTATAATTGATAGGTGCACTTGCCTAGCGTTGACCAGATTATAGGAAGAAAATTATAGGTTATTAATTTATTAAACTCGGTCAAGAAATAAATGCATACTTGGTTCTGCAAAATGGGAAGGGTTATATTAGTAGAGGAAGTCTGTGGTGAGATAATTAAGGTAGGCATTGAGCCCAACTTGAGGACCTATTCAACTTTGACTAATAGGTACCCTGTATGGATAAGTTAGAAGAGTCATTTAAGTTATGTCATGAAATGATGGAAAGGGGATTGCTACCTAATTCTTTTGTTTTCAATTCTCTAATCTACTCGCTTTATAAAGATTGAGATCTAAATGGAGCATTTATCTCGTTGTCTGACATGATTGAAAAGAACATAAATCTTGACCATTTTTCCTTCTCTATCCTCATGGAAGGATTATGTAGAAATGGCTTTGTGAATGAAGCTATGAGGCTTCATTATATGATCCAAGAGAATAATCTTGTAGTGGACAATGTGCTACATAATGTGCTAATTAAATATTTACCCTAAAGCAAGAAGAATTCTAGAGTTAAACAATCAATGGCTAGTATGATTGTTCATGGCCTTAATCTTGACATTATTACATATGGCACTTTAATTGATGGTTATTACTAAGAAGGGAACTTTGGAATTCCAATGCAAATCTATGATGTAATGGTGAAGTTAGAGAAGAATCCTAACCTTATCTTATATAATTCAGTGTTAAAATGGTTTATGCAAAGTGTCATAAATGGATGCTACTGAAACCTTGGTTTACTCTCTACAAGTTTAGGTAGTTTTGATTCCATGACATTTAATACTTTTTAAAATGGTTATCTTTTAAGTGGCAATATGAATGGTGCATTTTCATTAGCTTCAAACATAAGTAAGGTAAGGTTTCTGGTGAATAGGGTCACCTGCAAATCTAGGTATATCACATAAGCGAAGGAACTTATAAGGGCGATGCTTTGGCAAGGAGTGCCTTCAGATTCAATAACTTATACTACTCTTATTACCAATTTAAGCTGGAGTAATAGCCTCCAGGAAATGATTGAAGAGCATGACCATATGATACTTAATGGAGTTGTTCCAGATGGGTATACATATGAGACAATTGTCAAGCCACTTCTTATGGACAAGCATGATGTTTGATGAGATAATCATTAGCAAGAAAGGGATACGAGATGTCATTTGTTTAGAGTCATTTAAATGATTGTTTCATTGGTTCCATGTGGAATATTCATTGGTATATTATTCTTTCTCTTTCATCTTTTGATTGCAAGGATGTATATTGGTGTGTTTTTAGCCCACGTGGAATATTCTTTGGTATATTATTCTCTTTTTCATCTTCTAATTGCAAGGATGCGTATTGCTGTGTTTTCAACGACTTTTTTTTTTGAACCTTCTAGTTGATATAGTTTTATTTGCTGGCAAGGCAGTGTAATCGGCTTGTAATTTCTAAATTAACTTAAGCATATTTTATGTATCCATTTCACCTTAGGATTATGTCAATCAAGACATCTTTATCACAAAAGACATCATGCTAGTTGATTATAGAGTTTGTCTGAAGTAGATTTTGAGGGCTTATTAGTTGCTTCCCTCCTTTTTACATGGTGATTTTTTCTTCAAATTTTCTATTTTGAATGTAAAATATTTGAATGCATACTAATGAGATTTTGTAGTTATGTGAATTACATGTGTATTTATATATTTATCTAAGAAAAGTGTTGTCTTGAATTGGAAATATTTTTCACTCAAATGAGCTTTAATATTGTGTCTAATTTTGGTTGGATTGTGATTGCTATCAAGTTTGCTCGATTTAGTTAGTTGGAATAGGATGTTAGAATCTTCATAGAATCATTGGCATGTGATAGCCACAGAACACAATCTTTGTTTAGTTTAATTTGCACGATCAACATATAATGAATCTTTATTTTAGTATTCCATTTGGCTTATAAGTGTCATGTCCATCTTTTAAAAAATTCTAACCTTGAAGGTTTTCCATAACAACTCTTATGTGTTGTGTGTGTGAGAGAGCGAGCAACAGGCCATATTGCCTATGTGTAGCCCTAAAATGGAGGTCCACTTAGGAAAATGAGAGAAGGATCTCCTGCTAAAATTGCTCTAGCCCTATGCCTTTCCCATTAAAATAAAGTCTCCTACTACAATGAAAACATGTTTAGTTAGGGGTGTTCACGATTCGGTTAACTAGCCGTGGCCTTATTTTTTTAATCTAACCGTAATAATCGGTTTTTTAATATCTCAATCTTTAACTGATCCATTATAAAAAGTTAACCATCTTAACAATTAACCTTTTATATTGTTAATTTTCTTGGTTTTCGATTTTTTATTATTTAACGTAATGATTTTAATAAATCAAATTGATAGTTTTAACAAACCTTATTTTTTAGTCTTTATCATAGAGTTTTACTTTAAATTATTATATATGTTACAAGAGTTAAAAAAAAAAAAAAGAAGAAGAAGATCAAATTAAGGAAAAGAGGAAAAACAAGCCTTTGGATGTATTATCATCAACAAAATCAAACCAAATTAATTACCACATTAACTTCGATCAAACATAGGACATAACATAGTACTTTAATCAAAATCCAAGAAACATTAATATATATAAATTGTATGTATATGTAAATTATATATATAATATATGTATATATATATTGAAATGGTTAACTGTTAATCATTGTTTTTTGTGGTTATAAATTGAAATTGAAAATCGAAAAAAATAAAAAACGTAATCCTAAACTAAAACCAACGAATCAGTTAACCATATTTTTAGGATTAGTTTTTTAATTTTTGTTCGATTTTTCAATCTCATCGGTTTTTTTGCACACCGTTATTATATTTCTTGGGTTTCTCTGGATGTTAGAAATCAATAGCAAATTGTATTTCTGATGACTTCAAATGCAAGTTGGGCTTCATGTACATTTTGAAACAGTTAATCCAATGACACGATATTAGATTTTTCTGCACATTAGAGATAAGTCACAACCAAAGTGTAGTGGAGATCCCCTATCGTGTAGCCGCATATGCCTTTTGGGGTTGGCCCATACAGATCTGCCAGTAACTAAAACATGCAGTGCTAAATGCTAATCTATTTTCCCTCACCAAAATAAATAAGCTAAAAAACATAAGAAAGCAAGCACCACTCAGATGAGATAGGACCCCACAAAACAACATATGACTGGAAATAAATCAAATTCCTTCTCATGCAATCTCCCTATAACCTTATCTCCAAACCTCATCTAACTCCTCCTCTTTCTCTCCACACATTTCCCTCTCATTCCATCTATACCAGAATTGACCCAGATAAGCCTTTGAACAAAACTATACATCTAAAACACCCAAAAGAACAATTCAAACCAAAATTCACATAACACACATATTCCTAGAGTTTTGTCATAGAACAAGCATAGGAATCATGTCTTGCTCCAATCTAACAATGTGGGTGTCATCGAAACCGGATGCTTCTTCGCTCTCTTTTCGATCCTCTCTCAACCCTTTTCAGCTTCCTTCTGTTAGTCCTAACAGCCCTTCATCCAAGTCTTCTTCTGTGACACCGGTTCAATGTAATCTTCGTGAGCTTAGAGATCGGATTGGTTCTATCAAGAACACGCAGAAGATCACTGAGGCTATGAAGCTTGTCGCTGCTGCTAAAGTCAGGAGGGCTCAGGAAGCTGTGGTTAATGGAAGGCCTTTTTCAGAATCCCTTGTGGAAGTTCTTTACAACATCAATGAGCAGCTCCAAACTGAGGATGTAGATGTGCCTTTGACCAAGGTTAGGCCAGTGAAAAAAGTGGCTTTAGTTGTAGTCACTGGTGATAGAGGTCTCTGTGGTGGTTTCAACAATGCAATCATCAAGAAAGCCGAGAGTAGGATCGCTGAACTGAAGCAACTCGGCCTTAATTACACCGTCATCAGTGTTGGTAAAAAGGGTAACTCTTATTTCCTTCGAAGGCCTTATATCCCAGTTGACAGGTTCCTTGAAGGAGGATCGCTCCCCACTGCAAAAGAAGCCCAAGCCATAGCCGATGACACGTTTTCGCTTTTTGTAAGTGAAGAGGTTGACAAAGTGGAGCTTCTGTACACTAAGTTTGTTTCCCTTGTGAAGTCCGAGCCTGTGATTCACACTCTGCTTCCCCTATCACCGAAAGGAGAGATTTGTGATATCAATGGGGTGTGTGTTGATGCTGCTGAGGATGAGTTCTTTAGGCTGACAACAAAGGAAGGGAGATTAACTGTTGAGAGAGATGTTATGAGGACCCAAACAGCAGAATTCTCTCCCATTTTGCAATTCGAACAAGACCCAGTTCAAATACTTGATGCTCTCTTGCCTTTATACTTAAACAGCCAGATTTTGAGGGCATTGCAGGAGTCTCTGGCTAGTGAGCTTGCTGCTAGGATGAGTGCCATGAGTAATGCTACTGATAATGCTAATGAGTTAAAGAAAACCCTTTCTATTGTTTATAACCGTCAACGTCAAGCCAAAATTACCGGAGAGATCTTGGAGATAGTTGCTGGTGCCAATGCTATAGGCTAATTTGGGGAAAAAAAAAAAAATACAAATCATGGGTGTTTATACTTTTACCCGAAACTCTGCACTGTAGGTATGTTTTAAGGTTCGGTTGAGTCTCTATTCATTCTTATATTCTCGTTCAAGAATGCAGAAAATTCACCTTTTCATTGTTCTCTGATTCTTATGAAATTTGTGCACAATGAGAATTCACAATCTGTTGTGGATGATAACACGAATAACTTTAACTGCAGCTATACGTTGTTTGAAGTTCCTTCTCACGAACAAAGATCATCTAGTTCAATTTTTGTCTGGAATTGTGGTTATAGATCCAAAATTAATGTTAACATTTGATACATGTTACAAAACTTGTCTTGCAGCGAGATCAGTAGTATAAACGTACGAATAATCTTCATCTAGCTGAAGAAAAATAACCAATACAAGCGACTGTTATGCCTCCCGCGGGGCGGGGATTTGTGTTCTCTATTCCTGCATAGCGGTTGTGAGTATAGATGTATGCGCTTAAAGAGAAGGCTGAAACGGGGCTTTGTAATCACCTGTGTTGGAAATTTTTGAAAGTATTTAGAAAAATCAAACATCTAATTTTCAAGTGTGTGCTTGCACATTCTAGTTAGAGGGGTGAGATTGTTAGGTGAATTTTGCGATTCTTTTATTTCCTTCGACTGGCATGAAAATGAAATCACCCGTTGAAAGTTGGAGGACTTTTTGATTTTATCTCAACAGATTTGGTTTAGTGTTCAAAGTCTAGATATGAACATTACAATCTTTGTACTAGGTATTGGGTTTTAACTGCATCAATGTCACTTCAACATAGCGCAAGCTAAGCAAGTACATGGGTTTATGCGATAGTGCATTCATTTCAAAAAGATGGTAGAAGCATGTCTCTCTGTTGAAAGATGAACGACCGTATATGGTCATGAGCTATGCTACCTTTGTAATTTAGACATGAATAAGTGTGCTCTTTTTTAAATGAAAGGACATTAATTTGTATGTATCAACATACTTGCAACCATCAAACGTATTCTGGTGAAGAAGCCAAGGCCAAAGAGTGTATAAATGCGAGGGTAATTAAGACACAGTATTGACTAGTTGTAAAATTATTTGCCGTGTGTAAGCAAATAAAATGAATCATGGTTTCTCTAGGCCCAACAATGACTTGGGCTTGACCTTTTAGATTGAGTGACATAACCCAGGGAGTCAAGTCCATAAAATTTGGATGATTAAGAGAGATTTGATATGGTTAGCTTAGAATAGGGATCGTAAAGCTAAATCAACTTTTGTTCTCAATCTTTCTTAGGAAGGTTTAGAAAGGCTCACACAAGAGAAAGTTGCTATATTAATGGAACCAAGAATAGAAAGCTTGTTTAAGGCCATAGTAGACATTTTTCAGGTGGCAGACATAACAAGGATAGACAAAACTCAGATGTATTTAATAAATAATATCTTAGTAAGATGGCTATTAAGAAATGCATTTTTAACATCTAACTGCTAATGACCTAACAAAATGAAATAGCTTGGGAGTGAACAAAGCAAATGATGGTAGGTTTAATAATTGGACGTTTCTATATAATTAGCACCTTATCTTTAATTGAAACCCTAAGCTATAAGGTGAGCTATATAACATTAAACTTGTCCCTGTACATTATATTTAACTTAAATTTCCACATGGTACCAACTACATTGGCTGGGTGGAACAAGATTGAAGTGTTGCATTTTAGTCGTAAGTCAAATTCATCTTTTACGGCAGCTGCTCAATTGGGATCATGAAGAGCTTTTGTATAATGATGAAGTTTAGAAGAATGAGGTCAAGTGTGAAGTTTAAGAATAATCTTAAATTTGGTAATGCTAGCTTTGAAGCAGGTAAACATTGGGTTTGAATGTTAGGGTATAGGTAGAGAAGAAGAGGGTACTGAAGAAGTGCTATGGGTTGAGGAAAGTGGTAAAGAAAAGGCTTGAGGTGGAGTTGTGGTAAATGTGAATCTTACTTTATACGATACTTTTGTGTGTGTGTGTGTGTTTTAAGGGGGATGGGGTGGATTGCAATTTATATTTTGATAGAGAAAATAGATTTGAAATAAATGTACATAGAATAAATTTTGAGTACATGGATTACATGGAAATGGACACAAATGTGATAATAAACCTGATTCGAAAGCCACGTATAAAGGTCCAACTATCGATGCATGTCATTAGTGGGCTAACAATTGAGATGTACATTGCCAACATTTCCGACATCACACTTACAACCAACATTAAAGGATTAGGCAATGATAATTTCACAATATGTCAATAGCAAAAAGCGATATTCACAAGTCAGCCCATTAAATTGTATTTATTGTCTGTGTCCATGCACTAAAGTTACTAGCCTATGATGGATGGCTCTATCACAGATGTAAGAGAAGTACATGAGATAGAACTCGAAATCAGCAATATGACTTCTGATAAGCCATTTAATCCCACAATTTCGAGTTTATCTCATAAGCCTTTTCAAACAAGTAAATAAAAAACCTCTCATACAAAACTTCTACCCTTTCTTCTCATAAAAAACATGGAAAAAGGCTAACCTAAGTCAAAGTTATTGCCAAAAAGGATGGTTGCAGTAGAGAGCGTTTATATTGTAGTCAGCCTTCTCCATTAAGACTCCATGGATCCTTGATCACCGTAGAGTCAACATTTTGGCTCATGGAGATTGTTAGAGAAAGGATGAAGACTCTAGTAGAAGTGATATCAATTGATTTGGAGGAGATAGATGGTTGCATAGAAATACAAATACCTTAATTGACTTACATAGTCCTGGTCCTGAACAGAAGGATCATTGTAGACAGTCATTAATGGTTCAACACACCCTGAAGGAAGGAGATATAGGAATTGTGTTACAATTAGTACATGAACGTTTCAATCTATGATACTTCCTTAGGGAATGGAAAGAAACAATCAAGGAGATTGTCTTTAGAATGATGATGTGGGAAGAAGCTATCATGGACCTCCCAGCTTTCCCGATGGTTATTGTGGTTATTGTGATGAACAAAGAGGTGGTAATACCTTGGACAGTGAGCCCAAGGGAGGAAACCCCAGCCCTATTTATCATGGAGCAGATGCGGTGCTCATGGAGGATGGACATTGTGAGGATGAGAGATCCACTCTTCTCTCCTGATTCCTGGGTCTGTTTTGTTATATTTATGGATAATCCTAACTTAATGGAACAAAATTTAGATGGTTTTGAGAACGCATTGTGCTTGGAATGTTAGAGAAGTGAATGGAAGAAGGAGGAAGCTAGCTTTAGGAAAAATCATAAGGGTGTATCTACCCAACATGTTGATCCTAATTGAAACTAGAGTCAAAAGCCAATAGGTAGAAAGCCTTCAGGCTAATTCAAGCTATGATAACTCCCACTGTGTAGAGCAATAGGTATGAGCAGAGGAATTGTTGCCATGTGAGATGAGAATGAAGCACTAGTGGTTCCATTATTCAACACCAGGCAAGAGCTTTACTTTTCTAATCAAGTCAGAGGATCACATAATAATCTTATAATTTTTACTATATGTGCTAGTAACTTTTATCTGAAAGAATAAAGCTATGGGAAAATTTATGTTTGCTGGCTAAGCACTTTAATGATCAGTGGCTGATGATTGGTGACTTCAACAAAGTCTTGAATAATTCTGAGAAATGGGTGTAAACCCCTATATTTTTCGATGATTTCTAAGTTCAAACCCTAAAACCGAAAGTCAACCGGAAACCCTAGTCAACAAAAATCTATGCCAAAACCCTAGAGTTTAGATCTGACAATCCCGTGTTCGTAAACCCTAGACAACGAAATTAAGTTAATGGCTTGTAATGTTTCGTAATTATATAGGGAAGTATAAAAATATCAGATACGTCGATTTCTAGTGTCTTTCAGATCCGAACGGGATCAGTTTTCTAAAACCGTGCTCGGAAACACAAAACAATAAAAATATTTCGTTTATACCAATAGACTCGTAATAACATAAGAAAAAAAAATCAGTTTCGTAATTTTTCGGTAGCTAAAAATTACAGATATCGCATTTATACGTGTATTTTCTTTACTACCAGTAACTTATTAGTCTTATTTACTATTCATTGTACTTCTCTACTATTCATTACTATTCACCCATCTCTACTTTTTCTTACTACCTATATACCTATCTTCTTACTTTTTACCTTCAATACATCTTATATCAAATCATATATTATTAATTATTTTTTTACAAAATATAAATAAATCAACTCACACTCTCTCTCTTTTCCCTCAAAACTGGCGCCACTTTCCCCTTTCCCTCTCTATTATTTTTCTTTTTCAATTTAATTTATTACATCAAATTTTCACTCCAAAAATTCTATAAATACCCCATTTTCCTTCACTTCTTTCACACCTTCATTTCATACAACAAAACTCTCTCAAAATTTCTCCACAAATACTCTTCATAAAATTCTTCTCTACCAAAACACTCTTTCATCAAACACTCATAAAATCCCTCTTATACACAAACCATCTACCACATACCATCAACCATAAACATACATTCATTACCTTCTTCCTACTACAAATCACTTTAGGTAAACTTTTTTCCAACCATTCATTTTAACCATGTCATGTAACTTCGCATGACCATAGTGTTGTTTTGAAACCCACATGAGTAGTAAAAGCAATAACATATTCATGTTTTGTTCTTGCACATAAAATTCCTATATTATTATCTTGTTATTATGCTTCTATAGATGTTGTTACTAATGATATTATTGTTATTATTATGCTTTAATCTAACTCTCTCTATATATATATTATTAAGTATATGTATATATATATATATATTTGTAGAGTCTAATGCTCACTAATTTTCTCTAACTTGCTATTATTGCTTTTTTCTTTTTTTCTTTTTCTTTTTCTTTTTCTTTTTGGGACTTAGTCCCGGGATGCCTTGATAAAGTTAAGGCTCCCAATGCTTGACTGGGTTACCTTAATGAAGCTAAGTTCCCAATACTTGATATATTATCTTGCTTATTATTGCTATATTGCTTATTAATATTATCTTGTTTCTTATCTTATATATTTTCATAATTTTTCATATTATGTGCTCATGAACATGCATTATTATAATGATTTGTCTCAACAAAAATTTAAAGTAGATCTTTTTTTAATAAAGGAAAATGGAACTAAATTCTCTTAATTTATAACTTTATGTTAAATCAAGATTTTATTAGCAAACCCATAGGAAAATCATTTTTTACAACTTCTTGTCAAACTCACCAAGATTTTTCTTAAATAACAATGAAGATGATTTCATAAAAGAAATTAACAAACAAAATGAACTTTTTCTTTAATAGTAGACCACATAAAGTTTATCAAAACTTAGCATAAATGTTTTCTTGGTAAACAAATTTTTCAAAATAGTTTACTTGTAGGATTCAAACTAACTCCATAATAACAACAAAAAATAAAACTAGTTTTCAAAGTTAAGATATAAATCAGCCTCTAATCTATAAACCCACATATAAAATAAAGAATTTCCAAGTATATAAATAATAAACGTATTGTCAAAAGAAATAAAAATATAAGAATGATGATTTGAAAAACAATGAATTATATCAATAACTTAAAAAGAATAAATTATTTCCAAGAAAAATTGATAGAAGACTTAAGGAACTAAGTTTTAGAAATAAAAATTATTTCAAGGAAATTAGAAGATGAGAATATAAGGATAAAAAGATTTGTTTAACAAAACCATTTTTCTTTGAAAAGGAAATATATACAAGATAAAAATCACCATAGGCTATCCATAACTTAATAAAAACTTTGGAAACACCTTTTGACACAAAGCAAAATTTGTAAAGGATTAAAAGTTAAAAAGGAAATTTATTTTTTTTAAGAAGAAATTGGAAAACAAAATAAAAATATACTTATTTACAATAACCTAAGAAATTATAAAGTTTCTTCAAAACACTTAGAAGGGAATTTGTTAAGTTTTAACACCTTTAAAATAAATTGTTTTACAAAAAATAATCTTTGAGACAATACCATTAGAATCTTACATATAATATGAGTCTATCTAAATACTAAAGGATTTTTCAACTATATATATATATATATATATATATTATTTTTTGCCAAAGGGACTTTTGAATAAAAATTGAGTTTGGAAATTGTTTTGCGAAAACTGGGATTTCACGTTTTAGTTTTGCACTGAGGCTTTTGGGAAGTTAAATAACCTTAGAAATCGATAGATCTTTTCGAGTAGGTAGAAATCGGTACATCATATGAGAAATTCCGAGTTAAAATGCAAGTTTTGTCTATTTTAAGTTGGAACTTCCCTCTATACAAATTTTAACGAACCTAGTAACAATAGAATTACAAGTTTAAGTAGAACTTCCAAAAAATACTCATTTTGGGTGTTTCTCTTTTTAGGTGATGAGGAGACCGAGTTCCTGTATCCCGAGCATTTCCTTACCTAGAAGTATCCGCACAAATAGCCGAGTGAGTTTATTTCTTACATATTTGCACTTATGATTTTGCTTGTAAAGTAATGGCATTAGAATTAAGAAAAAGATAAAATGGAAAATGCATGTGCTCTACATACTTGGTTGAAATTATGATTAAGCATATCAAGGTATGAATTGTTTATAATGAATGTTTGATCTAGTATAAGATTGATTGTCTGCAATTCTACAATCACCTACAAAATATTTAATTATGCCATGAGTACTTAACTAAAATAATTCATACATCATCGGTGAGTTCATTGCATTTATTACTATTCCTTTGGTGGGACAAAGGCTTAGTAAGGAGATTCATAGAGTCTGTAATTTCTATAAAGAGACGAGGCATCATTCGAATCAACTAGCGATGAGAAAACATCCGAATAAAACATATTTGGCAGCTATGTAGTGGCTCGAAATAAACTAAAAATAAGTTTGATCATGTTATTTTCTTTTGGAAAGATAATAAACAAGAACCATCATGGAGTTATGCTATACAATGGCGCCTTTGCGGTCAGAATACCTAACACCGAATGGAGGGGTAAATCTATTCAAACATATGATTCTCAGAAAATCATATGTATTGTTGTCCACGTGCTTGTGCGTTTCATATGGTTGCTTAAATAAACTTGTTTTGATTTTTAGATGTCGAGTGTTTATTTGTGGAAATAAATCTCACTAAGCTAGTAGTTTATACTCTCTTAATATCTTTTGCAGCTCTTGTACCTTTGGTTGGAACCAAGAGGTTATTTTACCCAGGTAATGCCTTCTAGCTAAGATCTTATGAATAAAAGTGCAAGATAGAAGTAAATATGGATTCCAAGAGGAGTTTCAAAGGAGTAAATCATTTTATGTTAGACTCTTTATTAGTCTTAGTTATCTTTAATAGGGGAATGCCCCTTAATGCTGTAAAAACTCCTTAATAGTTTTTATGAATCTTGGTTATATTGTTATGATTTATTTCCTTAATTGCTATTGTGTATAATTGCTTAAACGGTATGATCCAAAGTTTGGTTCACTACGATAGCAAAGGTACACCTTACACTCGATATCTAGACTTTAGGATGACTAAAGATTGTTATACTTAAGCCTTAATATTGAGGTTGGTGGACTGTTGCATTTAAAATACCCTTTGGGGCGTGACAATGGGCATTGGGGGGAGGTTGTAGGAAAGTGAGTCAATACCATGTTAACATATATCAAAACTACATAAACAAGAGTGGGATGATAGACATCGACTTTATTGGCTCTCCTTTCACATGGAGCACATCCGAACCTTATTATGACCTAGATAGACAAGCTTAGGTAAACTAAAATAGTTAGACCTTTTCCTTGAATCTAAACTTTTCTATTCTCTCACCTGCACTTTGATCACATGACCATTTTCCTTGGATACTAATCCCCTAAGATGCCTTAATGTAAGACCAAGGCCTTTTAGGTTCTAATCTATGTGGTTAAAATACCCTCTTTTCAAGTCTTTTGTCTAAGAGCATTAGATTTCCATAAATCTAAACGCTCAAAATCCTTTGGAGTCCTTTACTAAGAAGCTGAGGCGATGGAACATAGAGACTTTCGGCTAATCCATCTTAAGAAAAGGTGCCTACAAAACATAATGTAGGAAATTGAAAACTTATGGATAGCTTGCTCTACCTAGCAAAACTTAAATGAATTAAAATTTATCTCAGAGAAGAACGGTACTCTCTTCTAAAAAATGAGGAATCACTTTGGAGGCATAAGGCGAGGATGAATTAGATAATCTTTGGAGAGAGGAATACTAAATTCTTTCATCAAAGTGCCATCCTTTAACAGAAGAAAGGCACAAATTTTAGGGTTAGAAGACTCTCAAGGAGGATAGATTGTTAACCAAGACCTTATTGAAAATCACATTGTTGACTATTTTCTCAAATTTGTTTCGAACTAGCAAAGATTTCTCTTCCTAAAATCCACTTGGTTGCGTTACTAGGAAGATTTTTGTTGCAGGATGAGAAGGTAAGCCTCCTACCTTCACCAAATAGAACTGAGATTAGAGAAGCATTGTTTTGCATTGGCACAAACAAAAGCCCTGGCTGTGGTAGTTTCCATGCAGGCTTTTATCAGGAGTGCTGGGACATTATAAGGATGTTACCCAAGCCATCTTAGAGGCTTTCAACTCAGGAAAAATTGCAAAATAGTTGAATAATACTCTCATTGTCCTTTGATAAGTCATTTTTACTCTATTAAATCTATAGGAATTCATGCTTAATTTGATGTTTTATCAGTTCAATTCCTATAAAATTGTGCTTTTATTATCAAAATGTTGTTTTTTCAGCTCCAAAGATCATAAAAAGAAGAAATAAAAGATTTGAAATAGGTTTGGAGTAAAAGAGCATGAATGAGTAAAGAGAGTGTCCAATTGCAGCCCAAAGATTCCAACCAAGGGTAAGAAAACAAGGTAAAAGTGCAAACCACGCCTTTTAATTCAAGAGCATAGCCTTAATCACACCAAGAGTTATGCTCGCGGTATTCTACTCATGATATAAACTAAAGATATATCACATCACTAATGAAAAAGATACAGCTTAGATCACGACCAACCTTCAAGTCAGTAATACAAGTCACGAAAAGTGACCCTGTCTTGGCTGTCATGCACATGCTGCCCTAAAATAAAGTATGCGAAATAGTAAATTCCTTTAAAAAAGAATCTGCTACAACAACGAATAATATCTTTGTGATTTTCTATGCCTGCTATCCATAAATAATAGTGCACAGACTTTGCAAAACGTATGTTGTCCCATATGTAACAACTCTTGACATAATATATAGTAAATAGATAATTTTTAGTGAGAGAATTTTTCTTCTTACTAGAGATTCAAGTTTTCTGGGTAAATATATTTTTAGCTAGACATTTGTTCTTGCAAAACATTACATTTAACTAGTAAATTATGTTTTTTTTGCATATTATTTCTCTTGAATCTGTGTTTAATGTTCATATCCATGGAGAATTAATCATTTTAACTTAAGGTTTGTGAACCAAGGCCTAATCCATGTGATTTTAACGGTTTTCAACTAATATTGTTTGAGTACTTATATTTAGTAGCTTAAACCTTAACTTTTGAGTTTATATGAGTGCACCATATAGATTCATGTCTGATTTTAATTGAACAGATTAAGAAATCATTCTTTTAAATAGATCTAGGCTACTAATGAAGTTGCTAATAACAATCTAGAGATAGAGATAGTGAAACTTTTTGTCATTTGATTTTAAATTCATTAAAAATAGGTTTTTATTAAAAGATTCTTAATCTTTATGCGAGTCTAGGTTGCTGATAGCTTAGAAGAGATTCTAGTGGTCTAACTTAGATATAGAGTTCTTGACCTTAAGAAAGGCTTTTAATTTACCTTAGTGAATCACATTATACAGGTATACCTAGTAAACAACTCATCGAGTTTGTTAAGATATCATATAATAAGGACTTGGAGAAGCAAACCCTAAGCTTATTCTTGCATTAATAAACTTAGCTTTTTATTTTCACCCTGAAAACATGTTGTAATTTGTTTTAACCCTAGTTTAGCATTTTGTTGTTCATAATGTTTTGCTAAGTTTTCTTTGGCTAGATAACATGTTAGAACTGAGTAAGGTAGATACTAACAATCCCTAAAGAAAATGACTTAATACTTAATATACTACTTCGATAGGTGCGCTTGCCTATGTTGGTGATTGCAATGGAAGTTGAACAGAACTTATTAGTATATAATTTATAAATTTTGAAATACTTCAGCTTCATGTTTGTCTTTAATGTTTTTTAAAAGACCAACTATCCTTATCCCCAAAAAGAAAGGCATTAAAGTCATGAGTGATTTATGCCCTATAAATTTGTGTAACACAATTTATAAAATCAATACCAAGCTTCAGTCAAAAGAGTTAGATCATTTTTTGATCAACTAGTTAGTCGCATGCAGGCTAGCTTTGTACCAGGACGATCAACCCAAGACAACCTATTGCTCCTACAAGAGGTCATGCACACTTTTAACTACAAAAAAGGGAAAAAAGTTAGGTGGTGTGAAAAGTGGACCTTGTAAAGGCCTATAATACCTTGGAATTTGATTTTATACAAAATGCACTAATGTTCCTTAACTTCCTAAGTCCCTGGTGTAAACTTATAGCTTCCTACTTCTCATCTACCATGTTTTCTATTATCCTAAATGGTGGAATTTCAAGTTCATTGAAGCCTTCTAGGGATTAAGACAAGGGGATGCTTTATCTTTCTATCTCATCATTCTAGCCTTAGAGGTTGTTAGTCACTAGATCAACCTATGTATGGAGATGAATTGGTGGAAATCCATTAAGTTTAGAGGAGTGGCTCAAAGCTCTCACACCTTTTCTTTGCTGATGACCTCCTCTTCTTCGAAGAAGCAAGCCTTGAAACCATAGAATATATGCGGAATGTCTTGAGTAAACTAGAGATCTCAATAAGGAAATCTTAAGCAAAGTAAACTTCAAGGAAAAGGATGACCTAAGCAAGTATTTAGGAATCACTTTTCACAAAAGGGGAAATGCCAAAAAAGAACACGTGGAGGAGATCTTAGGAAACTCATAAGAAAGCTAGTTGAGTGAAAAACTAACCGGCTATTTATCGCTGGATGACAGGTTCTCATCAAATCTGTCCTTAAAGGAGTGATATGTTATAGCCTGCATGCAATCCCAAGCTCCCAGCCTCATTTATAAATAAAGTAGAATGAATCATTCATAATTTTTTTTCTAAGGTTTTACAACCTGAATGAACCTAAGAAATGTCATGACCTCGAGTGGATGAAGGTGGCCATGCTTAAGGAAAATGGTGATGTTGGAATCTATGACCTAAGGAAGAGAGGAAAAGCTTATGCTATGCACTTGGCTTGGAAACTCCACACTTCCAAATTAACATAGGGTAACCTAATAAGGTAAAAAATGAAAAAGAGGAAGGATTAAGGTAAATAGGGAATTAGCAGGAGCTGCAAAATGACAAAAGAGATTGTCAACACCCTGGAGGAGGCCCATGATATGGGTATCATAAGACTCAGAATTGGCCGCACAACATCTTTTTCGTTTAACACCTGGAAAGAGGAAGGCCCAATTAGAAAGTTCATCACTAGTCCCCTTAACTAAAGAAATGGAATAACTCAAGGTTGTTGAAGCATGGATGGATAACAAAACATAGAATGAAACCTTAATTGGCCATCTACTTAATGCACATCTTGAAACTTAGCTAAAGGTTTGTAACCTTAGATTGAAATGGGGAAAATGAGGATGTTTAGTGTTACAATGGCAAAACTAATGGACAATTGACATCAAAGAAGCATATAAGAGGTGTTGCACGATGGAAAATGGACCCAACATAGATGGTAAAGAATGGTTATGGCACCCTAATCTACTAAAAAATCCAATTTTTCCTCTAGAGATGCTTAAACAGGGATTGTCCACTAAAGGAAATCTCTTGAATAGAGGAATGACATTACAATCAGATGCATGTATCTTCTATAATCACCATCAGGAAATGAACCTCTACCTCTTCATACATTATGGATCGACTAGAACAAAATGGCAAGAACTTGAAAGAGACCCAAATGTTTTTAACACCTACTTAGAATTTGAGGTGGCTACGGAACAATCTTAGAGTTCTAGGAAAGGAGGTGGAAGAGTAACAAAATTCCTCCATAGACTTGGTAGCTTCTTCCTATGGAATGTTTGGTTGGAGAGAAATAATTGAGTCTTTAAAAATTTAAATAATGAAGTTTTATGTCAAACTATTAAATGCTAGGTTAAGGAATTTTGGGCCAACCAGAGAAGCTCAAAGCTTTAACTTTCCTACTGTAATAAGAAATGCCTTTAGCAACCTCCTGATGAAAATTACTTTAAGCTCAACATAGATGCCTTGTTCTCATCTGACATGAGCATGGCTAGCGTAAGGGGCATCATTCGGGACTGTAAGAGTAGAGTAATCAAAGGATTCATTGAAACAACTAGTTCTGCATCCCCCCTTAAAGCTGTAATCAAATCTATCTTGTAGGGAATGTAGATAGCAGCAAACTTGATCCTTTCTAATCTTGTGATTGAAACTGATTCAACAATGGCGATGTGGTGGATTAAGTCTGATGATATTAACTATGATTTTATTCCAATTAATCTTATACAATGCAGGTCTTTAATATGATCTTCCCCAGCATAGACGATATACTGGATGACTTGGGATGTTGTTGGTGTAGCTTATGACCTTGCAATAGGCTTTTTGAAAAGGAGTCTCAAATCTTCTTTTTAATAATGTTGTTGAGGTGTTTAATATTTTGTCTGAGAACTCTAAGCAAGAACTTAATTATGTCTATGATGAGTATGATCCTATAATATGTGCAAAGGATATCCTTGCAAATGTGTATGTTTATGATATGATGCAAAGCTAGCTAACATGGCTAGCATGTAACCCTTCTTCAAGTTTTGGCTAATGAACTTAGATTCTACTAGGAAAAAAAAAAAGTTACTAGCCTATGGACTAATTTATATATGCCACGCCCACTAAAATTTAGAAGAAGCCATGCTACAAGAATTGTTAGCCTATATTTAGTCAAAAATCACAACAAAAAAGATTGCAAATCAGGTTTAGGTGGTTTGTTTTGGGGAAAAAATTGGAATTTTCTTTCTATTTTTATTTATTTGTTAAGATGAAAATGTTTTAATAGGAAAACGATTTCTCTTGTAAGGGAAACATTTTCCATATTATAAGAAAACCTTAATATTAATTAGAAAATGACTTATGATTTAAAAGAATAAGAAGATTTTCCGAGCCACTCTTGATAATAAATAATATTTTATTTACACACTACATATATTTGATACAGAATTCACATCAAACATTAAATTAGTTTTTGTAAACATATTTATATATATATATTATATCCAAATACATGAAAACATGGCATTTATAGTAATATATTTTTTGAAAAATTGTAAATAACCTTCCTAAACTTTATCTTAGGTGTAGATATACTTTAAACTTTAAAAATTGGCAACATTAACTATTTTTTTATCTTTTTTTTTTAATTTTGGGTTTAATAAAAACACAACAAAATTCAGGATGGTGTTAAAGTACATTTTAATAAGTTTGAATGCTGTTTACGATCCATGGTCAAAATTTAGGGAGTCTATTTTCAACTTTTAGAAGGTTATCTATAAAAATTTAAGGGTCATTTGCAACATTTGAAACTTTAGGGAGTATCCACACCAAAGTTAATGTTTAGGGTTTTATTGCCTTTTTTCCCCAATATTTTTAATGAAAAAATTTTCTATTAATAAAAGATTTTTTTTAAGTACATTAGTTTTGATTAGTATTATATCATCATATCCCTTAAATTACATGTAATTATCTCTAATTATATAGATCTATCCACACAAGCTATTTCTCAATGAACAAGTATGAAACTTGATGTAGAATCAATATATTTGAAATATTAACTCAAGAAAGAATAATTGGATTTAAGAAACTAATAATTCATTGAAAACAAATAATCTCAATCATATAGCAATCTTAAGGTTCATCAAAACTTAGATGCAAATCAATTACTCATATATTTAACAAGAAAAGTACAATGCAACTCAAGAAACATATAATTAACATACAAAACCCTTTTGACGAAATTCTTCCAATCTTCAATAAAACCCCATTAGTCTTGACTTACTCTGTACTCCTTCTACTCTCTAAACAGCTTCCAAGACTTCCTTATTCTCCCTTTTCTTAAGCTTTAAAAAGTGTTTATAGTATTTTTTTTTATTATGGATCAACATCGTCTCTAACATAGGCATATTTGTAGGCATGTTGGATTAACATCTCTTAAAATTCAAATTGGTAAAGT
This sequence comes from Combretum micranthum, assembly GCA_024138025.1. Lineage (NCBI taxonomy): Eukaryota > Viridiplantae > Streptophyta > Magnoliopsida > Myrtales > Combretaceae > Combretum > Combretum micranthum. The sequence goes on from JAMXBD010000592.1 coordinate 268,847, forward strand.
GAATCTCCTCAACACACCCTCAGCCATAAAATACGTTGTCCCTCCTGTTGATCTTAACAATAAGTTTCCAAATTCATCACTGGTTTATCACATTGCCTAACATGGGCCTGTTGGATACCATATAACTTTTTGATCCTATCACACCCTTTAACATGGCCATATTTACCTCATGTTAAAATGCAAATAAAAATATTAGGTGAACATCACTTGCAATCAATGTTGTCAGAACCGGATCGGGGTTTGACCCGGACAGGCTAGGGGGTCAGGGGTCGAGGGGTTGGACCAGGTTCAATCGGGGGTCGAACCGGATCACGAAAAACTAAAAATATAAGGAATAATTTAATTATAAAAAACCAATATGTGTGTAATCACTCAATTAACTTTTATGTTTGGATCAAATTCATCAATTAATTATAAATAAATAGATTTAATGATTATATTTTATAAATTTATAAAAATATGAATAAATATTTAAATTTCTAATTTTTTATTTTAATTTTTGGATCCAGGTCGACCGGTTCACCCTTCGACGGTCGATCGGTTCAACCCGGTTCGACGGTCGATCGCCCGGGTCAACCCGGTTCGACGGTCGATCGCCCGGTCAACCCGGTTCGACGGTCGACCGCCCGGGTCAATCCGGGTCTTGCCGATTCGTTGTAAAATCGAGTCTTAGGTGAGACCCGGCCCGGCATTAGTACCGGTTCCGATCAAATCGTGTTGAACCGGCCGGTCCGGGCCGGTTTTGACAACCATGCTTGCAATACACCTATGTTAGTTCTTGTGTTATTTCTAAACGTAACCTTTCAGCATGGTGTTGTGTCCGTCATTGCAAATAACAAGTCAAGACCAACACGCCTTTCAACATGGTTGTGTCGCTTCTCACTCTCAGCTTAGACTTTATTAAATTGAATGGATTTTCAACCAAAGTGCATGAAACTTGTCAAAATCTTTTCTTTTGACTTTAAATACTCTTCAAAGGCTTGAAACCAAAATGAAACCAAATTAAGCACTAATTTCTTTTAAGTCATATGTCAAAATAACAAAAATAAACACATAATAAATAAGGGTTTTTTAACACTTATCATGGATTTTGAGCTATAGTGTTTGAATAGTATAGACATCTAAAGATACAAAGAAAGTGATGTTCAAGAGAATTTGTGTCATAATTGGATATAAGGCAATACACAAAATATGTATCAACCCAAAATAGATAGTAGATTAGTGTTTAAGCAATTTATTCATGTCAACTTAGTGATGCAACGATGCTTATGTTTTGCAACATTGTTTGTTGTAGAGTGTTGGGGTAAGAATGTTGAAGACAACTGGCATGTTCATGAAGAAAATTAATAAAGGTATTCTAAACAAATTCACCATCACCATCGCAATAATAAAAGAAAAAAATTAATCAAGTAAAGACGCAATTTTCACCTAAAAGTGTGTAAAGTTGGACACAAGTTCAAATTTACTATACATAAGGAAAATTCAAAGTAGTGACTATAATCATCAATAAATAAAACATAGTAATAAAACCTTATGTTCAATATAGTTAGTGTTTTCTATACATTAGAGTGATTGATGTCAAAAGACTTTTTGTGCTCGAAGAGACGATTACTAAAATGAAAGATAGGTGAACTTTCCAATGCTCGAAGCGTGACACTGATTGGAGGTTGCAATAGAGGACTTAAATTAGATGGAATTTCTCTAAGCAAGCTTGTTAAGGACTTCGATCATTGTAGGGATGGTACGAGCGAGAATGCCAAATCTCTCTCAAGAAGTAGGCACAAGGAAAGGCTGTAAGGGATGAATTGAAATGATTGTAATTGGAGATAGGGGATACTTAGTCAATTGATGTAAAAAGAGCTCACTCACGATTGAGTTCTTAACTTGAAAAGATAAGTTATCAAAACAAATAGGTTTAACATCACAATTGGTACCTGAACTTTGACAAAAAATACAATTAGCTACCTGAACTTTAAAATTGATTAATTTAACACTTGAATTTTAAAATTGATCAGTTTAATACTTGAAAGAACTTTTCATGTATGCTAACAATACCTATATTAAGTTCTTATAGGTACTAAATTGATTAATTTCAACATTTTTTAGGTGCTAGATTGATTAATTTCAAAGCCCAAGTACTGAATTGATCAATTTTATATTGAAGCATCTAATTGCATATTTTGCTAAAGTTTAGGTATCATTTGTGACATTATCTCAAACAAATGGTACAGTTGTTATCATGACACAATTTGGTAACAAAATGAAGATTGTGAGTGAGTGACGACACATTGAGAACATTGTTTAGATGCAAAAAATGACCACTTATGTGGATGGAAAGATCACCAATATGAGATACAAGTAGAAATGCACCATCACCTATAATGACCTTATTAAAACAAACACACAGAATCAGTGAATATACTTGCATCTAAAATCATTTGAGGCACATTTACAATAGATTCAATGAATCAATGATAGTAGTGAAGAGTTGAATGTCCAAACATATTGCATATTTGGTAGATGAATGAAGGAGATGTGTAAGAGCTGGAATGAGAGTTACAACTTGTTGTGTAAAGTGTCGTTGGGCAAAGAATTCATAGCTAGAAGTAGAAGTATGCGGATGATGACATTGGTTTTATGTGGTGGAGTACGCACACTATAGAGGAAGAAGATTAGAGATTATGCCTTAGAGTCTTGATCGGTGGGACAATAGCTTTTCTTGTGAGAGGAACATGAAGTAGTTTGAGTTTAAAGGGTAGTGAGAAAATTATTACTTCATTCTCATCATGGCATCTTAGCCATTAATCTTAGCTAAATAATTTTTCTCTAGTTTACTCAAAAGTGAGAAGGATTAGTGAATGCATAAGTGTGGTGACTAAGGCATCATAATCTCATGGGAAACCACAAAAAGGCATGTGTAATGAGATCTATAGTATTGAGTGGTTAATTGGTTGAGACAAGGTAGTCAATTAAGAGTTAAGTGCGTAGAGGCGATGGACTATGGAATTGTTGTTCAGTTGAAGGGTAATAAGCCATTGTTTAAGCTCCATTTTTTTAGCCATAGAATTCTAAAGAAACTATCGTTCAAGGGATGTCAAAATATTGCATGTAGTAATGATATCACTAACTCTAATATTATCTCACTAGAAATCATGGCTAAGATCAAGGTACAAACCACATGATGAATGCCAAGCCAATCTGTATAGTTCATGTTCAGTATAGGTGATGTGCTATTGAGAGGAGTGATTGCATGAGGTGATGCAACAATAGAGCCATCAACACATTGATTTAAATTTATAGAATTTAGATAGGTTGTTATGAAGGACAACTACAATTGATAGCTATCGGCTGATAATTTGATTGTAACTATACTACTAATACTATCAAGAGATAGATTAGATAGACTATGGTAATCAACATAAGAAATAAAGTGTTAGGTAAGGGAATAGAGAGACTGTTGAGTGAGGGTAGGAAAAAAAATTGACTGAATCAAGAACCGAATTGAAAATTTATTATTTTTTTTTCAATTTGATTTGGTTTGTAGTTCGGCTCGAGAGTTCACAACTCTGAACCCAACTGTGTGATTCAAACTAAACCGCATTATTCTATTAAGAAAAAACCTTTTCTTAGTGGACCGGCCTTGTAAAATACCCAACCTAAAAAAAGTTTAGGGCACTATCCTAGACTCCTAGTAATAGTATCCCTCCTCTTTCCTCTTTCACTCTTTAGTCCTTCTAATTTCCTTCTCTAATCTTCACTCTCCATTGGCAACTTTGTGCACTCTCAATCTCAGTCTCATCACTCTCTAAGTCCTCATCTCTCACTCACTTTTTCTATATCTAGCCACCACCTTTGTCTCCGACAACCTCCATTAGCTTCTATCTCAATCTCATCCCTCTGCTGTCGTAAGTCGTCACTGTAAAGCAAACATAAGCTTGTAGCAATATACAGGTTGGTATTGGAAATTGCTTATATTGGAAATCTTTATATCTTTTTGAGATATTGTTCAATACCTTTTTATTTTTTCTTCAACTTTTCTAGATTTGTTCTTTGATCATTTTTGAAGTGTATGAAAGTTTTGTACTGTTATATAAAATTGTTCATATATCATGCGCATGACCATCATGTTTTATGTGTTTATGGTGCTTAATACAATTAAGAATTAACCTAATTTACCGAAAAATTCTAATTTATTATTCATGTATGAATTAAATTTATAAATTTACAAATTAATTTCACATGCAAGTACAAAATATTAATTTTCTGTATTTTTTTATTTTTAGTATATAACATGGTCATGGAATATCTCATGAGACATGACTGCATCATCATCATTTGTCCATTACATGAAGTTGAAGTGTACAAAATAAAGATGTATGTTTTTAGTAATTATATTGAGTTATTATGATATATAAGATAAGACTACATTTCACTCATGTAAGTTTTCTTAGATTATAAATTATGAGCCTCTAGTTTAAAAGATGCTTTAGACTTATAAATTTATTAGCTAAAAAGGTCTTGTTCTATTTTTTTATAATGTCTATGTACTAAACTTTTAAAATTATTATTTTAAACCAATTAAAAACTATATTTTTTCATATTATAATAATTATGTGTACATTAACATGGGATATATATTATGAGATGAGGTTACTGTAGTTGACCAATCACGTGGGTAGGCATGGCGGCCGACCTGAGAGAAGTCTTGAACTGATGACACATATAGGATATTGCAGAGAAAGTGTGGGACGAGGAATAGGCAAAATTAGTTTCTCAAGTGCGCAAGTATAACAGAAGATCAAATTAGATATATTCAATCATTCTTGACTCGTTTTTCACAGAATAGGTGCTTTAATCTTTCTTGAAGGTATTTCAGCAAAGTTTCCACGTTGCTCTCGATTTTAGTAATGTATATAATTCTCTCTGAATGAGAAGAGAAGCCTCCTATTAATATATGTTAGAAGCTGATGCTAGCCTTTGGATCATTTCTAAGGATCCGACAGCTGAGATTGAAGCCTTCTTTTCATATAGAAGTGAGCAGGGATGGAAATGAGCTTGATGACTTTTATTATAGAAAAAAGCCCATTTTCAATATAAAAAGGATGAAGGCTTATTTTATTCAACATAAGCCCTAATTTGGAGTCTACTTTTCATACCTGAGAAAACCGAATTAGGCCAAGAGCGGAATAAACCAGTCCAGTAATCCTTATTCAAAGTTGACCAAGCTGAATCTTTCTACGATATCTCTTATTAAACTTAGTCTTCTAAGTCCTATCACTACTCATAAGGCTAATCGTGGCATTCAATTAGGCCAAAAGCCAATTCCCGAAATAACCCTTTACATATATATATATATAATATACGTGTTTCAACCATTATCATTAGTTAAGAAGATATAAAAGTTGATTGCAGTTCATTAAGGCGACTATTGAGTTGAACAATTCTCAACTAGCAACCAAAAAAGGTATATGTCTAGTGTCTTTCTTTATCAACTGCATCATCTAGTTTTTGTTTAAAATCTTTTTAAGAGTTTGATAATTTTGATAATACTTGTTATAATTCTTCTTTTCATTGATACAATTTGGTTGAATAAAAATTTATACAATATTGATTCTCAGTATGATGATTACTAGAGGCTGTTATCCAACTCTAGAAAGTACAAAAATTTAACTCCCTTGTTCATGCTTAATGTAGATCAAGTATTACTAAAGGTTGTTCCTATAATGATTTTTAGCTATCTTTTTTTCACCTTATCATAATAATATATGTTAATATGTTATAATTCTCATAAGTCATGTGCACATGATACACAATCATACTCAACATTTAGATCAACATAGGAAAAGTACAATAGATAAGAATAAATGATATGCAAAATTAACATGCATCATATCAAACATGCAAGATCCAACTTAAGATTTAGTAAGATCCTACAAACCAACGTGTAAGATTTCTTCATTAAATTCATCCCTTTTTATTTTACTTTTTAGATGTCTTCATTTGATGTGCAAAGCATGAGTAAAGCATTAAATGTGGATGCCTCAAAGAGTAATTCGATGGATGTCGATGCTCCCAAGCAAAAAGTTAATATAGATGAACATGTTGGTCAAGATTGTCAGAATGGTAATAGTAGTACCTTGCCTTCTTTTATGGCTCGTTCACTTCGTTAAATAGATAAGGCTGTAATAGAATTCCTATTACGGAAGAATGTAATAGAGTTGTATTAAGATTTTTCATTATTAATTTTTTATTTAAATAGTGATATTTTGAAAAAAGACAGTTTTAGCATTGAATTGATATTCATAGGTTTGAATAAAGAATGGCTATTCAGTGTTTTGTGTAATAGGGATTCATTGCGAAATCGCAATTTAGTGAACTAAATACCATAATAGCTACTAATAAAGAATAAAGTTGTAATGAAATTACAATTACAGCGAAATGAATGAGCAGTTAGTACAACACTAAACCCCCTATTCCCTCTACATCAGCTTCTAACAAAATATAAAGGTCTAAAGTTTGGCAACATATGATATTAGCATTGGATGAAAATAGAAACAAGGAGGCAAGATGCAATTATTGTCATAGCACTTTTAAGTATACTAGTGGGAATGGAGCTAGTGCATTACACACACATTTAAATAGATGCAAACAATTTGTTGACAAAGAGACAATGAGTAAGCAAAAAAACTCTTCCCAATATATTAGAAAATAAAAAAACTTTCCATGTAATTAGTTAATAATTTTCATGAGAGTCAGTATAGGAGAGAGCTAGCTAAAATGTTTATAGTTATTGAGCTACCATTTAGATTTATTGAAAATGAAGCTTTTGTCAGTTATTCTAATGTATTGCAACCTAAGTTTTCAACTCCATCTTATAAAACTTTGAGTTGTAATTGTGTAGAGATGTACAATGAGGAGAGGGGAAAATTGAGGCACTTTTTTTGTCTAAATTTAATGGTAGGGTATGTTTGACTATAAACACTTGGACATCTTGCCAAAATTTAACTTATATGTGGTTGATGTGTCACTCCATTAATGACGGTTGAAAATTTCAAAAAAAGGATTTTGAATTTTTGTCAAATTTCTGGTCACTTTGATGAGGCAATTGGTGATGCTATGGAGGCATGTTTGAAAGGTTGGGGTATAACAAATGTTCTTACAATCACCATTGACAATGCAAGTTCGAATGATCTCTGCATTCAACATTTAAAAAGGATATTGCAATATTGGCGAGCACTTATGTTGAAAGAAGAGTATCTCCATATGAGATATTGTGCACATATTTTAAGTTTGACTGTAAAGAGAGTCTAAAAGATATGGATGATTCCATATTTAGAATTTGATATGTTGTTAGTGTTGTAAATGTGCATAATGTATCAAGACACCTATTAATGTATTTATGAATATTATTAATAAAAGACAAGTATTTATTGTATTTATATACTTTTCTGCTCATATATATTTTATAATAAAGTTCCATAAATAATTAGAAAATGTCTGGAATAGTAATGAGATATATCATAGAATTCCAAGACATAGTGTTATCTAAAATTTATTCTTATTCGAATAAATATCTACAGGGGACATGGATATTTAAACCAACAAATATATAATTAAAGGTTATTCTTACTAGACCAAGGAAAGATATCCAAGTCATACAAGTGGGTCTCCAGAGGTTTAATGGGTGTATTAGACACAACCCACTAATAGAGGATACTATATTTAATGTCATTGGTCTCTCCTCTATATGAACGAGCTTAAATAATCCCTAGACTTGAGGCTTTTATATATCCTATATATAAATGTTGCACTTTGATGCTGTTAAATGCGATCTTAATATAAATTGCAAATAATATAGTTATTGCGTGCGGTATGAAGTATAGAGAGAATAATAATGAGTCAATATAGAATTTATCACTCTCTTGGATTAGGGAGATAATATCCATCAGTCGCTTAGCTGAGATAAGAGTGACTCATCGCCTCTAGCTATGAAAGTTTTATTGAGTCTAATTTATCTTGAGAACCAAGTAAAATGATTAAACATTGATGACATTATATGTAATGGTTCAATGAGGATATTTTGATAGAGAGATTTAATTATGTAGTAATCGGCTCATAGTATGCACAGCCATTTTTATCACATGGGATGACCAATAACTATTCCAGATGATTACCTTGATTTATGTATGAAATACGGGTAAATTATACCAAATTTATAACATTTGGGATTAAGTTCATTTTAGATCACAACGTTTCGAAAAATTTAAAAGAGGTCATAACGTTTAGTGAGTAAATTCATTTTAGGTTACAATATTTAGAAAAGTGGGTCAATTGAGGTCACCATTAGCACGTGTCAACAATAGAAATATTAAATTAAAATTTAAGAAATCCTTCTTTTAAGAATCCATCGACATATATTACTAGGAGACATATTTAATTAAATCTCATAAGATACTTTTCCAAACGTTATGACTTTTTTAAAATTTTTCGAAACATTGTGATCTAAAATGAACTTACTCCTAAATATTGTGACCTTCCCGTGTAAATTATCCCATGAAATACATTACATATGTGTATAGAAACCTAGAGGATCGCACATAATAACACGATTAATACGAACAATATTTATTTTAGCACTATAATAAAGTGGATTATTTATTTATTGTGAAATAAATAAATAATATGAAGAGTATTTTATTACCAAATGGATATTTATGTAATATCTTTTAAATATTACTTTTTGTTTTAAAAGATTTTATTTCACATATAGTCTTTTTTCATAAGGAAAATATTCTCTCTTTTCCATAAATAAATATATAATATATATGTGTATATAAATATGAGAAGATAAAAGTGAGAAAGATGGAGAAAGAAAAAGAGAGGTATTTTTTCTTCACTAAAAATAATATAGAAATTCTAATCCAAGCTATCTAGTAATATATGGATTAAAATTAGTTCCTATCATTGCATGTGTGCATATCGCTAGAGGAACAACAGTTGGTGTCTTTATGGTGAATAGAACGAAGATTTTGCAATAAGCGCTGTGAGTGTTATATCTCACATGAACTCTATCACAGGATAAGAAGGTATATCTTTTGCAAGAAAAGGTATTGATGAAGATATGATTGTACAAAACTCACCACAAAAAATTCAAGTACCTGAAGGAATGATTACTCAAAATAGAGCCAAGAAGCTTCAGGAAAAATTTCAAGGGTTTGTGCAAAAGTTAATTAAAGATTACTCCAAGTTTACCAACATCGATTTGGAAAAAAAAAAAAAAGGAAGACTTTTACTATTGTTTCCGCAACTCAGAAGGACAATACAACACTACAAACGGAATTAGACCACAGCTACCCATTATATTCTCAAAGCTACCAGTGTCGATAACAAATTTGCCTGCCTTAAATCATAACACAACTAGCCTTCATTCTAGCATTGTAGGATTTGTACGCCACTAGTGTATGCCGCTAGCCTATCGAGATATGCTTCGATGTTGGGCTATAGGCTGACCTAAAAGCTCTAAAGATGACAAAAGCAATTTTTGTAAAGCTGATCATAAGGCCACCAATTTAATTCCAAAAGGCTGCTAACGTAGAATAAAGGCCTCATGTGCGATAGACTTATTTTTGTTTGTGTCTTTTAAGTTTCCCTTTGGGTTTTATATGTTGCCTTTGTATCTTGTTGTAAAACACATATGACTTTTTTATTGAAATCAAAATTGAGAGAATTCTTCTCTTTGAGTTCTTTTGAGAACTTGTGATATCTTCAAGAATTTTATTCTTGTTGAGTTCTTCAACTATACCAAGGTTCTTGTTTGGTATTTCCTACGGAGTCGAGATCTCCATTTCAAGGTTATGAGGATTACTCCATCAATATCAAGGTCATTCCATCAAATTATACCAAGGTTCATGGAATTTTAGATCTAATTCTAAATGTTTCATTGGTCCGCTTTGATTTTTAGAGTTCGGAAACTTCAAGATCCGTGCCCATCATGCATCAGGCATAATTCTTGAAAACTGTGTTAACTAGTAGTTTTGTGATATATATTATTTTACATGTTACACATGGATCTTGTGAGATAGGTTTTGTAATTATAAAAAAAAAAATTGCTACATTTTCAAAGATTACAAAACCTAACAGTTATACATGTTAGGTCTTCTCCATCGACATTAGCGAAGTTCAAAAGCTGTGTGATAGAAGAAAATATAGGGAGTATGTCATTTTTATCTTTAGATGTTGAAACTAGATGAAATTCAACATATATAACGTTGGAGTTGGCTATGAAATTTTAGAAAGCATTTGAATTATTAGAGATGAAGGATGAGAAGTTTAGGGTAGATCTTACTAGCAACAAAATGAGGGGACTTTCTATGGAAGAAGATTAGGCATATTCACGTGGCATCTTACCTTTCTTAAAAATATTTTATGATGCTACTTTAAGCATTTCTATCTCCTTGTATGCTACTTGCAATCATTTGTTGAAGAAATTATAGGTGTTGGGCATGAGTTCAAAGAATAATGTAGAAGCAATGATTTATTTGTAAGAATGATGGTTGAAAGAATGAATAGAAAGCATGTGAAGTATTGGGGAAATATTAACAACATAAATATATTGTCATTTGTTGTTGCAGTTTTTTATCCTTGTTTAAAGTTGTCTCATGTGGATTAGATGGTGAGAGAGGTCTATGATGATGATAAGGAAAACTACTTAATGGAAGAAAAATTCATTATGCCCTCTCAAGCTTGTTTTATTATTATGATTCTTGTATAGAGCATAGTGAGGAAAGCCTTGAGACAAATTCTGAAGATCTTGTGAAGAAACAAAACTAGAAGGGATAAATGAAGAGTGTAAAAAGAAATTTAGAAACAAGCCAACTAAAAAGGTGAGAGTGGACAAAACGATACATAAAAATGAATTGGAGAAATATTTAATAGAATATCACGAGGAACTTGATGACGACGACAAAGGTTTTGAAGTATCGGATCGGTGGAAAAATCGTCATGTAGATACCCTATCTTCTCTTTAATGGCAAAAGATATCTTGGCAATTTCTCTGTTAATTGTGGCTTTAGAAGTGCTTTTAGCACGAACAGTTGAGTTCTTGATTTTTTAGGAGTTCCCTAACTCCATATATGGTGGAAGCCCTCATATGTGCACAAGATTGGCTTAAAAATTTGCAATATTGTCCATTGAGGAGGATCTTAAAGCACTGGAAATTTTTTAATCAGGTTTCAATTTGTTAAATTTTATATTAGTTGCATTTTCTTTCATATGTTGATTATGTGCTAATAACATGCCTTATATATTTATATATGTATGTATATATCTTTCAGATACCAAAGCTGCTAAGTTAATGGATTCAACCACAACAAACATCACTCTCGATAAAACTATGGTCAATCCATTGAAGTATATTAAATTAAAATTAAAATACTTTACATATTCTAATGGTTTGCTGTTTCATTTATTTATTTATTTTTTAGAGTAATGTCTTTTACTGAAGTTCTACATTAATAAAGGGTAAATAACATCAAAGGTCATAACATTTAGAGGTAAGTTTATTTTAAGTCATAAAATTTCGAAAAGTTCAAAAAAAGGTCACAACGTTTAGTAACGAAGTACATTTTAGGTCACAACATTGGAAAAATAAGAAATTAAAGGTCACAATTGACACATATCAATAGTAGAAATATTTAATTAAAACTTAAAACCTTCTTTTAAAGTCACATTAACATGTATCAATAGAAGAAATACTTAATCAAATCTCATAAATACTTTTCCAAAGTTATGATCTCTTTTAAACTTTTCGAAACGTTGTGACTAAAATAAACTTACCTAAAAACGTTGTGATATTCCGGTGTAATTTACCCCATTAATAAAACTGTGAAGATAGAAGTATGAATAAGATTTTGTTGAACTTGTGTGTTCAATGTGAATTTTAATGAGAAAATTAATTACACAATGAGCCACTCAATTGTGTTAAGTTACACTTAAATAGTCATACAATTTAGATGAATAAAATATTTAAATACATGTATGTGTTTTGTGTTTTTTAATTGTGCTCTGTTGTTGCAGATTTTTCTATCACAATTTAGACCTTTATTCCTTTGGAATCTCATAAAACTTGAAACATAAAAGTTATAGAGCTCTTCTAAACTTTTTGTAGCATCTTAAATCACCTCAATTGGAGTTTGGATGAAAGAGATATAGCTGAAATACAAAAGCACGTTGGAGCTTTCAAAAGCGTACTAGCTTACTAGTCCAATATGGAAAAAAAAGAAAAAAAACGATCATAATTGATCGAAGGGAAAACCGAGGGCTCGACTTGGACTGGCTAACTAGTGGGGAATTGAATTGGCTTGCTAATACGACAAAAAAACTAGCCGTTAGGAGTTTTTAATCCGATCGTTGGAGAGAGATTTGATGAGACACGACTTAGCTTTTCGAGAAGCTATAAATAGAAGATGTTGAGAGTTTTTTTTTTTTTTTGTGGTTGATAGAGTTTACTTCTTGTAATGAAAATCTTATAAACACTCTCAAAGCATTATTTGTGATTTGCATTATTCAGAAAAAGAGCGATAAGTATAATGCCATTTTGTCTTGTTATTGCCATCAATTTGTAAATGTATTATACTTAGCTAGCTGAGTGTTTTAAAGTGAAGTCTTAAGTTGAGTGTAAATTTTTTGAATTTATAAAGACTCAACTTAAGCAATTTATTGTTGATGTCTTGAAGTTCTCTACTAAGGTAATTTGTTTATTGGTGGATAAAGTTGTGAAATCCTCCATTGAGGGAGGCAACTGTTGTAGATGAAGGAGATTAGGGGGTAGATTGATCTCTACATTATACTTTAGTGGAAGCTTTCGTTTCTGTACCTCTCTATTTACTATAATTGTTCTTTATATTTGTTAGTGTACATGAATTAGTTTTTTAGTTTAGAAAATAAATCGTTTTTAGGCATAATTTGTTTTCTTAAGTGTTACCAGCTTTCAATAGAGTTGTGGCTCATCATATACAAGTAAACAATCCAAGGACCTTGAGAAGAGTAAACCGCATTCCATAAGGAGCTAAGATATGATATCTAACTTGAAAATAGAAATGAACCATTAAATGTATAATGTAGTATTGAGCAAAGAGATGAAGCCTTGAGGTGGTTATATTATCTTGAATTTATTGTAACTTTATGTAAGTTTGTGGGCATTCAACTTTCTTCATTCCTTGTTTGTATAGAAGGAAAAACATTGCAAACAATAAAAATATTTACTGTTTCTCTTGGAAATTAGTAGGTGTACATGTACCACTTGTTTGCACATGGTATTGAATCATTAGCATAGCATGATCTCACTATGTTCATCACTTTCAATCTTCATATATAGTCAACTAATATTGATATCTTGGTGTTTTTCCTTTTCTTTTCTATTTACTTTGCATGAGGTTTTAATTTTCTTTTGTTAGTTTGTGCAAATATGCTGTCAATAATATAGATAACTTTCATAGAGATTTGTTCCTGTTTGATGGATCGTGATTACTAAACTTTCCTATTAAGGTCTATATAACATACATGACATAACATGTTCCTTTTTTTTTTATTTCTTTTCATAAATTTTTATGTAAAGTTTCTATTTTGTTTGTAGGGTGGAAATTGGCAAGATAGATTTCCAAGGTTATGTTTAGTGAATGCTTTTACATGAAGAAGACACAAATCAATGACTAGCCTTTGTGCTTATGAATTAGATGGAGTAGCTTTTGGTTTCTTTCTACCAATGGAGTAGCATGTGATAATGTATTTATGTTTTGTTAAAGCTACTTGCTTTATCTCAGTTTCTTTTTTCAATGGAGATGCAAGTGGAAGACAAGATTATTATGCTTGTTAGAGAGTACTTATCCTTGCTAGTTTTTTATTAGTAGACAATGTTTTAGTTTATACTTATTAAGAAACTTGCTACGCATATTGGATGCTTTCTTTCTTATCTAATTATCAACTTGTCAATGTATGACTTACCTATTTGCTCTTGATGTTATTTGCTGAAATGCGAGAATTGGGAAAGCATGTGATAGTTTCTTTTTATTGAAAATAAAAGAGCAAATTCTCTCTCTCTCTCTATTTTTTAATACGGTTCAAACCATATATCGACCATTTTTTAGGTTTGAAAAATTAGTGAACCAAATCATATGAATAGATTTAATTTTATAAAAAAACCTAATCATAATTTTAAGTTCAGTTCGGTTTGGGGGCGAACTGAACTCATATTACGCCTACACCTACCACTAAGTACGGAATTGTTGTCTTAGTAGATCAGTTAAATTAAAATTGAATAAAGAGGAGACATACTAATCTTGTGGATGTCAAATTAGGTTAGGAATGAAGAGTTAGCATCGACAATTAGGGGAAAGAAAGACTAGATTATTATGTATCCAACTTGTTAGGTGGAGTCTTTTCCTTTGCATATTAATAAAGGGAGAAAAAGAGAGAGGTATAAAGGATATTAAAGTGTTCTTAGATGGTAGAGGAGGGAAGGGGCGGACTAGGTGGGCATTGATGATACCATGAGTATGTTTAATCAGGTTAGGTTCATGGTGAACAGAAGCTTAATGGGTTAGGGTATGGAAAAAACCTAGGTAAAGGTATGAGAGAAGTCTATCATAGTGGGTTCACTATAGTTGGTGGTAACTAGAGCTAGGTTCATTTTATCAGTGGTCATCTAGGTCTCGAATTTTAGTTCATGGGAATTATGGTTGGTAAAGTGGAGCTGATAGAGATTAATTTACAAAGTAAAGTTGTATTCGTATTTTTTTTAATTAAATCTAATAAATAGAAAAGATATTTATGATATCACACCTAAATCTTTTAATTATTTATAATCTAAGTGATATTACTCACACAAAAATTCAAAGAAGTTGTCATATCTCGTTAAAGTTGATAAGACAAATATTTGTGCATATACACAAGTGTTGGAATTTTACTCATCCTCTTGTGTTTGTACAAAACGTTTATATGGGATGGCAAAATATGGTATCTTAAGTTTAATTGTATGGGTACCGCTTATCTAGTGATTCCCTCTACCATTACAATCTTTCTCAAAGTTATCCCCTCCTCTTCATTAGGTTATGCCATTACAGGATGAGCCCCAACAGTGTCTAACAATGTATTTTGTGTGTTCAACATTATTTGCACAATTTTTGTAAGGTTAGCCACTTGTTGTTCTGGAGTAGCTTCTTGATCATATTCCACCCTTCTTCTCCCATTATTCTCATCCCTAATATGTGCATGACCATTAATACTTTCCCCGAGATGGTTGTGCTTCTTCCCTGGTCTAAACCTCTACTTTAATACCAAACATGATATGGATCAAGTTGCAAAGTAAAGTTGCATTTGTGTTTTCTTAATTAAATGTAAATATATGAACAAAATATTTAGGAGATCACACACTTAAATCTCTTGAACTATTTCTAATCTAAGTAGTATGACATACAAAGATTAGCAGAGTCCCATAACTCGTTAAAGTTGATAAGACAAATATTTGTGTAAATACACAAGTGTTGAAATTTCATTCATCATAATTATCTCTTGTGTTTGTACATGATGTATAGGATTATAAAAAAAAAATTGAACTAGCACGACCTTTTTTGTAAGAGGTGAAATAATGAAGCTAAAGGCTTTGATGAAGCGCCAATAAAAAAAGCCATACCATGGAAACTTCTAATTTATGGAGCATTTTAGGTTATTGGCCATTCGCAAATTGCTTTCACTTTCTTCTCATCTACCTTAATTCCTTCTCATGAGACTACATAGCCAAGGAACACTGTCACTTGTAGTTAAAAGGCACCTTTTTGTAAGTTGGCATAACGTCTCCTTTTCAAATCCATGAAAATGGCATGGAGATGTTTAATATGGCTTGAAAAAACTCAACTATAAATCAAGGTGTCATCAAAGTAAACTATTGCAAGCCTTCTAAGAAAATCATGTAACTTGTGGTTCATGATGTGCATAAATGTGATGGGCGCATTTGAAAGCCCAAAAGGCATGATTGTCCACTTGTATAATTCACGCTTGGTTTTGAAAACTATCTTCCATTCATCGCCTTCTTTCATGCAAATTTAGTGGTATTTACTTTTCAAATAAACTTTGGAAAAGATGTTGGGACCATGGAGTTTATCTAGCATGCCATCTAATCTTGGGATTTGATATATATTCTTACTGGTGATTCTATTGATGGTGCGACTATCAACAAACATATGCTATGTTCCAAGTATCATCCTTTTTTGGAACTAACAGTGTTAGAACCGATTATGGACTTAAGCTTTCTTGCACATACCCTTTCTCTAATAGGTATTCTACTTATTTCTTCAATTCTTTTGCTTTGTTAGGTTTCATCATATAAAAAGGTCGATTTAGAAAAATCGCATCTGGCACCAAGTCAATTTGGTATTCTATTTCTCTCATTACTAGCAACCCTTTGGTAGTTCTTTTGAAAAAAATGTCTAAAAATTTTTGGGTAAATATTGTGAATGGTACTTGAACTTTGGCAAAATATATAATTACGTACCTGAACTTTAAAATTAGTCAATTTAGTACCTAAATGTTGAAATCGATCAATTTAGTACCTAAAAAAACTTTTCGTGTGTGCCGATATTGCCTCCATCATATTGGTTAAAAACATTGCATAAGATGTTGGTATTACCCAATTTGATGGAGGTACCATTAGCGTGCATAAAAAGTTTTTTTAAATACTGAATCAATCAATTTCAAAATTCAAGTGGCTAATTATATATTTTTCCAAAGTTTAGGTTTTATTCGCAATATTAACCCAAAATTTTTCAATTAACAATTGTACACCTTCAAGAAGTGAAAAGTCACCATAAAACTCCAAAGAGTCACAAATTTGTAAATTCATCACAGGATCACCAATCTTCAGTAGGTTTATCATTTCACCCTTCCTCATCAACATAAACCATTTCTTTTACTTAAATAAAACCATTTAATTTACTTAAACATCCTTATGACTCATGTGTAGTAAAATTATCTTTTTACCATCCTTCTTGAACACATAAGTATTTCGAAAGTTGTCATGGGGTACCTTTTTATCAAATAGCCAAGGCTTACTTAAAAGAAGGTGGGAGGCAATCATTGACACAACATCACAGAGGACTTTATCTGCATATTGAACTTTAATAAAGGCACCTTTACTTGCTTATTAACACGCATTGTACCTTTATCACTAAGCCAATGTAACCTATAGGGGTATAGGTAGGCTATTGTAGGAAGCCTCAACTTGTTTACCATTCTTGTTTTAGATACTAGTGTAATCAGCCCTGTCAATGATAAGAGAGAAAATCTTGTCCTTAACTGTACATCTTGTATAGAAGAGATTCTCCCATTGTTTGTGTATAATAGATGGTTCTACGTGTAATGCACGCCTAAAAAGTGAGGACATTAGACCACCTCCATCACCATTATTCTCATCTTCCTCTTCAAACTATTCATAAATTGCTTCAACCTTCACACTATTCTCCTCTTCTTCATCTTCACTGTAGGCATCAATTTTAGGCCCTTCTCTACAATTCACTATTACTCTTTCATTAGGGCATTGTGCCACTATGTGCTCATACCCAAGGTGCTCAAAACATTTCGCTTCAGTTGATCTCCTCCTATAGGCATATGTGTTGGCACCCTTGTGTTCATGATTACGTGTCTTTCCCCCGTAACTTTCCTTTTCTTCACACTAAAACCTCTCTCTCTTTATGCATTCATGTCACTTTACTATTGAACCATACTCATTTGTCCTTTCTTCCATCTGATTTGTTGTCACTAGTTTAGACGATGAAACTAATCTATGAAATGGATTTTTTGTCATTATCTTTCCTCATTTTATGGCTAATTGCAAGGCTTCTCCAAGTGTCTCAAATTGTTGAAGTTCAACTACATTTAATATTTCAAATTTGAGACTTGTGACAAATCGTGCAATGGTTTACTCTCTTGGTTCATTAACTTCACATCAAATGAGTAGCATTTTAAAATCATTGATTTAGTCATCCACATTAAGACCACCATGTTGAAGTGTCTAGTTTCTTATACATTTCTTGCTTATAATAATCCAGGAATGAAGTGCTGTTGCATGATAACCTTCATTTCTCACCAAGTTTCTCTCTCTTCTTCACCAATACGACATCGATATGATGGTATATTTTTCCACCATAAGGATGCATATCTGTAAACTCATGTGCAAAAAGTTTTATTTCAATTTAATTGTCATATTCATAGCATTCAAACATCTTCTCAACCTAGTGTTCCCACTATAAGTAATCATTCGCACTTTTATTGCCTACAAAAGATGATATCTTAAGCTTAATTGTATCGATACCTCTTATCTGGAGATTCCCTCTACCACTATGATTTTCTTCAAAGTTATCCCCTTCTCATTTATTAGGTTGTGCCATTACAAGACAAGCACCAAGAGTCTCTAATAATGTATTTTGTGTGTTCATTGTTCAACATTGTTTGCATGATTTCCATAAGGTTGGCCCTTTGTTGCTCTAGAGTAGCTTCTTGATCATATACCACCCTTCTTCTTCCATTATTCTCATCCTAATATGTGCATGACCATTAATACTTTCCCCTGATGTGGTTGTAATTCTTCCTTTATTGAAACATTAGCTCTAATACCAAATATGATATGGATCAAATTGTAAAGTAATGTTGTTTTGTGTTTTCTTAATTAAATGTAAGGATATGGACAAGATATTTAGGATATCATACACCTAAATCTCTTAAACTGTTTCTAATATAAGTGATATTACACACAAAAGATTAGAATAAGTCACCACAACTCGTTAAAGTGGATAAGACAAATATTTGTGTATATAAACAAGTATTGCAATTTGATTTATCATAATTATCTCGTGCTTACACACGATATTTGTATAGGATTACAAAAAAAATTGAACTAGAACGACTTTTATTAGTAACATGACACATGGAGACTAAAAATATTACAAAAAAAAAAATGAAAAATAATTAAAAAATTATGAAGAATTGCAATTGACAACTCCTTAACGCATGAATAGTCATCGGCCATTTGAACTGAACCAATGTGAGTTGAATTATCCTTGTATCTCCTCAATTTATACCATGCCCCAAGACTTTAAAAAGGATTTAGTTCTTCTTGTCTTTGATGATATTTCATCATTTGTTTTAATGAAAAAATTCAAATCAAATTGCTTCACAAACCAGAAAGGTACAGATTCAAATAGAAGAGCGACGATCGTTTGTTGAACCAATATAAATTAATGGGTGGTTAAATGGAAAACTTTCCTTGAATAATGATGACTTATTTAAGACTTAAAATTCTAGAAAAATGACACTTGGCATAAAACATTTATTCATGAATCAAACCATCTCCAACATTTACAAAAACTACTACCCTTTACACAACACAACACTTTGTGGAAAAACCAAAACAATGAGTGAATAGGCTAACCATGATTCACTTTTGCACGCCCTAAGACATAACCTAATGGGCATGAATTATCCTTATTTTCAAGAACAATTTAAGTCGATTTTAGATGCTTATTGATAAAATTCATGGAAGAATTGATACTTAATCAAGTGATATCCCTATTTCAGATGATTTTTGAGTTGTTGAAGAAACTTAAAGAAGTTGGAGATGAATTTTATCAAGAATGAAAAGAATGAGCAAAAGGGGAGATGGAGAATGTACATCACGGCCGTGATCCATTGTAAGGATGAAAACTAGAAAGCAGTATCTACTAAGGGGTAGATCATGGGCATAATAAATGGAAAGAAGAGGAGTCAGAGTACCAGGACTTGAAGTCGCGCACATGATTCGTGAAGAATCTGAAGAAATTTAAGGCTAGTGTCTACCAAGGGGTAGATCATGCCTAAAACATTTGCAAAGCTACAACATCAAGAAATTATAGTGTTGAAAATTATGAGTGTGAAACTAAGAATTGAATGAAATTTGAGAGTATAGTACCTACTAAGGGATAAATCATGCTCGTGACTTTAGGTTCAAAGAAGTAAAAATCCCACATTGAATAGATTTCACAGGCATGATCTTTGGAAAGGCTGGATGATGACTTTTATGTTTTCTTTTATCAAATAGTGGATTTCCTATTAGGTCGTATATTTTCACTAGATGTTTCTTCAAGAAACGTTGTGGGTATAAAATACACCACACCCATTCCTCTTGAAACACTCTAGACATTAATTTCACACATATGCACTAGTTTAATTTTTCTTGTAACCTTTGTAATAAGAGAATATAGGAGACATTGTTGATGAGACATTGGGTGTTGTATATTGCAACTTTTCCAAAACAACTGTAGAGAGAGAAGACAGAATTTGTTGTTCATGTCAATGTAAACATCTTTACTATTGTAATTCAAAAGGGGGTTTTCTTCTTTCCTTATCCTTATGTCTTATTCTATTTCATTTGTCATATTTATTTGTTTGTGTTCATGCTTCACCATGTGTGGGTAGTGAATTAGGGCTTACAACATCATATTAACATGAATATGTGCTTAAACTTGTTAATCTCTTGATAATTATTAGCTTTGGAGAATCAAATTAAAGGATCTAAGGCTGGTGTAGTGTACGATACTAACTTAGGACATATTTCAATATAATATGCCAAGAGATAATTCTGTCGAATAGATCTAATTCACAAGAACAACTTACTCTTGATAATAGAGATATTACAAGGAAAGTTGCTACATTTTCATGGAATTTGATAAATTGTTATGACGTTAATGTGATCTCAATTGACTGTTAAATTATGAGAAATTCTAGTAGACACAATCAAGATTAGGAGTAAGTAATTCTAAGAAAAATACTTACAAACTAGTAATTTCATACAGATAATGATTATTAGGACAAACACTTAGTGAATCATTTAATGTGATGGAGTAAGCCGGTTGTGAGCTAATATTGTTGTGTTTATTATGTTGATTGGCATAGATTAGTATAATTTAGCCATTAGAATTAAACTTATTTTACTCAATTCAATCAATTATTCAGACCACTAGATAATATGAAGATTAATAAAGAACTAGTGTTTGAATTGTTCCTTCAGGAGACGACCTCTATTCCATACTACTAAAACGATAGGTATACTTACTTATAGAGACCAAGTTAGACTAGAAGATTACATTTATAAATTATAAAACTCGATAGCTCTAATTAGAGGTGATCATAATCGGTCAATGTTGGAGTGGTCTTGATCTTTATGCCGACCATTGACCCATTTTCCTATTCAAATGAACTATTAACTAAGTCTTCTCCTAAAGATTGTGTATTGACTTTGTTGATGGGGTTTTCAAAAGCATTTTTTCATATTCTTTAAAATTGTGTTTGGTTCAATTGTATGAATTCCATATGCATTTAGTAATTTTACTCACTAAATTTTGTAAGCCTTTCACCTTTGCTTGGGTAATAGATCCAATGGGCTTTTGATTGCCATAAGGATCTCTCCATGGTGATTCCCATAACTAGTTGGATTTTTTTTTTTTCAAATTAGGGTTTTGATCATATTTAACTAAGTGAAATGGCTTTCATACCATATTCAAACTTCAATCAATAGTAATAATGTTGTAAATAACTTTGATGTAATATTATACAAGAGTATTATATAAGAATATACAATATAAAACAACAATAAGTAAAAGAAAGACTGTTTTATCCCTATGTTATATAAATTACAATAATAATATAATAATGATTTGTAAAGATATTGTCATAGCCACCACAATTGCATATGTTGTAACTGAGATTATTATATTTCAACTCAAGATCTATTATTTTGATATTATATAGAGGTTGTCACTACAAGCAATTAATTTAAAAGTTAAAACTTGCAGATAGGACATGGGCTATTATATCCATATATATATTGGCATGTGATGGTTATCTTGATATTGATAAGCTACAATGCCTGGTAAGAAAATATTATATATAATCACATGCAATTGCTATTGCACATGCAAAGCTAAAGCATATATACACCAATGCATTAATTGATATAAACAATAAAAAAAACATTTCCGATTAATTATCATTTCCGATTAATTATCTTATTTAAGTGAATGACATCAAACATGATCAAAATTAGTTTCTTAGATCAAAACAAGGGTTCTAGAGTCTAAAAAAAAATCATATCATACTTATTATTGTATAATTTTATTATAACTTGTATATATATGGGTATTTAGTCTTTTCACATTGTCATTAATCTTCACTCTCTATTTGAGCCACCCCACAGATAGCCGGCTCTTTGCTATCACTCCTCTCAATGATCTTAAGGTCAATTTTGGACTTAGAAGGTTAAGATAAGATTTAGGACACACCACTTTCTTTTTTATCCTCAACCATAGGAATGAATGAATTGTAAATGAATATGTACTCTCGAAAAGTTTGGGCCTCATGCATGCTAGAGATGGAAATAGTGAAAGAAGCTTTGAAGAAATTTAAGGAAATAAAGTCTTCTTAGTGACAAGTCTAGAAAATACCGATAATACAAAAAGTGCAAAATGCCCCACTGAACCTTGTATTTATAAAGTGGGAATATACGATTTTTAGGAAGTGTGACGGCTGACATGATAATTATTACACAAAGATTGGCACAAGCACCATTGGATGCAATCCCAAGGTGTTAGGAGAGTCAAATTATCATCATGCTCCCACATTTTTTGGATATTACAACTTACCTAAGAAACCAAAAAGGGCTCTGTTGCTATAGTGATAAACTCAATAAAAGTCATGGCTCAAAGCCATGATGCTCGTCTAGCTTGCCCACCTCAAATGTTCAGTTAGGAAGAAAAGAAGAGAAAAAGAAAAAAAAATGAAACAAAATGATGAATGATGATGGTGAAAAGGAAAACAACCCACCATGCATGAGTGCCTTCCCTTTGGTTCCTTAAATAGGGTGAAGGCCAATGATGGGGATGCAACTTAGATAAAGGGAATGCAGAGATGAGGTTCACATTGTAGATGATAATGAAACTCACATTTAGTGCTAAGGCAACTAGCTATCACCTTGGTAGCCTTGTGTTGGCTCCTTAGACCTTCATTTGAGTTGCTACTTTGCTTATCACTCTACAACGAGAGTGGGGGCAAGTGTTGATGGGCATATCTTGGCCATATGCCTAATAGGCTCAACACTACTCAAGCAGATCACCCACAACCTTCTTGAGGACCATTGGACAATATAGATTGTTTCAGCCCTTAGACCCAGGCCATTCATAGGCTCGAAGTCCTTGACGCACTAGGAGACTGAGTCTCATCTACACTCTTCTCAAGATGGTATCTCCACTATTCTCTATACTACTTCAGGCATACTCCACACCACCTCGATTCTCCACATCTCTAGAAGGATATCTTGAACCTCCAAGGGGGCACAACAGTGAGATTGGTCACCACACTAGTCCGATTGCCTTCAACTAAAGGACGTGCCTATCATCTTTGGTCTAGGTTAGCTATCAATTGGGGACCACATCGCATCATAGAAAATATCTTGTAGGCTTTATTATGGTGTGGCTACTTCCTACAAATATCACGAAAGGCTTAAGGTATGTCATCTGGACATCAAGAAAAAAAAAACAGATCTTAATAGATTCTTTCCTTTTGGATTCTCTACTCTTAATTCCCCATTGACCTAAGTATCGGAGTGGTCATGCCAGACAATCCCCCGTTGCACCACTAACGTCCCTCCATCTAGCTTCTATCCAAACTCTACCAATGAATTTTCACCTAAACAGGTATTAAATTGATCAATTTTAAAATTCATATACCTAATTGTACATTTTAAAACTTTAAATACCACTTAAAACATTAACCTATTTAATTTTTTTCCAGTACTAATCAATCATACGTATTAATACCATTAAAGACTTTATCTTGTATGAGAGTTTTGACAACTGATCACTCACTCACTCTCTCTCTCTCTCTTAAATAAGGCACATGAGTGTTTGTCCTATATTGTTGCTATTGTAACATTCATTGTTGTAAAAAATGGAACGGACTGCTCAATTTGACCCGATTCGATTGAAACTAGCATTAATGCTGAGCCGAGCGTATGACTCGTTTTTGCATTAAATCGACAAGACCCTGATTGACTTAGTCGACTAAAGCAGTCGAATCGGGTTAAAGTGGGAAACCCAAGCGGTCGAACCCGAAAACCTCAATCGATTGACCCAGACCCAAAAAAACAAAATGAAAAAATCAGAAATTTAAATATTTATTCATACTTTGTTATAAATTTATAAAATATAATAATTATATTATGTTTATTTAATAATTAGTTGATGAATTTGATCCAAATATAGATTTAATTGAGTGATATCATATATATTAGTATTTCATAATCAAATTATCCTTTATATTTTTACTTTTTCGTGAACCTGATTCGACCCCTAGTAGAATTCAGTTCGACCTCTCAATCCTTGATCTCCTAGCTTATCCGAGTTAAACCTCGATCCGATTCTAACAAGATTGATAATATTAATGGTTTGATAAACTTTAAATATAAAATATGATACTTGCTCATATCTTTTGAAAATGAGTAAATTACAAGTACATTTTTAAAATCTTTTAAAATTGTGAAGACTTGTTGTTTTTTAAAATGTTGCACTTAGATCCTCTAAAAGTCACTTTTCAGGTAATTCAGGGTCCACATGATGATTTTTTCTGAAAAGATAGCAACTGTTCCTATAATTTACTATAAATAATGAGTAAATTACATAGACTTCTTTAAAAAAAATTATAGAATTACAAGAACCCTCATTATCTCCCTAAAAAATCTTTTGGTCACCCTTTATATATGAATTGGTTGATTATGTGTTAATTTCATCTTTAAGGGTACAAAACAAAAAGTTCACGTCATTATTTTCCTTAACATGGCCATATAACCTAACGTTTTTAAACAAACTTGAATAAATAGTCATAACCCAACTCAGCATTCAATATATAAACTATCATTTCATGTCATACATTTTCCACATGAAAAAATTAATGGTAACTTTCTGACAACGTTCAAACCTTCAACTGATTTGGATACATGTATCTACGCAATGTTTCCTCATTGTGGCTTCAAAAACAAGGTTGAAAGCCGGTGATTGTTTGTTTTTTATCTGTATTTATATTTGTATCAAAATGATATATGTAAATATATTTGATTTGTATTTATATTTGATTTATTTGATCTTTTCGTGAGAATTGTCAACTTTTTTTTTTATTTATATCTATTTCTTAATAAATAATTTATTGAAAAAATTAAAAAAAAATGTTTGTATCTCTCCAAAAAGGCTAAACAAATAGACTCTATACATCAAAAGAAAAAGGAGCATACCACTATGGAAACATATGGCTTTTTCAACTGAATACCTACACATGCATGATTTATTTATAGCAATATATATATGTTTCTTTAAATGTATACAATATATAATAATCCAGTCCTTATGGACATTACAAAAATACATAAACAGATGCATCTACTAATGGGAACCTCAGAATAATAATAATAATAATAATAATAATAATAATAATAATAATATGTTTGGCTAGTTTTTTATTTTTTACTTTTTCCTTTCTAAATAGGCAATATTGCAATGTTAGGAAAAAAAATAAGGAGGTATTTATTTGGTATATTTTATGGTATAGGCAAGATAGAATTGATATGTAATCAATTAACTCGTATAAAAAATGGGACTTTTTCTAAAGGCTTAATTGTTGATTTTTAATTAAATTGGCGTCGTCTAACTTTAAAATTTTCTAGGGAAAGTACTTGTAATTTACCCAATAATAAGAGTGGGTTTGAGGAAATGCAAGGGTTGATTTAAAAAAAAAAATAGAAAAAGAAATTTTGGCCTACAGATTCATATGATTTTAAAAAGCATTCGTGCAATTTGCCCAATAAATTAAGAATAGTTTCCCCATACAGTCTACTTCTATACCGCAATATGTAATTTTCAGTTTAGGGATCATATCATCTAATATTTTGACAGTCTTGCCCTATAAAAACGTGGTCAAAACGGTGTAGCTGTACATGGTACAATGTACGTCCAATGCGCTGTGATTTATTTCCACAGGCCAACAAACTTCAATCGTGCTGTTCCGACAAAAAGTACATCATTTACGTAATTCATCATGTGCATAATCAGACCTTCAAGATCATTTTGTGAGGCCAAAGTCGGCATTATAAATGGATGGTGCTGTTCGTGTGTAAAATTTTATGTACCTCACATTTTATATGTTTTTGTGTGTTCTGGTCTATTTATTTGTGTGTGATATCTCGTGTTTTCACGTGTATTTAATCGGATCTAGTTTTACATGGTTTATACGGTTTTTTTGTTATTTTTGACTTGCATTTTTCCTAAAGGTTTTCAAATTTTAAATTATGGAATTTACGCAAATTAGTTTTTAAAAATTTAAAATATAAATATAAATTAAAATTAAACAATAAATCATACATAATTTATTATAGATTAATATCAAATTTAATATCTAAACTTTATAAAAAAAGTACAATTTAGTATCACAACTTTTAAAAACCATCCGACTAGTGTTAAATACGTTGTCCATATAAAGATTAGATTTGGAATTTTAATTTTCCATTTGCTCTAAAAGTGTTAACAGAAGCATGGCTAATTGAGGCATATGGTGATGGTTGTGATCTTTTGAACTTTGCGAAACACACCAGGACAAGAATATATGCATATTATAATCTAGCCATCACACATGTTCATGTAAATTTCCATGATGAGCACCTCTGAGATATGGAAAATTTCATTGCTTGCTTCAAAAGTCAAAAGTAATCCAAGACTATTCTCTACATCTTGCAGACATAAGAAATAGGTGGAGGCAAATATAATGATTTTCTTCAGAGTGGCCAAAATTGAATTGAGGAACTTGGGAGACCTTGAAAAGAAAGGAAACTTTTATAGATCGCCAATGGGATCATTCTCCTACTAATCTAATCGTTAAAATAAATATAATAAATAAAATATTAACTATTTTAATGATTCAATCATAGTTGGATATAGTATGAGCGGTTGGATGGTGATGAGACCAGTCCCGTTAAAATTAATAGTGGAACCATAGAATTTTCTAAAAGAAATATAATGATATTTTATTTGGGGGATGATTATAAATGACGGGACTAGTCTCGTTGAGAAAAATCTTCGATGTCTAATTACTAACTAGTGGACATCAAAATAATTTTATTGGTCAGCAAGCCATGTGCTATAATTCATGAAAAAAAATTATATAGTATAGTCATTTCGCTAGCTATTCAATAGTTTAGAATAATATCAAATCATAATTGTATCATTAAAATACTTATGACTTATTCATTTTGTTGTATGGAATAAGAGGGCAAATGGAATTCCAATTCAAAAATATTCACTTATTGTAAAAATTAAAAGAAATAATTATTGGAGTAGAATATAAAATATCTATGGTACTCTTATTTTTTATATGGGACAATCATGTAGGTGATATTTTTAAAACAAAGATATTTATGACAAAATTGAAAAAAAAAACATTAAATGATAATTCATTGGTGTGGAGAGATAAATTACTATTTATCATTTTACGTAATATCAATTTATTATAAATTATCATTTCTTTCAGGCCAACACTGTAATAGCAATTTTACTTAGAGTGAAGAGGAAATTGAATAGCTTGTCAAATGAACGGACTATTAATATATCAATTATTATATCTATTTTTTTTTGTTGGATATGATGGGACGAGACTGGTCTTGTCAAAATTAATGACAGTACCATAAAATTTCCCCTATTTTTAGTGGTCAGATTATTAATGGTATGATGCCATTAAAGGGATTATAGAAATTCCTTAATTTATATATTCAATTGAAGAATTTTCCTTTGTTCTTTTGGAAAAATTCTATGGTTCCGTCCTTAATTTTAATAGGACCAGTCTTGTTACTATCTAATAGTTCACACCATATCTAGCCGTAATCAAAAGACTAAAATAGTTAATTTTTCAATCACTATATTTATATTAAATACGATTCCATCGACATGCCTGTAGAAACTCCTATTCTTTTGGCTTAAAGGTGTTTTCCTTTGTTCATTAGTGCCAATTTAGTTATGATTGGAATAACGGATATAAGACTGGTCTAGTGATCGTAATGAAAGATTATTTAAATATATATTATATAACTTTAATCATGTAATAGTGACACAAAATCTAAATTAAAAGATGCAATTCTAGTTTTTATATAGAAATAGTATGTAAGACATGTAATTTGAAAAATGTAATATATTTCAAAATTATATGTTAAGCATGTTATTTATTATAAATGTAAAGTAAAGTTATATTTTTAAAATGTGATTTACTATAAATGAAAAATTTAAGTATTTTCACTAGAATGATAAAAATTACATGTAAGAGATGTGATACATATAAGGAAAGCAAAATTGCATATTTACATTGGCATTTATGCAATATAATTTATATTTGTGTAATCAAATTATTATTGGATTGATAAATAGTCAAATATCTTTGGAATATTAAAAATATATTATATAATTATTTTCTTGGTCATATAATGAATTATAAAGCTTTATTATTAATGCTATTATCAATATATAATATTAAATTAGGTACAAACTTCTTTTCCTCACTCTTTTTACCCCATATATCCATATTTATATAGTACTTAAAACGATTGCATTCAATATTTTTTTTTTTCCTATAACATAGACAGGAGATATTTAAAAACATAAAAAGAAGTCGTATCAAATAGATGCGAGCCAGAAGGCCCGCAACAAAGTAGGTAAGTCTCGAAATAAATTAATTAATTAATAAACAAGGGTAGGTAAGTCTATTTGTTTTTTCAAAGTCTTAAAAGCCGCCAGGCATCATTACCTAGCTGTTGATGGACAACTCCTACCGAGTTGGAATATATATATCTATATCAGAATTCGTTTAAGGAAGGAATCACGTGTCCCTTTTTTAAAGTTTCGAATCAATCAAATTGCTGACTTTTTGCGCAATATAAAACAAAGGAAAACAGGAACAGAAACAAAGGTAACATAACAAAAGGAAAAGGAGCAAGTCCATCTAATCATTATCTCTGTTTTTCTTTAAGCTTTTACCTCTATTGGACTGTCTAATCAGTCATCTAACCATTAAAATAAATATAATAATTAAAATATTAATTCTTATAATGATTTTATTAAGATTAGGCATGATGTAAGCCCATTAAATAGTAATAGGACCAATCCTGTCAAAATTAATGATAAGATCATAAAATTTATCCATTTTTTAGTGATCAAATTATTAATTGTATGATGCCATTAAAGGGATTATATAAATTACCTTAATTTATTTATTCAGTTGAAGAGTTTTCCTAGTTCGTTTGGCGAATTTCTATTGTCCCGTCATTAATTTTGATGGGATTAGTCCTGCCATTATCTAACGGCTTACATCATATCAAATCCTGATCAAATAATTAAAATAGTTAATATTTCAATTATTATATTTATTTTAGTGGTTAAATGATTGACTAGATAATTCCGTCGAGAAAACTATAGAAGCTCTCATTTTTTTGGCCCAAAAGAGTTTTCCTATGTTTATTAGTGCCAATTAAGTTATGATTGGAATAATGGGTATAAGACTTCTGTACTGATCGTAATGAAAGAGTATTTAAATATAGATTATATAATTTTAATCATGTAATGCTGACACAAAATCTGACTTAGAAGATGCAATTCTAGTTTTTATAAAGAAGTAGCATAAAGACATGTAATATAAAAACTGAAATATATTACAAAATCGTATGTTAAACATACTATTTATTATAAATATAAAAGAAAGTTACATTTTTAACATGTGATTTACTATAAATAAAAAATTTAAGTATTTTCACTAGAATCACAAAAATCACATGTAAGACATGTGATGCATATAAGGAAAGCAAAATTGCATATTTACATTGGCATTTAGGCAATATAATTTATATTTGTGTAATTAAATTATTATGGAATTGGTAAACAATCAAATATTTTTTGAATATTAAAGGTATATTATATAATTATTTTCTTGGTCATATAATGAATTATAAAGTTTTATTATTAATGCTATTATCAATATAAAATATAAAATTTGTACAAATTTCTTTTCCTCACTCTTTTTACCCCATATATCCATATTTTTATATATTTAATGTCAAAATTAATTAGTACTTAACACGATTACATGTAGCATTCAATATTTTTTTTCCTTATAACATAAGCAGGTGATTTAAAAAAAAGTCGCATCAAACAGATGTGAGCCAGAACAAAGATGGTAAGTTTTGGAATAAATAAATAAATTAATAAAGAAGGGTAGGTAAGCCTTTAAAAAAAAAAAAAAAGTCTTAAAAGCGAGGCATCGATACCTACCTGTTGCCGTACAACGCCCACTAAGTTGGAATAATTTTTTTTAATTTTCTTTAAATAGAACGATCAGAATTCGTTTAAGGAAGGAATCACGTGTCCCTTTTTTAAAGTTTCGAGTCAATCAAATTGCTGACTTTTTGGCACTTTTTCTGCAATATAAAACAGGAACCGAAACAAAGGTAACATAACTAAAGAAAAAAGAAACAGCCCAAGCAACGAGAAAGAAAGAAAGCAAAGGGGAAAAAAGAAAAAAATAGAAAAACCCAGAGATGAAGGTGATAGACAAGATCAAAGAGAGTGATGGTAAAATAGTGTTTTCCTTAGAATTCATGCCTCCAAGGTCAAAGAATGGCATAGAAGAACTCCTCAATAAAATCGAACGCGTGGTTGCACATAATCCAGCATTCTGCGACATAACATGGCGTGCAGGTGCAGGCAACGAGGATATTACGTTAGACATCGCCAACAAGATGCAAAACATGTTGCAAATCGAGACCATGATGCATCTTACCTGCGTTAACACGCCAATCGACAGGATTGATCATGCACTCTCCACCATTAAGTCTAATGGCGTTCAGAATGTCCTTGCACTCCGGGGTGATCCCCCGACCGCCGGAGCGGTACAGTTCCAGGATGGTTTCACGTGTGCCCTTGATTTGGTGAAGTATATTCGTGCCAAGTATGGGGATTATTTCGGTATCACCGTAGCTGGGTATCCAGGTAAGTGCACTTAATGAAATAAGTAAAGACATATGAAATATCATTCCCTCGAATAGGATTTGAATCAATATCAAAGGTTTAGAAGACACCTTTGATAGCTTCTTGATCTCCTTTCCTAGTTCCCAGATTATAAAATTTCTCGTTTGTTAATTTTTGGCTTATTCTGGGATAGAGATACTTCTATCTCATCTAGTCTCTTTAGGTGTAATTACTTCCTTGGTGGCTCAATACATGTATTCTTTACCTGCCTCACATACTATGAGGAGAAATTGCAATTTTTATGAAATAAAGCAGAGACTTAATTATTTGTACTTCTTTTAAGATTCATGAGGAAATATGGAAATGTAAGGAAAAGAAATCAAGAATAGCTGTTCTTTTCGATACAGGAATTGTAATTCTATAATTCCATAAACTAGTTACTCTGCTAACTAAAAGTAGATTTAGATTTGCTGGAAATAAATAACTATTCCAAACTAGATGATTCATTAGAGATGCATTTGCAACATGACCCGCGTTAATCAATTTTGGTGAGTTTCTATAGCTGGTTAGCTAATTGGTTATTATGGATTGCAGAGGCTCACCAAGATGTGATTGGAAGTGATGGTGTCGCGACACCAGAAGCTTACCAGAAAGATCTGGCTTATTTGAAAAGGAAGGTGGATGCTGGAGCAGATGTCATCATCACTCAGCTCTTCTTTGACATTGATATATTCTTAAAATTCGTCAATGACTGTCGAGAAATTGGAATTACCTGCCCCATTGTTCCTGGACTTTTTCTTGTCAGTAGATACAGCAGCTTTGTGCGCATGACCACACTCTGCAAAACCAAGGTAATTTAACAAAAGCTTCATTTTAGCAAATGATGAATCACTATTCACATGGAGTCTTGGTTTGAAGTCATTTTGTTTACTTGTGAGAACATGTGTTGGTAAGTGCAAAACTCGAGTAGTTTCTGTTAGTAGGCGACATATCATTGGTCCAGCTTTCATGCTTCATTCATTATTTTTTTTGTATCTTATCTATATCTACGTCTATTCAGAATTTGTTACGTCTCTTTGTATGGTTTGAAATCTGTGCCAAAACCATTCCAAAAGAATGAGTAAAAAACATCCTAAGATGATATCATTTGCCAAACCAAGAAATGAAAAAGAGTCTTTTAAATGATTCAAGAGCTGAACACACATGAACTTAGTTGATTCTCATCAGAATCGTGTCGTTAATGGTTATGATCTTTTATTCTTTCACCCTTGTAGATACCGGCTGAGGTCTCTGCTGCATTGGAGCCCATTAAGGACAACCCAGCAGCGGTGAGAAACTATGGAATCCATCTTGGGACAGAGATGTGCAAAAAACTTCTGGCTAATGGAATCAAGACACTACATATGTACACGATAAACAACGAGATATCAGCACTGGCTATACTAACGGTTGGTTTTGCATTGCATTACTCTGTTTTGCTGTAAAATACTATCCCATGTCAGGGTCTAGCTAACATAAGTAACTTCATATGATCAGAATCTCGGACTGATCGGAGCTGCTCCGGTTTCCAGGCCTATATCCGAGTATGTTGTGTTTGTCAGAAGAACACTGTGATCAGTTATTGCAATTTGGATTCTAAATTCTAGGAAAAATACTAATTGGATTCAATTATTTTACTGTTCATAATAGGGAAAAACAATCAAAGAATTCTGCTTATTTGGCTAATGGATCACACAAAGCACTCACTAAGTGTGAGGTAAGTACATCCATTTTGGTCTTTGTAATTTAGTGGATGTAAAATCTTTCAGTCTCCTTGATGTTTTCTATATCAATACTTGCGAGTTTTGACAGGATTTGAATGGTACATGTTGATGCAAAAGCACTTTAACAGCTGACAATTAAGGCAGCTAAATGTTGTGGCTGGTGGGATTGAAGACTAACCGAATATCCTTGTCTTTCGTGTAGCATTTGACTGACAGTACGGTATAATGCAAGGAAATAGTAAAATTTATGCTGGTGAAAGCCTAGTTCCTAGGAAACTGGATAAACTCTTGAACTTAGGAATGTAAGCTTCAAGTTAACGTTCAGCACCAATGCTCACATTATTGTATCAGAATGTGTTCTTTGATTAATATTACATTGTTGTATCATAATGTGTCCTTTCATGAATGATTTGCTCTTTCGAAGATGATAAAATGATCACATGAGCATTGAACTCATAAATTACATAATTGGGAACTAGTGATTAGTGAACTTGTATAGTAAAGGATGAATGTAGAATTATATGAACGGATCTCAGACTTTAAATAAGTTAATATTATAATTAGTTATATAATTATATATGTACTGATTATTACAATTATATTATATCTTATATATGCATAAGAATTTCGGTGATGATTCCACCATAATATTTTCTAATTATGAATTAAAAAAAAAATAATTAAGAGTATTTAATGATTGTATATATATTGCTAAAACATTAACTAATTTTTAAAAAGAGAATGTCACTATATTAAATGTATTATATTGAAAAATTAAAAGTATATTAATGAGACTTAAATCATGGTTAAAGACAAATACTTAACCACTTGTTTGGTTATATCTCAATTTACGCGTTATCTTATACATATAATATGATTTTTTTTAGAAATAAAAATTTAAAAAATTAATTTTTTCAAGTCGGGGTTAGGATCCTAAGGGTACCCATAGACCCGCCCAGTTGCATACTATAGGATTTGAGGACAACCAGAGTGAATCAAGAGGAAATAAGATATGTGTTACATGATTGTATAAGTATTTTATATTTATCTAAAACATAAATGTATCCTTTACGGTGAATCGGTAAAGTCCTCACCGTTGTATCGAGATTTAATTTAGATGTATCATTTAAGTGCGCTGTAATTATGGACAATATAAGTGCATCCATTGATACCTTCTGTGACTTTTAAACAACATTCCAGGATCGATTTTGAATGTAACCAACCAAATATATATCACCGATCCCAATATAAAAGTCACTTAATTAAAGGGAATCGTGAAATTGCATTTTCAATATCGTAACTTAAAATTTTTAGTCAAGTATAAATAGATTTGTTAATTGTAACTTGAATTTTTAGCCAAATATTTTATAAAAGCTAAAATAAACTTAACAACTAAGAAGAAAGGAAATCCAAATTGAAGTTGACAACCATGGTAAGAACATACTTGGAGGCTATGTTTTTTGGACAATATAAATAAGGCCTGTGTAATAGTGAAATCTCAAGCATTCAAGCATAAAATAAGAAGAACTAAAAACTAGTGAGAGACTTTGGAGAGTCCATGAGGTTGTTTAGTCTCTTTTTTATGTACATAATACAATTTAATCCCTTGAGTTTATTTTATTTTATTTTTTTTTATATTGTGAGAGATAAACACTATTTGGGTGTATTTGGGATTTTGTTTTTTTTTTTTTTTTTTAGTGTTTCCACATATTTTGTATTAATTTAATTAGTAAAAAAATTTTGCCCTTCCTTTGCTTGTGGACATGGGCTTACGTTGAACCATGTAAATCTTTGTATCTATTATTTTCTCATCCTTTACTTTGCTGTTATCATCCCAAATAAATTTTGCTTATGCATTAAAAATCTTAACAAGTTGGTATCAAAGTTGAAATCATATTTATTTGGGATTTTGATAGTCAACAATGGCAATAAATTCGAGATTAAGAAATTTGATCGTAATTCCGATTTTCCATTATAGCAAATCAAGATGTATGATATCCTAGCACAATAAGGATATCATAAGGCTTTGTTGAGGAGGCGACACAATCCATGACATAGGAGCAAAAGAATGAACTAGATGGGAAGGCTATGTCAACCATTTGACTATGTTTGTCTAATCAAGTCTTAAAGGAGATCATCAAAGAAAAGATCACTTTCGACTTGTAGGCCAAGCTAGGGTCATTGTATATGAACCACCACTAAGCTTCATAAGAAGCTTCAATTCTACAACTTAAAAATGAAGGAAGGTACATCCACCAAATCTCACACCGACACATATGGAAAATTTATGATGAAGATCAAGCCCTTAAGTTATCATGTTCTTTTCTATCCTCATAATCTCTCTTTAGAGAAACCTTATTTTATGGGAAAACAAATGTTACTCTAGCAGATGTTAAATTTGCACTCTCGTCTAAAGATCTTATTGATAACGAGTTGTTTCGTAGTTGCAAAAGTGAAAATCTAAGTAGCAGTAAAGATAGTATTGCATAAAGCCTATTAGACCAAGGAAGATCTTTTGAAAGAAATTTTAGTAGCAATAGTCATCTAAAGTTTAGATCAAAGTTTAGACATAAGAATTTGACCTACAACTATTGCAAGAAGAAAGGGCAAAGCTAATTGCTTTAATCTAAAAAATGAACAACAACATAAAGATCAGGAAAATTAAGAAAAAACTATTGAAGCTAACAATGTAGAAAAGGAGGTTTAGTGTGATGTTTTCATGGTAACTGAAACAAAGCCAACTTTAGGCAAGAGTGGATTTTAGGTTCTAGTGCCACATATCACAATTGTCCCATCAGAGATTGGTTCTCCACTGATGAACCAATCAATGGTTGAGTCATGTTAATAGCTAAGGATCATTCCAGCAATGTTGTTGGCATTGGTTTAGTCAAAATTAGGATGCACAATGGTGTAGTCAAAACTTCAACTAAAGTAAGATGAGTTCTCGACATGTCAAAGAATCTTGTCTCCTTAGCCACATTAGAGATTGATGGTTGCGAGTTTGTTGGCGGTGATGATATTTTGAAGGTTATTAAAGGTGCTTTAATTGTAATGAAAGCTCATCAAGTTGATGAATTACATATTTTGGAAGGATCTATTGTTAATGTTGAGAGAATGTCGAGCAAAGGAGGTTTCCTTTTTGGACAGAATACATCTATGTTTGAATTCTGTGGACATTGTGTCTTTGGCAAGAAGAAGAGAGTCAATTTCAGCTTAAGGGTTCATAAAACTAAAGATACTCTTGATTATATCCACTCTGAACTTTGGGGGACCTGTTAGTGATTGTGCCCTAGGTCAAATACTGGATATTGTCATTTGATATATATATATATGTATATATATATATAAACAGAGGCATTTCTTTTGTATTGTTTGCATATCTACTTTATAATAGAAATCCATGAATAATTTATTATTCTAAATGTTTCTAAATGCTCATTATTATGGGAATAATAATGAATTAAATATAGTATGAGTTTTTATTTAGTAAACATGGATGTCTATTTGTATGGTGATAGAAATGAAACTCATAGGCATATATTAGATGACTGTGTGCTGAACTGACCCACTATGAGATCACTACATGGAATATTGTCATAAGTGATTTTCATAATAACTACATCAATGTATCCTTAGACCTGAAATCACCATAGGTTCCAACATGAGAAACATTATGTTTCAATTCAATCAAACGTTATCTTTAATCGGATAATTATAAAAGTTAAGCTTGGGCATAATGTATATCATGTAGAGGAAGTTGAGTGATTAAGATAGGATTTGTCCCTTTTGTTATGAGAGAGATATCTCCGGGCTCCTCGATAAGTGAGACTGAGAAATGCATGGCCATGCTCAAATGAATTGATAGTGTAATGAATTTCATTTGTATTATCGGATCACTTATAAATCGAGAAATGATAAGATTGAACAATATAAGAATGACACTCTCCATGTCTTATGTTCAATCTAGATATCATGTGACAAAAAGGATAATGACATAAATTATAGATAAGAAAAAATCGGATTACTGATATTCACACCTAATTTTGGTAGACATAATGCCTTGCTAGAGACCAATGATGTCTTGTAGGTCTAAAAGGTGTTTAGAACCTATTGCCAACATTAGGTGTACCTACAGGGTCACAGACAAAAGAACGAATGAAATATATTATGGGTTTATATTTAAACCTATAGGAATTATTATATTTATTATTCTTAAATAGTTTAAGAATAATAAATGATTATGACAGATAATTAATATTTAATGAAAAAATGTATTTTATTAAATATTAAATAAATATCTCATCATACATATCTTCTAGGGTTTTCTTTAGGGTTTCCTACATGTCTATATATATAGATCTATAGACAGCCTTTTAGGTTAGACTCTTTTACGTCACATTAGACGGTAGAGAAATTCTACAAACCTAAAAGAGAGAAAAGGAAGAAAAATAATTCCTACACGAATTGGATTCGTGTTCTTGAGTGCTAGCACACAATTGTTCGCGTGTGGATACCGTAGAGGGGATTGCGAGACTGCGGTTCCTGCAAATCCGATCTGCTGATCGTTTTGAAGCATCAATATAAGGCATATTCAAGAAACCCTTTTTCTTTAAATCTAATCAAGAAACATGGATACTAGTATAGGGTTTTCATTTTTCCGCTGCGTTTTAATAAAATGTTCGAAATTTTGTATCAATAAAACCCTATAGTAGTATCAGAGCCGCTTGTGTTTTTGATTAGATTGAAATCTGTTTTATGATATGCATGTGATGCCATGAAATTCGAATGTTTGAAAATCGATTTTATACATGTAATTGTGAAAATCAATTTGAGTTTATGAAAAACTAAATTAATACAAATACGGATTTGTAATTTCAATATAAGTGCGTCTGGAATCGGATATGAATTTCAATCATGCGCTTCTTTCTACTAGACGAAAACTGGATTGGGAATGGAGATTTGGAATGTTGTTTTGATCTGATTAAAATAAAAAAAAAAATTCAAGCAGTTTTGAACTACGGATTTAGAACAGCAGTTTTTAAAATCAAATTGGATCTTGTATGCTTTTCCGAGCAGTATCCTATTTAAAAAATAATAATAATAAATAAATAAAATTTTGAACGTCTGGATAAATTGAGGATATCCATCACGAACAGAAAATATGAAATTTTGTGTGGATTAGGATCTCTATTTTATGCGGATTAGATCTGCGGATATCCATCCACAAATGCGGTTATTCTTGGGGTGTTTTACATATATGATATGGTTCAATTGTTGAATAGATCTGGGTTGTTTAAATAAAAAAAAAATTGTGCAATCGTTGAACAGTTTTTGAGTTTTAAGGAAGGATTTCCATGTGAAGTTTTAGAACAATTTTAAGGGTTTTGAAAAAGGAATTTTAATTTTTCAAAAGGTTTTCTCTTGCCCAGATTCAATTTTTCGTTAGGTTCCCTTGACCCCTACAAGGGGGCATTGCCTCCTTGACCCCTATAAGGTGTATGACAACCTTCCATAATAAAATAATAGTTAACATATATGACGAATGTTGTGTATTATGTGTATGACTATTTTATGTGCTTATGTTATGTTATATGATGCATAGCATGGTCTAAGACCTATGTGATCGGCAGGTTCTATTCCTTTATTTTATGGGTTGTAATTTCATAAATACAGCCTGTGTATCGTTTTTGTTTTATTGTATCTAGTTATAGGACTTTTTGTATCTTTTTCATTATTGTAATAAAATACATGAAGATATAATGAAGACCTTCCCTAATCCATGATGATGGAGAAGCAAGGATCAAGATGAAGATACAAGAAAGTTTTCAACTTATGACCATAAAAGATGGTTTTCACCTTAGGATTGGGACATTGATCTTCATATTGGCTTATGAAGATCAATATAGATTAAAGGGCCATGCTATGATACATTTTCTTTTATATAAGCATGATGTATCATGTGAGATGATATTCATATATGTATGTTATACTATATTTATCACTTTGTATGCTTAATATCCATCATACATGATGATAAAATGGAATATTAAATAATTAAAATCCCTCAATAATTTTAAGTTGAATGCCACCCATAACAAAACACCTGTCAAGACTTCGATCACCATAATATAGGTCTACCAAAGTAGAGTGCATTAGGTTATCATAGTAAGACAGGATGAGTAATAGTGCTACTCATGAGTTTAATATGGTTAGACTTAATTAGGCTATCAAAATGGTTTTGCGCCTAAGGCATTAGATGAAATTTAAATATGCAGTGACATATGATGTCAAAAATTCCATAAACAATCTAAGAATTACATGTGATGTAATTGGTAAAGCGTTACCTACCTAAACAACTTAATTTTAAGTGTCATGCCAAAGCTGACTTAGAGTTGAGTGAAATATGGATCTTAGCCCACTAAAATGCAATAATTAAATATGAAGTACATTAATAAAGAGGGTTATTAATTTTAGTGGGAGTTTTAATTTTATGCCTAAATTATATGTATTAAAATAAACTTTGCATATCTAATTGTAGATCAGTGGCTACAAACAACACATCAAAATTATCATTGTGATCCGTCCTTGAGAAGGACAAGCTGGTTGGAACCAATTTTCTTGATTGGTTCAGAAACTTGAGAATTGTTCTCAAGCACAAAAAGAAACTTTATGTCCTTGATGAGCCCATTTCTAAGGAACCTCCCGCTAATGCTCCAAGAGCTGAAAAGGATGCTTATAGAAAGCATTCTAATCACTCTTTGGAAGTAGGATGCCTAATGCTTGCAACCATGAGTCCAGAACTTTAGAAGGGTCTGGAAAACATGGAGGCTTATGAGATGATCCTTCATCTTAAGGAAATGTTCCAGCAGCAAGCTAGGCATGAGAGGTATGAGACTACCCAAGCCTTACATTCTTGTAAGGTGGTAGAAGGAGGTTCAGTGAGTGCCCATGTCCTAAAGATAAAAGGCTATATTGATCATCTTGATAGGCTTGGTTTTCCAATAAGTCAGGAATTTGCTATTGATTTGATCCTAAATTCACTGACA
This sequence comes from Combretum micranthum, assembly GCA_024138025.1. NCBI lineage: Eukaryota > Viridiplantae > Streptophyta > Magnoliopsida > Myrtales > Combretaceae > Combretum > Combretum micranthum. Next base: position 308,777 of record JAMXBD010000592.1, read on the forward strand.
GATACTTATGACCAGTTTGTCATGAACTATACAATGAATAATATGGATAAAACAATCTTTGAATTGCATTCGATGCTCAAGACTGCTGAGGTCAATATCAAAAAGAAGAAACCCAGCAATGTCGTGATGGTTTAGAAAGGAAAAGGCATGAAGAAGAAAGGTAAAGGCAATGCTAAGACTAAGAAAAGTTCAAATCTTAAGCCCAAGCCTAAACCAAAGGCAAAGCCTCCTAAGGAAGGAGTTTGCTTTCACTGCAATGAACGAGGTCATTGGAAAAGAAACTGCAAACTCTATTTGGAAAATTTAAAGAAGAAGAAGAGTAGTGAGACTACTGCTTCGGGTATTTATGTTATAGAAATAAATTTATCTACGTCTACTTCTTGGGTATTAGATACCGGATGTGAATCTCACATTTGTACAAATGTGCAAGGTCTCAGTAGGAGTAGATATCTAAAGAAGGGCGAAGTCGACCTACGAGTTAGAAATGGAGCAAAAGTTGCTGCTCTAATTGTTGGGACTTATGAATTAACTTTGCCCAGTGGGCTTTTGTTAGTGTTGAACAATTGCTTTTATGTTCCTGCTTTGAGTAGGAATATTATTTCTGTTTCTTGTTTAGACAATGAAGGTTTCTCTTTTATTATTAAGAATAATAAATGTTTTATTTATAATAAAGACATGTTTTATGCAAATGCTATTTACATGACGGTCTTTATGTTGAATCGAACTGATAACAAACTATCTATAACATAAATACCTAAGAAACTTAAATCCAATGATTTAAATATAACCTACCTATGGCATTGTCATCTTGGTCACATAAACGAGAAACGCATATCAAAACTCCATAAAGATGGAATTTTAGATTCATTTGATTTTGAATCATTTGAAATATGCAAATCTTGTTTATTAGGCAAGATGACGAAAGATCCTTTTACTGGACATAGTGAAAGGGCAACTAATTTATTGGGTCTGATACATACCGATGTATGTGGTCCATTAAGCGTTGCTACAAGAGGAGGTTATTTGTATTTCATCACATTTACTGATGATTTCAGTAGATATGGATATGTCTTTTTGATGAGGCATAAATCTGAATCATTTGATATGTTTAAAGCTTTTCAAAATGAAGTATAAAATCAGCTTGGTAAGACCATTAAGTTACTTCAATCAGATCGAGGTGGCGAATATCTAAGCTAAGAATTTAATGACCATCTTAGAAATTGTGGAATAGTTTCACAATTAACTCCACCTGGAACACCACAGTGGAATGGTGTATCAGAAAGGAGAAATAGAACCTTACTAGATATGGTTCGATCTATGATGAGTCAAACAGATCTTCCTCCATCCTTTTGGGCCATGCCCTAGAAACAGCTGCATTCACGTTAAATCGTGTTCCTTCTAAGGTGGTAGAAAAGACACCATATGAGATATGGACTGGAAAAAACCTAGTTGTCTTTCCTCAAGATTTGGGGTTGTGAGGCTTATGTGAGACGTCAAGCCTCAGACAAATTAGGACCTAAATAATAAATGCCTTTTTGTGGGATATCCAAAAGAAACCAAAGGATACTACTTTTATAATTCTGAAAACAAAGTGTTTGTTGCTCGAATGGTATCTTCTTAGAAAAGAGTTTATCTGTGGAAGAACCAGTGGGAGTAAAGTAAATCTTGAAGAAGTTCAAGATCCACAAAATAGTGTAATACGTCACTGAAAGTCAACAAGGCACACAGTTACCTGTTGACCCTCCACAAGTAACACAAGACCCACGCAGGTCCGATAGGGTACGACATCAACCTAAGAGATATGGATTTCTCATAACAATAGTCGTGATGTGTTGCTCATAGATCAAGATGAGCCCATACCTATCAAGATGCCATAATGGGTCCAGATTCCAAAATGGTTGGATGCCATGAAATCTAATTGCAATCCATGCATGACAATCAAGTATGGTCTTTGATTGATCCACCTGAAGGTACTAAGACCATTGGGTGTAAGTGGGTTTTCAAAAAGAAGACTGATATGGATGGCAAAGTCCATACCTTTAAAGCATGACTAATGGCAAAAGGCTTCAAGCAAACTCATGGTATAGACTATGATGAAACCTTTTCACCGGTTGCTATGCTCAAATCCATCAGAATTCTCATTGCCATTACTGCGTATTATGATTACTAGATATGGTAGATGGATGTCAAAACAATGTTTCTTAATGGAAACCTACTTGAGGATGTGTATATGACACAACTTGAAGGTTTTGTTCATCTTGAAAATAATAGAAAGGTTTGCAAGCTTCAAAGATCCATTTATGGATTGAAGCAACCATCTCGGAGTTGGAATCTTCGTTTTGATGAAGCAGTCAAAGAGTTTGGATTCATTAAAAACGAAGATGAACCTTGTGTTTGCAAGAAAATTAGTGGGAGTACAATTGTCTTTCTAGTGCTATATGTAGATGCCATTTTACTCATCGGAAACAACATTCCTACCTTGCAGAAGGTCAAGTTTTCATTAGGAAAGTGTTTCTCAATGAAAGAATTAGGTGAGGTTGCCTATATTTTAGACAGTAAGCTCTATAGGGATAGATCTACAAAAATCATTGGCCTAAGTCAGAGTGCATATATAGACAAAGTACTGAATAGCTTCATATGCAAGATTCAAAAAGAGGATTCTTGCCAATGTCGCATGGTATAAATCTCAGCAAGACTCAATGTCCTATGAAAAGATGAGCGATTCCTTATGCTTCAGTTATTGGATCAATCATGTATGCCATATTGTGCACTCGACCAGGTGTATCATATGCATTGAGCATAACCAGTAGATACCAATCAGATCCCGGTGAACCTCACTGGACAGCAGTTAAGAATATTCTTAAGTACTTAAGAAGAACTAAAGATGTATTCTTGATATATGGAGGATTGGAAGATGAGCTAGTTGTAAATGGTTACACAGATGCAAGTTTCCAATCTGACAAGGATGATCTTAGATTGCAATCTGAATATATATTTTCCTTGAACGGAGGTGCAGTAAGCTGGAAGAGTTCAAAGCAAAGCAATGTAGCAGATTCTGCAACAGAAGCTAAATATATAGCAGCATCAAATGCAACTAAGGAAGCAGTTTGGATAAAAAAGTTCATCATAGAACTAGGTGTTGTTCCTAGCATTACGAGTCCAGTAAACCTTTATTATGAAAATAATGGTGCTATTGCGCAAGCTAAGGAACCCAGATCACATTAATGATCAAAACACATACTCAGACGATATCATCTCATTTGAGAGATCATCGAGAGAGGAGATGTGAAAGTATGCAAAGTTTCAACTGATGATAATGTTGCTGATCCACTTACCAAACCTCTTGCGCAGGCAAGGCATGATCATCATACTAGGTCAATGTGTAAACCCCGAAAACTTCCACCATACGATACGACCCTAGATTAGAAATTATGGGTTGACTAGTAACCCTAGGAGTTAATTAGAAACTCTAGTGTAGATAGATACTTTAAATTTGATCGGTTTGGGACTCATAAACTTTATAAAAGGACTTCTTTGACCCCAATTGATTCCAAAAACAAGATTTCGTATTCCGAGTTAATAATTCAGGTTGTGATCAAAGGGAACTCCAAATCCTAAACTCGAATCCTTGTCAAATAGACAGATTATATAGGAAAACCTAAATATGGATATTAAGTGATTACCTTAGTATTCAATAGAGACCGGGAATTAAAACAAGGTATAGTAATGAACCTATATTTGGATTGGAACTCTAAAATTTGAGATTTCTAGTCAGTAATAAACTACATTGATAAGATTTCATAGTGAGTATCCAAATCTAATACATATAACTAATATAGCCTATATATTAGTGGTAATATTACGTAAATGACTCAATAGGGTTTTAGTTAGAAAATCATGATCTTAAGATGAACTGTTTGGATTATAAATACCTAATAGAAACTTAAACTGATATATAACTTGAGATCTAGACCTCAAACACAGATTTGAATCATACCAATATTAGAATTAGGGTTTTCTAAAGCTCTTGGAGCCTGAAATGAAAATTGACCCGAAAAGCTTATAAAACCTAAATCGCGTAGGATAAACTTTTCTTAAACAAATAAATACGTACTATTAAAACCTAAATTTGTACTTTTTGTTAAACTAAACACCTTGTAGGATTCATTTAAGACCTTTGTACATATATATTTACATATATAAGCTAAAATATATCTTAATAGTGTAATAAACTACCCGAAAACTTAACTAAATAATATTTAACTATTATATAATTAATATATATATAATTTCAACTTGCTGGAGACGGTTTCACTTGGATTGAAAGGCTGTGATTCTCTTAAAATAAGTGAGCAGGAATTTCCTCCATAATTTACATTAAAGTCAATGTAAATCTAACCTAAGCCAATGCAAATCGGCCAAATCACCCCCACATTAATTATAAACCAACAAATGGATGAATGGACAACAAACAAGAGCAATTCATTTCAGATTTGAGGAAGAAACGCGGCCAAAACTTTGCACTTCGTTATATATATATATATATAAGCAAACGAACTTAGATGGCTAAGCAAATGAACTCCAAACTCTCTCAAACTTTCTAGAATACAACTATAACCGATTAGGAGTCGAACCAACCCAGAAAACGATTTTTAAACCCTCACATCAACCCAGTTCAAAGATTCGAACAAAAACCTGGAAAAACGCATGAAAAACGAGCTTAAGGTAAGTGATTCCATTCCGCGAGTTTTCTTTTAGTTCTAAGGATTGAGACTGACTCTTAAACATCTTAGGAAGCTAACCAAGGCCACTAGGAGCTTCGGATTTCACCGAGAGGTCACAACGAAGGTGATTTTCCTAAACCCTAGTCGAGCTTGTTGATCCAAATTCGTGGGTAACATGTTGTTTTTATGTTGTTTTTCTTACATATTTAAGTAGATTAGGTTCCTAGGAGTCTATAGGATCCAAAATCCTAACGTTTTAACGTCGGGATTAATCGGAAATGGCCGCGGCTCATCGGGGAAGAAGATGAACAGTGCTCCCCGATGAGCACGGGCTGGGAACACGGGCGTGTTTAACCCGTGTACCTCTCGGCCAATTTAAAAAAAAAAAAGAAAAAAGAAGAAAAGAAAAACGAAACTAAGTAAATATAATTATATAATAAATAATAATATAAGTAATTTTAGAATTTTTATCATTATTTCTGCATTTATTTATTTTTCTGGAATAGTAATAGTAATATTTTAGTGTAATAATATAAAATCAGAAATTTAATTATTTATTTAAATTTAAAATAAATTATTTTCTGATACTATTAAATATGGGATGTTTAAATATTTAATCTATTATTATTAATCCAAAAAGAATTTTTAGAAATATAAATTACTTTGTTAAGTAATTTCCGCATAATAAGTTTTTAATTATAATTTTTAATATTCTTAATATTATTAAAAGAATTTTTAGAGTTTCAAAAATATTATTTCTGAAATAATAATAAATATGAATATAAGACTAAAATTATTTTAGTAATAATATGAATAAGACAATTAGTATAATTATGTGATGGAATATAATTATTCTATCTAATCTATTTCGGAAATTTTATTATTATTATTTTATTATTATTATTATTATTATATTATTATTATTATTGATGTTATAATTATTTTTAGTATTATTTTTGATAAAAATTATTAATATTCTTATTAATTACTGTAAAAGGAGAAATTTTCGAAAATAATTATAATAAAATTTATAAATCCTTTTATTAGTAGGTATATTTTCATAAATATAATATTTAACTAATTTATTGGAAAATATATGTATATACATATCTATATAGAATATAGAGTTTAGTAAATACTAAGTACCTATTTAAAAAGGAATAGATAACAATGGAAATTTAGATAATCTAAAATTACGAGTATAGGAATACCTATACTCTATAAGAAAAATTTATTAAGTTATTTAAAAGGAAAACTAATAGTTTGAACAATAAAAATGAATTAACTAAGTTATTAAACTTTCCAAATACCCAATTAGTAGATTCACATATCCAACGAGAACCAATACAATAAAATTGTGAGTACAATGATTTAGAACTTAGGGTTATTTCGAAAGAACTAGTTAAGAATAAAACAAAAACCCAACAAACCATTAGGACACTTAAATATTCATAGGAACTAAATTGAGTAGTCTGGAATTTTAATAATTATATGATTTATCTCAATAGGTGACTCGGGTATTGGGGATGACCTACCTGAAGATTACTACGATTAAATAGGATGGGCAGGTGAGTAACTCAGTCTTATTACATTGGTTGTGCTTGTACTTGTAGTGAACCTTAAATAAAAAGATAATGAAAATTGGTGAACTGTTTGAAATATGAAAGTTGTGTATTGTATTCCATTGATTGCCATGTCACTCTAAAATAAGTGATAACACAAATGCATGTATCTTGATAATGTATGTGGTATCTAATTGAGTGTCTGTATTGCTTGATCACCTTCAAATTGATTAAAAACTACTGGTACCATAATGGAAAATAATCATGCATTACATACTATGCATAAAAAGCATTGGAGTAAGTGGTAGCCTACTACATGTTAGTTTCTCGGATCTCTAGTAATGCTTGAATTATCTAGGCCAGAGAGCTATTAGTTAATTGCAAGATTACTTTTGTTCTGTTAATACCATAAGAACTACATGGTAAACGAAGGATGCCGCTTATGGTATTACATGGGAATAACTAACACTTAGTGGATTTTCTAAAGCCAAAACAGGAAATAAATAATGAAACATGATAAGCTTAAAGAGATAATTAAATTGGATATTATTGCTTCCTGAAAGCTTATGTCTCTCCTAAGTAGGTAGACCATAGATTGTGATCCTTCAACCCCGATGGGAGGGCGTAAATCTTCATCCTATTTGGATTCCGGGTTATCCAAGCTTGTAATATTCATTTGTGTGATTGATGAATTTCATATGATTGATAAATAACTTGTATGTTATATGTAATAAGTTCTGGTTATTCACTGAGCTTGTGTTTTAGCTCACACTCCCACAGTCCTTTCAGGTTCACTTTGCGACCCTGACTCATTACTAGCAGGAGCATGGTCCCGGTAAGAGATTAGAAGCCAGAAGTTTAAAGTTTAGTATAGGGTTAGAATATCTATATCTGTAATGGACTTGTGATGCATTTAAAGTGCATTAGAATCATCAGCTATAGTCGTAAGGACTTATAAAGCACATGATCTGTAATATTATAGTTGTAAAAGTTGTTTACTAGTTTACATCTTATATATGTTTGTTTATTCCATCCAAGCAACTAAAAGATCCTGTTTTTGGAAATCATGTCACTCCTAGAAGGTAACCTAATAATGGTAATTGAGTGATTCTTGATTATTGTTATTAGAATACCCTCGGGGCGTGACACAATGGGTATTAGATACATGTATGATTTGGCCTAGTGCAAGTGGGAGATTATTAGTGATTGTGTCCTAGGCCGATTACTGGATATTGTCATTTGATATATATATATATATATATATATATATAAACAGAGGCATTTCTTTTGTATTGTTTACATATCTACTTTATAATAGAAATTCATGAATAATTTATTATTCTAAATGTTCGTAGATACTCATTATTATGGGAATAATAATGAATTAAATCTAGTATGAGTTTTTATTTAGTAAACATGGGATGTCTATTTGTATGGTGATATAAATGAAACTCATAGGCATATATTAAATGACTGTGTGCTGAACTGATCCACTATGAGATCACTACATGGAATATTGTCATAAGTGATTTTCATAATAACTATGTCAACGTATCCTTAGACCTGAAATCACCATAGGTTCCAACATGAGAAACATTATGTTTTAACTCAATCAAACATTATGTTTAACCGGATGATTATAAAGGTTAAGTTTGGGCATAATGTATATCATGTAGAGGAAGTTGAGTGATTAAGATAGGATTTGTCCCTTTCGTTATGAGAGAGATATCACCGGGCTCCTCGATAAGTGAGACTGAGAAATGCATGGCCATGCTCAAATGAATTGATAGTGTGATGAATTTCATTGTATTATCAGATCACTTGTAAATCTAGAAATGATAAGATTGAACAATATAAAAATGACACTCTCCATGTCTTATGTTCAATCTAGATATCATGTGACAAAAATGATAATGACATAAATTATAGATAAGAAAAAAAATCGGATTACTGATATTCATCTAATTTTGGTAGACATAATGCCTTGCTAGAGACCAATGATGTCTTATAGGTCTAAAAGGTGTTTAGAACCTACTGCCAACATTAGGTGTACCTACAGGGTCACACACAAAAGAACGAATGAAATATATTATGGGTTTATATTTAAACCTATAGAAATTATTATATTTATTATTCTTAAATAGTTTAAGAATAATAAATGATTATGATAGATAATTAATATTTAATGAAAAATGTATTTTATTAAATATTAAATAAATATCTCATCATATATATCTTCTAGGTTTTTCTTTAGGGTTTCCTACATGTCTATATATATAGATCTATAGACAGCCTTTTAGGTTAGACTCTTTTACGTCACATTGGACGGCAAAAAAATTTTGCAAACCCAAAAGAGAGAAAAAGAAGAAAAATAATTCCTACACGAATTGGATTCGTGTTCTTGAGTGCTAGCATACAATCGTTTGCGTGTGGATACAGTAGAGGGGATTGCGAGACTGCGATTCCTACAAATCCGATCTGCTGATCGTTTTGAAGCATCAATATAAGGTATATTCAAGAAACCCTTTTTGTTTAAATCTAATCAAGAAACATGGATACTGGTATAGGGTTTTCGTTTTTCCGCTGTGTTTTAATAAAATTTTCGAAATTTTGTATCAATAAAACCTTACCGGAATGACTTATGTTTCTCCAAAAGGAGGTGCTTGGTACATCCTTACCTTCATTGATGACTACTCTAGAAAGGTATGTGTTTGTTTTCCAAAAGAACAAAAGTCCTTTATTTGCTACTTTTAAGAAGTGGAAGGCTATAGTTGAGAATCGGACTAGCAAGATTAAATACCTTCTTACTGATAATGGTTTAGAGTTTTATGGTGGTGATTTCAATAAATTCTGTAAAGACAAATGCATCTTTAGACATCTTATAGTTAGAGGCACTCCGCAACAAAATGGTGTTGCTGAGCGAATGGATATAACTTTGTTAGAGGAAGTTTGGTGCATGTTGTCTAACTCAAGCCTATCTAAAGATTTATAAGTAGAAGTTGCTTCTACAACTTGCTATTTGGTGAATCATTTTCCTAATGGTTCTAGTGATTACAAGACTTTAAAACAAGTGTGGTTTGTTTACCCTGCTGATCATTCCGAGTTGAGGGTATTTGGATTTCTTATGTACATTCATTTTGATGATGAAAAACTAGAGCCTAGATCCAAGGCATTTTCATTAAATACCATGTTAGTGTAAAGGGATAGAAGGTTTGGGACCCTAATCTAAAGTCACCCAAATCCGTAACTAGTAGAGATGTTAAGTTTGATGAATCATGCTACACCTGAAAAAGGAGCCTCGTGTTCCTTCTCAAAATGATGTGAGAAGTTTAACTGAGCAGGCGAAGTTTGAGGTGGAGAATACAACTTCTTCATAAACCGATTCATAGAAAGATCTAGCTCATTTATCTACTTCTAAAGAGGCTGAAAAATCACTCAATGAGGAAGAATACTCAATTGCTAAGAATAGAAATCCTAGACAGTGAAAGACACCTTCATAGCATAAAGATTATGTTGGATATGCACTAGATGTGGCATAAGAAACATATTGGTGATTGTTTAACATATTTAAAAGCAATTTCTTGTGAAGATTCTACTAAATGGTTAATGGATATGCAGGTAGAGGTGGAGTCCCTCCACAAGAATAGAAGTTGGGTTTTGGTCAAATTGCCAAAAGATAAGAAAATTGTTTCCAACAAATAGGTCTTTAAGAAGAAAGATGGTGTTACAGGTGTTGAAGATGCCAAGTACAAGGCACGATTGGTTGTAAAGGGTTATAGTCAGGTACATGGAGTTGACTTTGATGATGCGTTTTCACCTAGTGTTAAATATAGCTCTATTCGTGTCTTGCTTGCTTTTGTTGCTATGCACAATTTAGAGCTTGAATAATTGGATGTGAAGACTGCCTTCTTGCATAGTGAACTTGATGAGAAAATCTACATGCAATAGCCTAAAGTTTGAGATCAAAGGCAAGGAAGACCATGTTTATTTATTGAAAAAAATCATCATATGGTTTGAAATAGTCTCCTTAAACATGGTAAAGGTGTTTTGATTATTTTATGGTTGGTCATGATTATTCATGGAGCTAGTATGATAGCTGCATGTATTTCAAAAAGCTTGTAGATGGCTTGCTTGTATATTTATGACTTTGTGTTGATGATATACTTATTGCAACTAAAGATATGTTTGAGATCAACTAGTTGAAATTGGAGTTAAGTGGTGAATTTGAGATGAAAGATATGGGAACAGCTATCAAATAGCCCCTTTTAAGGTGTCTACTTAAAATATGATACCTAAAGGCAAGATGTTATGCTGTCCTTAAAGTAGGAGAAGGCTATTACAAATTTCTCAAACTTCCATAGACAAAATAAGAACTATATAGTTTATATTATTATATTATACAGAGTATGTGGAGTCTTCTTAACCCAACTAGAGTCTTACTAGTATAGACTTTATTTAAACCATAAGAGTTTAAGCATAATTTTATAATGTAACATAGCAGCCTTTAATCATAAGCTGTGTTCAAAACATATGTTATGTAAGCAGATAGTCATAACTCTCGGCATAGACCCCTGGTCCCCTCTTAATAGCATCATGCATGATTTTGAACACCTAAGGTTAGAAACACTAACCCCTCAGTTCCTTTGAACTAAGTGAGTACGAAAGCACAACAAAAAGATAAAGTAGTAAAAGCATATATAATGACAATTCGTTAAAATTATAAATTCATAAGCATTTGTATGCCATACTAATGCATGTGACATGCACTGGCCAATATTCTAACCAAGCAGAGCATCCCTTAGGCGGCTCAAGAGCACCACTTGGCAATTTAATCCAGTAGAGTGACATAATGCGACTCCAAAATAAATCAAGTAGGAATCAACCCGAAGGGATTCCTAAAATTGAGTAGAATATGAAGATTCTATAACTGAGCAATTGACCTTAAGGAATCTTAAACCAAGCATGCAATTCTATATGATTTAAACCAAGCTTACAAACCGATATTTTAGAGAAAGCTAAGCTTTATCCAATTATGACCCTTAGATCCATTTATTCTAAACCAAGCTTTTAAAATGTGGCACTTAGGCCCTTTTTTGTGTCATGCCATGCCATGAATGTAAAAGTGCATGCACTATCAATCAATCAAGAATTGAGCATATAATTTCAAATAACAGAATTATGACATGAAAATTAATTCATGCAAACATATGGAGTAAGCTAAGATAGATGATATGGATGCATTATAATAATCAGTTCATGTATCCTACATCGACATATTAACTAAGTAATAAAGACATCATGTCATGTGATTGAAATAACCTAATTTCGATGCTTAATTAAGTTTATTTATATATATAACGATTGATTATATACGAAATTGTGGTAAATGATGTTTACTTAATAACACTGAACTTGTTAGCATAATTTAGCATTTGTATTACATTCTATTGCATGTTTGTTTTAAGAAGGGACCCAAATCTTGATTGCAAGTTGAACCCCAAACCCAAGTCTTAACCTATAAACTAAGCCAGCCCAAGGCTCTTTCTTTCTCAAATTAGTTGCCTCTAAAGTCAAAAAGCAGATATTAGATAAATAAAAACAAATTTTAGCAAATATTGCAATCTAAAAATAAACCAAAAACCGACATTTCCATTTCACAAAGCAAAATCGAAAATTTTCATATCAGATTTCTACAAACGACCCACCCAAAACTCTTTTTAAGACTTCATATTCAAGTTAGAGCTATATAAAGTAAAGTGTTATATGCTCATTTGATCATTTATTCATTTGTTTTCTTCATGAAGGTGGAATATCTGTTTTAATGTTTCTCTAATGAGTTGACTGTAGTATTGATGAGTTAAGTTGATTTATAGAGTGAAATGAATTCTTGAAGTTGTAATAAATGAGTACATGGAAGTAGTTGCAGTTGTAGTTTTAGTTTTAGTTTTAGTATTAGTTATAGTTGTTTTGGTATATGAGTGAGTTGATAAAGTTTGTGTGATGTTTCAATTTAAAAAATGAAGTTGTGAGATAGGTTGATAAAAAAAAAATGTGAAGTCTATGTATTATTGGTGTTGCTAAGTGTATGTGTTGATTACACATATGATGATAGAAGCAAAAAATTTGATATATAAATGTTAAAACAAGGGTACCCTATTTTTCGAAGCAAAACATGAGGGAAAAACGGGGCAATATTTCTAGTCGTGTCTCTCGCCAAGCCTTAGAAATAAAACCACTCGAGAAGGAGCTCGAAGGATACACGACTACTTCTTCCAAACCATGTTTCTAACTGTGTGAAATATTGAATGGATTTTTTGACAATACGTTGAAATACAACCATTTGAATCTCATCATGTTTCTCTCTAATTTTTTAAGGGAATTGAATTTCAAAGAATAAGAACAGTTACTCCTATTGAGCTATGCTTCTCTCTGATTTCTGAAACATTTGGGCATAAATGAAACACAAGACAAACACAATTCATTATATTTCATTTTATTTTTACTTAAGGAGAAGCACGACTAGAACACTGTGTATCCTATCACGCCGTGCTTCTCTTTGAGTCAAAATCGCTCATGAAACACGATGAAACACATTGTTTTGTTTTATGGGTGTTTCTATTATGAAGAAACATAAGGTGAAACACGACCATGTACCTACTATGTTCCTTTATAAAAAAATTAAAATTAAAAATTAATTTTTCAAAAGTTAAATGGAATGTGTTATAAAGATGTGTGTATAAATGCTAAATCATGATTAAATATGAAATTTTATTTAATTTTTATGTTGGATATAGGACTTGGTTTTATTTTTTATTGATGTTGAAGCTTATATGAATTGAATTTCTTTATTTTACATATTCCCTTATCCAAAATTTGTCTGTTGATCATTTGTCTAATATATCGACTGGAATAGGTATACAGTAGCTTGATTGTTAAATGTTAAGGGTAGGCATTTTGTATAATGGACTATAATGAAAGATGGCCTAAAAGTTTTTGAATTGGCTGTGCGTGTACTATTGAATCTGGTTTGGCGAGTGACAACCTTGTTAATGATGTTAACATTGTAATTAGACGCTTAGGACATCCCTTATTGTGATGCCATTACGCTTTATAAGTGACTCAGGGAGTTGATAGGGGTAATAACATTGGCATAATATTTACTTATTCTTAAAGGGAAGTAATATACTTTAGTTCATATTTATGAGACTGGTTGAACTAAACGATATTATGATTAAGTTAAGTAAAGATTAGAAACGGTTGTGAATTTTAGAGGATACTACTATTCTTTTCAGTAAAATATATGAGATATATTAGTCTGCTTATATCAACCCCTTGAGTAGCTGTTGTTACTCAGGACCCCCATGTTCCCGATGATTGTAATCGGAGTTTGAACACTCCGATGTTGATTTGTTTACTTAATCAAAGATAATTAATCTATCGGTTTTTGTAATGCATTAGTTTAAAACGTATGCTATTCTATATTTACTTGTATTTCTGTGTACTAAGCCTCTTGCTCATGTTGTTGCTTTACAGGTATTGCTAATGATAAGTATTATGATGATCTGGGATATAAGACAAATTAGGAAGCATTTCTGGAAGAGTGGGACGATTAGGAACCTTATGATGAAAGAAGACATTTTCAAAAGATTTTTTAAAGACTTTTGAAGTTAAAAACTTTTGAAGTTGAAAGAATGAAATTTTGTTAAAGGCTTATTAGTTAGGCCTTTGGATTGTTATATAAAATTTTAAGTTTTGTTCTTAGTTTTTGCTTTGAACAAGATTTGTAATCTTTTAAGGTGTCAATTTGTTGGCTCTAATATTATGTAAACAAATGTAATGATGATCTACTCTTGTTGATTAGCTTTTGGAAAAAGATTTTTGTAAGATATGACAGGATTAAACAAATAGTTGTTGTAAACAATATCTTTTTGGATAGCCTTACTATAATACTTTAGTATTATACATGGTTAGGGACTAAGCATGCCTGATCATATGATTAGGTAGGCTGGGTCTTTATAGAGTGGTATCAGAGTATATGATAGTGTGACTGTTTGTTTTAATGTGATAGGTTTAGAATTGACTTAACCTTAGATATGGTGAGTTTAGTATAGAAAAGCTTAGGTTTTGTTTGAATGATCTGTTTTGTTTGATTGTTTGCTTTATTGTTAATTGAAACAAATCTAATTAGAAATTGAATGGTTTAATATATATGTCATGTATACATTATGTGTTTGTATTAAAGATGGATGGGTCACGGAGACAGACAAGACAATAGTCAGAAAGAGAAAATATGCTACCTCCACCTCCTTAGTCGATTGCTCTAACCTCTACTTCATCGTCTACGCTAGCTTTTGCTACCAATCCTTTTCTTGCTTCAACATCTATGACTTAGATTCCACAATCGCCACAGATGCCATCATTTCCTCAAATGCCTCAAATGCCTATGGGAGATATAAACACTATGTGCACCATGTTCAGAGACATGTTTGCTATGATGCAACAATACCAGCAAATGATGTACCAACTGTAGCAGTAGTTTATATGATAATACACTCCCTAGATAGTAGGATAAGCAGGAAATGTGCGAATGAATGAGCAAAATGATTAAGTTAAATTACATGATTTAGTTAAGCTAGCGCCATATTTTGACAGGATTGTTTTGGATCTAAGAACTGCTAAAAGTTGGATAGAAGAATTAGAGAAGGATTTTGTAGCATGTGAGATACTTGAAGAAAAAAAAAAAGTCAATCTAGCAATATATATGCTAAAAAATGATGCTTATAATTGGTCGAGACTGATGAGTGAAAATTTGACAAGACCAGTTACTTGGATTTGATTTAAGGAAGCTTTCTTTGTATAATATTTTCCAGCTACAGTCAAAGAACAAATGATTTTAGATTGGTTAAGTTTACGACAAGGAAGCAAGACTATTGAAGACTATCTTGCTGAGTTCTACAGATTACTAAGATTTTGAAGGATATAATGATGAACAAATGAAATTCTAGAAATTTCAAAATGGGTTGAACATGGAAATTAAAGGTGAGGTTAAGATATTTCAACTTCCAACATTGGCTAACATGGTGACCAAGGCAAAACTAGCTGAGCAAAGTTTAAATGAAAATAAGAGTCAAAGAGATAGGAGAGCTGCATTTTTTAGGAAGTGATCGACACCATCTACCCTTTATAAAAGATATGACAATTCAGGTGAAGGAAAAAGGCCTTTTTGGGAAAGAAAACAAGTTTAGGATCTTTGGTTAAGACTTATATCTCTCACTACTCCTGAACGAAGATGTGTTAGATGTTTCGGATCACATGAGTGGGCTCAATGCAAATGGAATCCAAGAGTATGTTTTGCTTATGGTAAGGAAGGACATAGGGCTTCGGAGTGTAAGGATCTAATGTTACAACCGACCTTTTGTGCCTATTGCAAACAAAGAGGGCACCATGTAGCATACTATAAAGAAAAACTTAAGAATGATGGCCCTCATTCTAGAAAATCAATGATAGCAACAAGAATATTTGCATACAACATTGTGAAGAGGCTCCAACAGTTGATACTTTGGCAGATACTTTATTGACTGCGAAACATCATGCTTATGCATTAATAGATACAGGTTCAATGCATACATACATAGTTGAGTAATTCATGAATGAATGTAGTTTGGGTTTTAAAGTATTGTGTGATAAAATCATTTATATTAATATCCCTCTTAGTGTGAAGTCTAAGGAGACTTATATTTGTAGAAATGTTGATGTGATGATTGCTAATGTGAATATGCCAATTGATATGTTGGTTTTATCTATGACTGATTTTGATGTGATATTGGGTATGAATTGGTTGAATTTGTATAAAGTTAAAACATATTGTAATAAGGCAGAATTAAGCTTTGATTTAGAAAATGGAAAATTTACCTATGTATTGGAAAGAAAAAGACCCATAGGTATGTATACTATGGAATTGTGGGAAAAGAAGGTAGGCATAACAATGAATGTTGAAGTGCTTAATGTTGATATGGTATCGGTAGTAAAAGATTTTGTGAATGTATTCCTTAAAGAATTATCGGGTTTACCACCTGATAGAGAAATTGAAGTTGGGATTGATGTGATTCCAAGAACATCTCCTATATCAAAGCCTCCTTACCAAATGGCTCCTGTAAAATTAAAGGAATTGAAAAATCAACTGAAAGAATAATAGAATCTCGGTTTCATTCATCTTACTATTTCGCCATGGGGTGCTCCGGTGTTATTTTTTAAGAAGAAAGATGGGAGTTTGAGAATGTGTATGTATTACTAGGAATTGAACTAGGTGACTAAAAAATAAATATCCCCTACCAAAGATTGACGATTTGTTTGATCAGTTAAGGGATACAACTGTATTTTCAAAGATTGATTTAAGTTTTGGGCATACCAGCTCAAAATGAAACAACATGATATTTCTAAAACTGCTTTCCATACTAGATATGGACATTTTGAGTCCTTAGTCTTGCCTTTTGGATTAACAAATGCCCCTGCTGCTTTCATGGACTTGATGAATCGGGTGTTTAAGGATTATTGATCCATTTTTCATTGTATTCATAGATAACATATTGGTATATTCAAGAAGTATGGAAGAACATGAGAAGCATTTGAGACTTGTTCTTCAAAGATTGAGTAAAAAGAAATTACATAAAATGTTTAACAAATATAAGTTTTAGTTAGAAGAAGTTGCATTTTAGGTCACATTGTTATGAAGGATGGAACATTAGTTGATCTAGAGAATATTAAAGCTGTACTGGATTGGCCAAGACTTACAATGTCACATAAGTATGAGGTTTTTTAGGTTTAGCTAGTTACTATAGAAGATTCATTTAGAGATTCTTGAAGATTGCATCTTTGATAATAAGATTAACTTAGAAACATATTAGATTTTACTAGGATTATAATTGTGAAAGGAGTTTTTAAGAATTGAATGGTATCAGTGCCTGTATTAGCACTAGCAATCAGTGGAAAGGAATTTGTAATTTACAGTGACGCTTTGATTCAAGGATTATGATGTGTTCTCTTGTAGGATGGTAGAGTGATCACCTATGCTTTAAGACAATTGAAACCCTATGAAAAGAATTAGCTAGTTCATGATTTCGAACTTTCAGTGGTAGTTTTGGCTTTTAAGTTATTGAGACACTATCTATTTGAGGAGAAATGCAAGATATACATCAATCATAAAAGCTTGAAGTACATCTTCACTTAAAATGAATTGAATATGTGGCAACAAAGATCGCTTGAGTTGATTAAAGACTATGATGTGGAGATTCTATATCATCTAAGTAAGGCAAATGCGGTTGCCGATGCTTGAAGCCAAAAGAAAAAGGTGAACATGGCAACTATGATCACTAGTCATAAGGTAATTTTAGAAGAACTATGAAGACTAGATGTTGAAGTAACTTCAAAGTGAGTAGAAGTTATGCTTGCAAGTTTTAATCTACAACCTTCTATTCTTGAGCATATTAAGCGAGGTTAGAAAGAAGATTTAGAGGGAGAAAAGTTAGCAAGTGCTATAAGAAAAGGAAAAAGGACAGAGTTGAGAATTGATGACCATAATCATATTAGATATGAAAATCGGATATAGGTACATAAGATAAATGACTTAAGAAAAGAGGTGATGGAGGAAGCTCGCGTGTCAGCCTATGCAATACATCCAGGAAACACTAAGATGTATAAATATTGGAAGAAGTACTATTGGTAGGAAGGCATGAAATGAGACATTGAGGATTTTTATCAAAATGTTTGACTTCTCAACAAATAAAGATTGAAACTACAACTGTTGTTAATTCCAGAATGGAAATAGGAGGATATAACAATGGATTTTGTGACTGCTTTGCCAAAGACTTTGGCTAAGAATGAAGTTGTGTGGGTAATTATAGACAGATTAACCAAGCCAACGCATTTCATTCCATTAAGAGTTGGTTGTTTATTAGAAAAGATAGTAAGAATCTACATTTGTGAGATAGTAAGGCTTCACGAAATACCAGTGTCCGTTATATCAGACCGAGATACAAGATTTGTAAGTCATTTTTGGAAAAATTTACAGGGAGCACTTGGTACTACACATCAGTTTAGCTCTACTTTTCATCCATAGACCAATAGATAGTCTAAAAGGACTATTCATATTTTAGAAGATATGCTCAGGGCATGTACTTTAGACTTTAGAAATCAATGGGATGATCATCTATTGTTGGTTGAATTTGCTTATAACAACATTTCAAGCAATAATACCAATGGCTCCCTATGAAGCTCTACATGGAAGAAAATGTATATTGCCTCTACATTAGGGTGGGGTAAGGCAACGAGCTATTCTTGGTCCGTATTTAGTGCAACAAGTGATAAATAAGATCTTAATGGTGAAGCAAAAATTGAAGGCGGCACTGGATAGGTACAAAAGTTATGTAGATATAAGACGGAGATTATTGGGATTTGATATTGGTGATTACGTGTTTTTTAAGATATCTACAGCTAAAGGTGTAATTAGATTTGCAGTTAAAGGAAAACTGAATCCAAGAAACATTGGTTCATATGAGATTTTATAAAAGATTGGACCATTGGCATATAGACTAGTACTACCTCTAAGTTTAGCAGGTGTACACAATGTTTTCTATGTGTCTTAGTTGAGGAAGTGCATATCAGATTCGGATGCTATTATCAATACACATCAGCTAGAATTCTAACCAAACTTCATTATAGTGGAGAAGCCTATCATGATTTTAGACAAAATGGATAAAGTTTTGAGATGGGAAACAATTCCTTTTATCAAAGTTCAATGGAGTGGGTAAATAGAACGAGAAACGACTTGGGAAGTTGAAAATGTTATGAGACAGAAGTATCTTAAGTTGTTTGATCAGTAAGATAAGACAAGTTTTGAGGATGAAACTTTTTGAAGGAGGGAAGAATGAAATAATCTAATTTCCATGCTTAATTAAATTTTATTTATATATATAAGGATTGATTATATACAAAATTGTGGTAAATGATGATTAGTTAATAACATTGAATGTGTTAGCATAATTTAGCATTGGTATTGCATTGCATGTTGTTTAAGAAGGAGCCTAAATCTTGATTGCAAGTTGAACCTCAAACCTAAGATTTAACCCATAAATCAAGCCCAACCCAAGGCCCTTTATTTCTCAAATTAGCTACATCTAAAGTGAAAAAGCAGATATTAGATAATTGCAAAGCAATTTTAGCAAATATCACAACCTAAAAATAGACCAAATATCAACATTTCCATATCACAAAGCAAAATCCTAGAATTTCATGTCAGATTTCTACAAACAAGCCACCCAAAACTCTTTTTAAGACTTCATATTCAAGTTAGAGCTATACAAGTTAAAATTTTATATGCTCATATGCTCATATGGTCATTTATTCATTTGTTTTCTTAATGAAGATAAAATCTCTGTCTTAATTTGTCTCTAATGAGCTGAATATAGTATTGATGAGTTAAGTTGATTTATAGAGTTAAATGAATTCTTGAAGTTGTGATAAATAAATATATGGAAATAATTGTAGTTGTTTTGTTAGATAAGTGAGTTGGTGAAGTTTGTGTGATGTTTCAATTTTGAAAATGAAGTTGTGGGAGTTGGTTGATAAAGAAAATGTGAAGTTTATGTATAATTGGTGCTGCTAAGTGTATGTGTTGATTATACGTATGGTGATGGAGCAAAATTTGATGTATAAGTGTCAAAACATAGGGTGCCCTATTTTTGAAGCAAAACATGAGGGAATAATGGGGCATTGTTTCTAGTTGTATATCTCATCAAGACTTGGAAATAAAACCACTCGAGAAGGAGTACAAGGGATAAACGACCACTTCTTTCGAATTCTGCTTCTCACTATGTGAAATATTGAATGGATCTTGCGATAGCATGGTTCAAACACAACCATTTGTATCTTTATGTTTTTCTCTTTAATTTCTTAAGGAAATTGAATTTCAAAGAAACATTGCCAGAATAAATTTACTCCTATTGAGCCGTGCTTCTGTCTAATTTTTGAAACATTTGGGCAAAAATGAAACATGAGACAAACATAATTCATTAAATTTCGTTGTGTTTTTACTTAAGGAGAAGCTCAACTAGAATACATTATACCTATCACGTCGCGCTTCTCTCTAAGTTAAAATTGCTCATGAAACATAATGAAACACATTGTTTTGCTTTAGGGCATGTTTCTATTATGAAGAAACGCAGGGTAAAACATGGTCGTGCACCTGCTGTGTTCCTTCATAAAAAAAATTAAAATTAAAAATTAATTTTTTAAAATTTAAAATAATGGAATGTGTTATACAGATATGTGTGTAAATGTTAAATCATGATTAAATATGAAATTTTATTTAAGTTTTATATTGGATATGGAACTTGGTTTTATTTGTTATTGATATTGAAGGTTATATGAATTAAATTTCTTTATTTTATAGATTCTCTCTTCCAATTGATTTGTTTGTTGATCATTTGTTTGATATATCAACTAGTACAGGTATGTAGTAGCTTGATTGTTGAATGCTTGGGTATGCATTTTTTTATAATGGACTATAATCAAAGATGACCTAAAAGTGTTTGAATTAGTTGTGCGTGCGTTGTTGAATCTGCTCGGGGAGCGACCACCCTATTAATGATGTTAACACAGTAGTTAGACACTTAGGCCACCCCTTGTCATGATGCAATGATGCTTTATAAGTGGCTCATCAACCCTGTTAATGACGTTAACATGGTAGTTAGGCGTTTAGGCTACCCCGAGTCATGATGCAATGATGCCTTATAAGTGTCTTAGTGGGTAGTTGATAGGAGTAATGGTATCCGCATAACGTTTACTTACTCTTAAAAAGAAGTAATATGATTCAGCTCATGTTTATGGGACCGGTTGAACTAAGTGATATTATGGATTAAGTTAAGTAAAGATGAGAAATGACAGTGAACCCTAGAGGACGTTGCTACTCTTTTTCAGTTAGATATAGGAGACATAGGTATTCAGATTGCCTATATCCACTCCCTCGACAACTGCTGTTACTCAGGATCCCTAGGTTTCCAATGATTGTAATCGAAGTTTGAACACCTTAATGTTGATTTGTTTACTTAAATCAAAGATAATTAATCTATTGTTTTATGTATTGCATTAATTTGAGAACATATGCCACTTTGTATTTGCTTGTGTTGATGTGTAGTGGACCTTTGGCTCATATGTAGTTGCTTTGCAGGTGCTGTTGATGATGAGTACTATGATGATCTAGGATATGGGACACATTGGGAAGAGTTTCTAGAAGATTAGGACGGTTAGGGATGCTTATGATGAAAGTAGACATTTTGAAAAGATTTTCTAAAGACTTTTCAAGTTGAAAGAATGTAATTTTGTTAAAGGCTTACTAGCTAGGTCTTTGGTTTGTAATATAAGATTTTTAGTTTTCTTCTTAGTTTTTATTTTGAACAAGCTTTGTAATATTTTGAAGTGTCAATTTGTTGGTGCTAATAATATGTAAATAAATGTAATGATGATCTACTCTTGTTGAGTAGCTTTTGGAAAAAGATTTTTTGTAAGATATGATAGGATTAAACAAATGGTCGTCATAAATATTATCTTTTCGGATAGCTTTACATATAATACTTAAATATTATATGTGGCTGGAGGCTAGGCATGCCTAATCATAGGATTAGGTAGTCTGGGTTGTTATAGTGATTTACTTAAGTAAAGTCACATTAATACATAAATAAAAGGTGGATGGCCTTACAAGCTTTCAACCATTCCGCATAACAACAAACAAGTAAAGGCGACTCACCTGGGTTAGTAAAATTCTTTTAAGCCAGGTGTAAAAGAAAAGGTCTTAAACATTTGTCAATTAGTCATTACACCAGAGTCTTATGCTATATTTCTTTTATAGTTTTCAAATAGGCATATCTCTAACATGTCCCCTTATTGTCACGCCTCGGAGGGCATCCTAAACGTGGCAGTCCACCGTATATAATATTAAAGCTAATGAATGACAACCTTAGTCATGCAGGAGCTTCAATATCACATGCAAGGCGTGTTTTCAAGATAGTAGGAGACTCACAGGGGTATTATATTTAAGTAGATAATAAAAGCAAGTAAGAACTTATATAAATAAACATAAGATTTTCATAATAACATCCTTACATCATCTTAGGGGCATTCCCCCGCTTTAGAAGTCTTTCCAAAATAATAACAACTATAACATAAGCCTGCTATAGAGATTTTCCTAGAAGCCTATGTTTAAAATTTCAAAACATAAAGTTTCTCCCAAAAACTCCTAGTAGCTTAAACTCGTACCTGACATACGGGGCTCCTTGGGGCCAACCAAAGGTAATCGTACTATAACAAAAAGCTATAAGGGTATAAGCAAAACTAGTTTAGTGAGATAATTCCATCTATAAGACATTTCTATATAGCAAACAAGTGTTTAAGTCAAGCATATGAGAATGCACCAAGCATATGAACAAACAAAATACACACGATTAACCGGAAATCAAGTGTAGCATGGATTTTACGCCTCCATGTCGAGGGTTGGGAGGTTACAGGCCTATACGACCATCAATAATTGCAGATTTACCGGCTCCTGCTCGCCCTGTAGACTTTCTGACTCCTACTAGCCCATGTAGACTTTCTGGCTCCTACCAGCCACCACTACCATTTTCTCATTTCCCCACATGAAGAATAGTAGTGAAACAAATGTGACTCATAAGTATGATATGCATGAATTGATTTCAATATAAATTTAACCAAAAATGTTTAGTTCAAGTTGAAGGCGATCAACACAATTTTCATCATATCAATATAAGAATCACAATTTATTTATTAAAACATCTTTCGATATTCTTAACTTGTATTAAATCAATCATAATTCCAAGTCACACAACAATTATTCATTTTATCTTTTTCTTAATTGCTCGTGCTACTACTTACAAGCACAAACCAAGGAAATGTAACTTAGTAAAAGGAATAACTCACTCCATGTCGGTAGATCCTAATCGAAGTAATCCTCTGAAAAAGTTATCTCAGGTCCGTCTCCACCTAAACAAGATGAAATACCCAAAATGAGTCTTTCATGAAGTTTCTATTCTTGAAGATTCTAAACTTTTCTTAAAATCGTGGTAAAATCGTATAAAAGGAAATTCCAACTTAAAATGGCCATAACTTGCTCATTTTAACTCGGAATTTCGCATATAATATACCGTTTTCTACCTATTCGAAAAGATCTATCTATTTCTAAACTTATTTTCATCAAAATAAGTCGTTTGGATTCCTAAAACGTGGCGGACAGATTCACCACGAATTTTTGTAAACTTGTTTTCCTTCTTTTATCCAAAGCTCATTTGAAGAGATAGGTAATATAATAGCTTTATAAAAACTTTTGGAAGGTTTATTCATATATTTATTGACTCATAACAAATGTATGAAGTTAATGAAGTTGTCTCAAATTATGAAAAAGTAAAGTCTTTAAAGATTTTGAAACTTGAGAACTTTTGAAATATTCATTTGCTTTGAAAATATCTTAAGTTATTTATAATGAGTATTTCTTTTCTTTTCCTAAATTTTATTTTCTTAATCTCCTTAAATTCCTAAGGAATGATTTTTATTTTCCAAACTTAGCTTTCAACACTTTTTGAAAATAATAACACTTCTATATTTAGAAAAATAATTTCTTGATTTGAGATCATTTTATTTTAATGAAAAAAATTTCTATCATTTGAAGAAAAAGTGAAATTGTTGTAAAATCTTTGTTTAAAAATTCTTTTCTTTGTCATGTATGTTTATAAAACTCCTTATGAACTCCTCTAAGTTCGTTAAGATGACTTCTTAGCTTTTAGAAAAATTTGCTTCCTACTTTTATTTCTAGAAAAGAATCTTTATTTTAAGAAAATATTTCCTCATTTTATTTTGTTGAGACAAAACCATTATGTTCATGCATGAAATGAATCATAAAGTTATGAAAACAAAAAGAAACACAATAACTTGAAAGAATAAGCTAGTAAGAAAATAAATCAAGTATTGGAACTTTAGCTTTATCAAGGTATCTCGGGACTAAGAAAAGACTAGTTCCAAAAGAAAAAGAAAAATGTTTTGACGTGATGAGGACAAGTCTAAGACTAAAAAGACTAGTCGTAAAAAAAAAAAAAACATGAAAGTAAATAAATTGCAAAACAAATGAGCTTATATGCTCTAAATAATATATATAGTTATATAGATATACTAGATAGTTATGAACATAAAAACAACATAAGGAAAGTAGATTATGAACAAAAACAAAGTATGAACCTATTGTTGCTTTCTTAACCTTCATGGTTTTAGAAAACATACACTAAGCTCATACTAAGTAAATGAACATATGAAATTCTTGAAGAAATTTTACCTAAAAGAACTAATCTTGGAAGAGCTTCTTGAGAGGAAATTCTTGGAGAGATTTTTGTAGAGTAACTTTAGTAGAAGAGAGGTATGAAAGAAGTGGAAGTATGAGAGAATATTTATAGGAAAATGTGGGAGATAACTTGTGTTAATTAAATAAATGAAAATTAAAACAATTTGGAAGAAAAGAGGGAGGGGCTGGCACAATTTTTGTGAGGAGAGGGAGAAATTTTTTTTTTTCTTTTGACTAATTAAAAGTAAGATATGAAAGATGTGAAGTTGTATTGGAAATGAAAATGTGTAAGAAATAAGTGTAAGCCCCAGAAAATTTCAATAAATGATTTCAAGATGAACTTCGAAAATAAACCCTAAAAAAAATCACTCCAAACTAAAACCGAATTTCGACAAGTCCTAAATCATGAATGAATCCAAAAATTTCTTAATCATGAGAAAATGAAAATCTTTAAACAATAAAATAAAAACTTAGTGGTCTTCAAATTCAAAACCACGACGTACGAAAAATTCCATATTTAACTTCGACTTATAAAAACGGGTAATATAAAGCTCAAAAACAAATTATTAAAAAGCAAATAACGATTGACTTTCGAAAATATAACTCAATTCAAGAATTCTGAAAACATTAAGAGATATTAAATACTTACAAAAATAAAATTTAAAATAAATTTCTCAAATTAAATATGTTATATAAACATAAATGTCAGTTTCCAAATTGGCAAAGGTCTAAACCAGAAAATCACTTGGAAACCCTAACCGGAATACAATAGTGTAAGTCCGGCAATCTAGCGCCCCTAACCTTAGAGGCCAAGATGTAGTTTAAATATATAGAATAACTCATAGTAATACAAGTTCGTTTATAATTATCAGATTGGTAATTTTTTGACCTATTTCGAACCCGTTCGGATACAGACTTCGAAAAGCGTGTCCCGGGGCTCGAGAAATCAAAGATATACCAATAGTACCGTTAGACTTATAATTTCATAAGATTTTCAAATATATCAGTTATATAATTTTTCGGGTTATAAAAGTTACAATTATAACCTTTTTATCGTATTTCTATTATTACAGGCAATTGATTAGTTTTTTACACTATTCATTTTTATTTCATTACAAAATTTTATTATTCTTATAAAGTCTTATATTTTTAGATAAATATTTTATATGTTATAGAAAATTTTGTTTTTCTAAAATTTAGTTCGTTTCGGGTCTTTACGGGATCAGATTCTGTTTAAGACCCGATACTAAAAATAAAATAAATTAATTTAATAATTGAAAAATATTTTAAGAATATTTTTATTCTCATAAAATAATTTTTTAGAATTTTTCAGGTTATAAAAATATTATTTATAGCCCATATTCGCGTATTTTGACCGTACCGGTAACATATTTGTTAAAATATTAAAATAATTCAAATAATTATTTAATTTTAATTATGGAAAATCTACTATAATTATTTGGAATAAATTTTCCAATTTTATTTTATTTTATTAATAAAGTACTTTTACAACCCATACCTTCAAGTACACCTTACACATATCACTTCATTTTCACTTCAATCTTTTTACACATTATCCCACAATTGATGGCAGATTTTTGACTTATTCATGGCTGCCATTGTCCTTTAATTTACTCCTATTTTGACTAAAATTAATTATATTTCAATCCTTCTTCAAAAAGTTACATTACACATTAATTATACAATTCAAATTTGAGTCAAATTTCAACAAAATTCACTCTGTCTCCTCCTACACATTCACGTGCAGCACCACACACATTTGGCTGCCTTGTTTTATTTTTTTCTTCTTTTCATACAATTAAAACACTCATTTTCTCTCACTCCTTCATTTATTCACTTTCTCTCTTTCATTCTTTAACCTTCTCTCTCTCTATTTCCTCTCTTTTCTTCTTCTTCTTGTTCTTGTTTCTTCAAGAACCAAGCTGACCCCACATCTTCCATTAGCTTCCATCCATATTTCTTGAAGATTTCTAAGCAAATCTTCATCTCAAAGCCTCCATAGGTGATATAGGTAAAGTGTAATGAAGGTTTCATGCATCAAATGACCTTCCATAAGCTTGAAAGCTTAGGATGATGATGCCAAAAATGAAACTCTCCTTTTCTCTACTTTTATTATCTTGTATTTCAATTATTTTCTTGTTTAAAGTTGGTATATTTTGTAGATCTAAATTTTTGTAGCTTTGATTTTTTTATGCCATAGATCTTGTTATTTAAGTTGTATATATTTGTTATTTCTTATGATTATGCATAGATCTATCATCCACATATTCATCTTAGTGATTCATCCATTGAAAACTAGTTTAGAAAACTAGATCTAGAGTTTTGAGTTCATAAAATGCATTAGACTTTGTTTTATGTTCATGGATGACTTGCTATAACATGATGATGGTAGGAAAGTTGTAGGAAACTCAAGATCTATTTTATTTTCAACCAAAATGATTTTTGAAAATTCGGATGAAAATGGGACCATATTTAGAAAAGTGATTTTTCAACTTCAAATATGTATTTTTCATTTAAAATGAAGGGCTTAGGTTATAGATACCATAAATGAAAGATTTGGATAAGTAAAGTTTAGATCCAAGATGTTTATAGCTTATTACCATATATTTGTTTTATGTTTATGTTCATATTAAGTATAGATCTTAGTTATGAACTCAAACAAAATTGTGAAATTCATATTTTGGCAAGACCCCTATTTAAAAACCACTTTCCAAGTGTCAAAATGTAACTTTTTGCTTAAGAAAATGAAGTCTTAATATATGTATATCATCAAGACTTTTTTTTCAAGAATCAAAAGTGATTTCCAAAAGTTATTTTCAAAATAAAAATTATATTTTCGGATTTTGGCCAAGACATATTTTAAAAACATGTTTTCCAACTCAAAAATGAAGAAATGAAAGGCTCTTAGGATAGGATTGTAAGGAATGGATTTTCATAAGTTTAGATAGATTTTATCAAAAGATATAACCAAAAATGAATTTTGTAGATTCGGATCCCAACCAAGACCAATTTTTAGAACCCATGTATCAACTCCAAAACTCATGTTTTATGTAAAAAATGAATTTATAGGTAATAGATATTTTTAAGCAATGATTTTTACAAGTTAAAATAAGTTTAGGCATGAGTAAGGTGTTAAACAAGTAATGGAATTAAAATGAAAAAATTTGAGTTAGTGATCAATTGTCAAATTCGTAATTTGAGATGATGCATAAGTAATCACTTAGTATTTGAGCTCAAATTGCAAGTTTTATGTGTTAAATGAAGTCCTTAGGTAATTGATATAGTAAAGCCTTAAATTTTAATGCTTTAAACAAGTTTTCCCCAAATGAATCATTCAAAAATAGATTTTCTAAAATTCGGATTTTTGAGTAAATCATATTGGAAAATATATTTACAAAGTGTAAAATGGAAATTTTTATGTAGAAATGAAGGTCATAAGTAATATATATAATGAAAACTCAATTTTAACAAAAAGAATTATATTTTCTTAAGTAATAAATACAAAACAAATGGAAATGATCAAAGTTAGAAAACTAGATTTTTCAAAAAGTAGTTATAGTTGAAGTCTTGCAAAATAAAGAGTTCTAAAATTTTCTTTTACCGAAAATCATCAAGACCATGCATACATGAAACTCATTTCATGCCATTCATTTTAGGAAATCACTCATATTGCATGTATGGCTAATTTATACAATAAAAAACATTACAAACATTTACAAAACTATTTTTCTGAATCGGAAACTGTTACTGATCAGATCTGATCCCTCTGTTCTGAGACCTAAATGTTTTCAAAACTTAAATATAATGTTAGAATTAGATAGATCTTTCGAAGTAGATAGAAATCGATATATAATTTGCGAGATTCCGAATTAAAATGACCAAGTTATGGCCGTTTTAAGTTGGAATACCCGCTTAGGACGAGAATTACGAATTTGATAGTTCGTATAAGATCGTTTAGATTAGTTTGAGCTGAAATACTTATTAGATTATTTCTTCCTTTTTAGGAGATCCCGAGATCGACGATTCCCTGCCAACAAATTATTATTACTAGAAGACCGGAGATCCAATGGCCGAGTGAGTTTTCTCCTTGTTTTGTTACCTTGATTGTGATTGTAGTTAGTTGCATTAGAATTATAGGAACAAGATAAAAATCTATATGAATGGGGATGGGATATATGATGAGACTGTGATGAATGTATGCTAAAGAATACTAAACCATATCGAAACCACGATTTGATTGGATAACTGCACCGTTCATATTATTTCTGTTATATGTGTGATATTGGTTGGTCACTCTAAAGAATGTATAAATATTTTTGACCTAAGCAAAAATTAAATTGGTCATGCATCGCATTGGACATATTACATTTAGTAGCATGCTACTCCTACGCAGGTCGATCGGTATGGTCCGCGGATGACTCGTTTGGATAACGAACCCGGTGCCAGAGCTCATTCAGAGATACTAAGGCGCATGTGGATGCATTCTTGAATGAGCCTAGCCGAGTTAAGTGCTAAGAGCTAAGGGCTTGGGGACTAGATGCGGTCATGTAGACTCAATACCATTCCTAACCTAAGATACGGAGGGCGTAAATCCATTATGTGTGTAGGTTCCGGATACCCATGCATAATTGCTTACTCACGTGTTTGTTCATGCATAGCATATGATTGATTAATAACTTGTTTGTTGTGGTACGGAACTAAGGGAATTCTCATTAAGCTAGTGTAGCTTATACCCCAATAGTTGTTTAAATGAGCAGGTTATTTCAAGAATGCAAAGTGGGGACCGAATTGGTTGGAGCAGGAAATGACTCCAGGATTTCGGCAAAGAATACGAATGTTTGAAGTTACCAGCTAGTTTTATTATTTGCCTTGTAATAGTTTTACGTAGTAGAATCTTTTGATGAAGTGTAATTGAAGTTTATGACTTGTATTATGAAGTATAGTGATTTGTATCTGAAGTATAGTAAATTTGTATTTCCTTTACATTGTTACTCAAGCTATATCAACGTAAAATGTATTACTCCGATGAGTCTCCTCCATGTGTTAGACGCCTTGTACATAGTATGGAAGCCTTCGCGTGACTGAGGTGGTCATTCTTAGGCCTTAATATCGTGTACGGTGGACTGCTACGTTTAGGGTACCCTTTGAGACGTGATAATAAGTGTATGGGTTGTAAGAGTGGGTTGTAAGAGTATGTTGTAAGAAAAAATAGAGATAGATAAATAGTATAGAATAGTAGTAAATAGTGTAATGTAAAGTAGACATGACAATTAAATATCGGTAGTAAGAAAATACGCGTATAAATGCGATATCTGATATTTTTAGCTATCGAAAAATTATGAAATTGATATTTTTGAAAATATTATATTTTTACGAGTCTAACGGTTATTCGGAATATTTTTACTACTCCGAGCTCCGGGATACGTTTTTCAAGAACTGTGTCCGATCGGGTTCAAAACGAGTCGCGGTTTTACTAAACTGATCTTTTTAAGCTTCCTTAGATAATTATGAACTATTCTACTCACTAAACACTTTCTTACTCTTAGGGTTTCTTAAACGGAAATGCTGGACTTAAGCGGTTACGGTAAACTAGGGTTTTGTTGACTTTAGAAATCTGGTTGACTTCAGAAATCTGGTTGACTTCTAATTAGGGTTTAAGCTTTAATTTGAATCCAAAACTTCGGGGGTTTACACTTATTATTATTATTTTTTCCAAATTCCAATTAATTTCGCATTGTCAACAACTACTAAAAATAAATAAATTCATCCATTGCACTAAAATGGCTAAAAATTATAGAGATGTCTTTCAATTTGAAATACTATTAAAACTTCAATTACCATTTCACTATGCATTATGTTTATTTTATATTTAGTTTAAATTATACTCCATACTTAATAATTATCACAATTCTAGCAACCCCATCTTATTGTAAGTCATTATGTTATTATAGTTACTATAAATGCATCAAAACTAACCAAACAAAAATGTTTAGCACACTAAATTTAACATTTTATCTTTATTATATTTTAAGGTGGTAAGGTTTCCATGTTTAAAAGCTAATCCTACTGCCTAATCTTTGAGAGAGGAAATCAATTGAAAAAAAAAAGAATTGCAAAAATAAATATATTTCCTTTCAGCACAAATATTGCCGACTTAAATGCCCGCTTAAAGGGTTTTGTTGTCTTGCAAAAACATTGGTTGGATTTAAAAGTTTTACCCCACCGCCGATGTAAAGCTTTACTAAAGAAACTTATATGATGTAAAAATTAACTTAATGGTAGATGGCTGATTCAATGTAAATAAACACACACACAGTACAAGTATATATCACTTATATTTAAATTTGTACACATGGATAAATTAACTTATCTATATTTTGGTTATATGTAAAATAGTAATCCATAACTACGATGTATATTATATATAAGCACCATATTTGAAATCACCTATAGCAAGTTGTCTAAATAATATATCTATAATTCTTGGTCTACTGCTCAAAGAGTACAAATTCTCTTTTTAAAGTACATTTTAAATTTGAAAAAGAAAATCATCATAAAATGACATTTTTTATAAGAGTGATGAAATTATTACTGTAGACTTATACCAAATTACCATTTTATATGCCATAACACATGTTACATATCCTAAAAATAATTTATGAAAACAAGAAGTCATATTAGAGATAAAGCAATACTTACCAAGAGTTGCCTTGGATTTATAGAACTTGATTTGGTACTTCACGAATTTGAATTACAATGGAGATCATGAAATTGTTTGAATTACTAATTAAAGATCCCACAACTTTCTAAATGTTCTCCTATATTTATTGATTTGGTTAGTAGATATTGATGGGATGAATATAAATGATGCATGCCATTTGTCTAGTTTCTTAATTCACTATTCTGGTTAGTAGGTATGGAAGGGAAGAGATAGGCATTATAGTGTTATAAATGTAATACGTCCCTCTCCAAAATCTCCACAGGTGGTTTATAATGTTCCCTAGTCTTCTCTGCGTTCTTTGCTTTCTTTTATTTTGCCCCTAGTTTGTTGAAACCACATATATACATGACAATTTTAAATATTGGCCACAAGTTGATATCAGCCACTAGTCCACACCTGTGTCAAAAACTTAAACAAGAACTCATGCAATTTAATTCTTCTATGACTTCGTACCATTGATTCATTTTGATTTAACTAGGTAATACTATTTCTATTGCAAAATAATCATTATGAGCCACTTCATCCAATTTTTATAGCTATGTTGTGAGGTTTGAACAAAACTTAAATTATTGTCCTATTTTTTTACCTTGAATATCCGAATATCACACCGGCCAAGAAAATTTTGGGTATGAAAATTAGAAGAGACAGGATTATAGGTAAACTTTATCTAACTCAAAAAAATTTTATGAGAAAGTTTTGAGTATGTAGACCTGATACTTGTACTCTATCTTGAAGAAACAGGATTCGAGAAATTTATACTCATATTCTATTTTGTGATCCTCAATAGTCACCTAGACCATACTCAGTTGAGTAGGGCATGGGAAGATATCTTGTACAACAGGATCACTCGCTCACCTCTCCAACCTGGATGAAAATAAGCGGTTAACTTTGATTTAAATTTTGAATTTTTATAGCGATAGAAGCATACTATTGATGATAAAGATATCAATAAGTCTAATGAACATAAATTTAAAACGTTAAAAGGTAAAAACTTCCAATACTATATTTTTATGATATATTATGCATCTTTGTCATTATAATTTCTAGACTCATTACATTTACATTCTTGCCAATAGGCTATGGTATTTATACATGCACTTAATGAACACATACATGCTACTTGTGTACCTTAAATAAAAAGGTGCAAACATAAAAATATGTTGAAATAAAGACTATAATTATAAACTCTTTTACTAGAATTCAATCTTCGTATCTAATGAGAGTAGCGATCAACATGCTATAAAGAAAAATAGAATATATTGAAGTGAATAAAATTTACTATAATGGAAGATGGATGCTGGTGAGATAGATGTCATTCAATGTAAAAGGGGCCACTAAGTGAATATGTAACACACAAAGATAAGATTTAATGAAAAATAAATGATTCTTGAGATATATAAGCTTATATCAGTCACAAAACAAGTTATTTTGTTAAAGTAGAGTTTGGAATGAATTTGTATAAGTTTGGTTTAAATTTCGAAAATCTGCCGTTTTCTGCAGATCCAATGCCACCATTTGAAAGAGGAACGCCGCTGGCATAGAAGACAGTGTAGGGGTGATCAGTAGCATTTTCTTTAACACCGGAGTCAAACGCCACCAGTGTAGCTTTCGTTTGGCCGGTGTATGTGTGTTGGAGAAGCATGCTGGAGTTTTCTTCTCCGATGAATGCCGCCAGCATATGTTCATGTTTTGCCGGTGTTGAGTGTATACGGGCAAATTTTAAAACGTATGCCACCAGCATATATATCAGTTTTGTTGGCATAGGATGAAATTCTATATATACGTGAGTGGCTTTGACAGTTTTCGATAGACTTCTTTTTTCTCGTTCGTTCTTCCTTTGTTCTAAGTGTTTGGCATATGATCTTTGTGCTTAAAGTCTTGTGAGGTTTAGGATTGATTCCGGTAAGTATTCTAACCATCTACAACGTGTTTTCTACGGATCTAAGCATGATTTCTCTTAAGGTTTTGTTGATTCTTGAAGAATTTATGGGAGAAAAACCCTAACTTTGGTTGGAATCCGAATTTGTGGATGCGAGTCGGGTTTTGGTGATCCAAATCAGTAAGTGTTGTCTTTTCGTTGATGGGTTTAAACAATGTATGGTTAGATGATCCTTATATGTTCTTGTTGTCATATAATATTAAGGTTTTAGTGAATTATCGGTATTGTGGACTTGTTGTAGGTTGTGATTGGAGAAGATGGTGCGAATTTTGGAGCTTCCTTATCAGGTTAGAGTTTTAGGAGATTATGAAATATTAGGGTTTGTTCCTTTTACCGTGCTTTATACATCTGTTTATGTATATATGCTGTTAATAGGATAATTGGAGATTTTGGTGTTTGATTGTCGATGTTAATTGAGGAGTTGTAGAGATTCGTATTAGTGTTGTTGTTGTCAATATTGGGTTTGGTGAATTTGGATTAGTATTTCTGAGATTGAAAAGGTACGACCAATCTATGTTCGCTATATTTGCTTATAAGATTAGTTTTTCTTGTTGGCTGTAGGAATAGACACATAATGAACATAATTCTATTTGGCTTAATAATTATCTACTGGGTTATGATTGGCTATGATCAGTAAAGACTTAATAGACAGTGATACTGATGTGACACCCTGATGATCTTAATGTGAGGTTGTCTCTAGTGGACTCTTGCTTTGATATGATTATGGTAGATTTAGGTGATTCGGATTCAGGATGTTTAAGGAGTACCCACTCATATATATATGTATATAATTATCTTATTTTCATAGAGTTGGTTGATTTTTAATAGGAGTCTGAGTAACTTCGAGTTTAGCACTAGTGTACATAGTTCTGGACTGTGTTGATTTGCTAGCTATAAAAAGATAATAAATTGACTGCCTGTATTAGATAAGTTGCATTTAATATTTACCTGTTGATTGTGCATATGCATTTGTTTGTATGGATTGGAGTTATTGTACTGGGCTTTGCAGCTCACTCTTTTAAAATTTCAAGTACAGGTAATGAAGATGTAGTTTTTGATGTTTCTAGATATGATCTTTTCTTTGATCATGGGGATGGTGTTAGTAGACTTAACTACCCAGCTGAGGATTAGACTTGCTGATTATGAGAGTTTGAAAGAGAAGATGTGTTTAGACTTGTTGAAGGCTTAGAGTTTATGTTCATGTTTCTATGTCCTATAAAGTTTCTAGATTTAATATCGTATGAAGGTTTAAGTTATATTTGGAGGATTTTTATGTAAGTAGTGTGTTTAGTTTTATGTTGATGTGTTGGCCTGCAGTTATGCCAACTTGGATGTATGTATGAATCAGGAGTTTTATGGAGTATATGTTTCCAGGTTATATAGGTTTTGTATTTATTGTGATACCATATGTGTGTTTATAGGTAATTATTGAATATTTGTGGATTTAGAGCCTTAGCGTGTTCTATTCAAGAGATGACACGTGGCGGGTTGTAATGCTAATATGTTAGGGCGTTACAGAATGTATGATGAAAATTTAAAATTTAAACTATGAGACTAATTAATTTATTACACAATTAAATAAAAAAAAATGATAAGTTGTGTTATAATACGAAAATATTTCAATATTTTAGCTTCATGTTAAACAAATTATATATTTGTTGATATTTAGGTGTGAGAAAAAAATTAATAATACTAAAAGAATAAACAATAACCAAAAAACTAATATGAAAAATATGGTTAACCAATCAGTTTTAGTTTAGGATCATGGTTTTTATTTTTATTTTTTTGTTTTCGGTTTTGGTTTCAAGTTGTAACCATGAGAAACTAATGGTTAACAGTTAACCAGTCTTATATTTATAAGTATAATATATATAATTAATTTTAAAAAAATAAATGGATAAAGTTGAAGCTCTAAAATCTAACTCCTATAACTTTTCTCTCTCTTTAGTCGTTCCCATCTGATATAGATCTCAACACCACTCCTCTTAGTCTCTACACGAATGCTATCGTCGGACGTCCAACCTTTCCTCTTCACAGTCTCAATAAAGACAAGCTAATAAGTTATATTCCTAATATGTCATTGCTTTTATAATTATTTAACTTGTTGATTTGCAATTTTTTAATGTAATTATGATATTTAACTTATTAATTTGCAATTTTTGAATGTCATTATGAAACAAATTTTTTTTTAACCTTTTATGGAATAATTGAAAATATGGTTAATTACAACTGTTGGTTAACCATTATATTAACAGGTTAAAAACCAAAAATATTAACAAAAAAGGTTAACAGTTAGGGTGTTTAACTGTTAATAATAGATTGATTTAGGTTTGAGATTTAAAAAAATCAATTATTTTAGTTTGGTTCAAAAAATGCGGTTATGGATTAGTTAACTAAATCATGCCTACCTCTATCGATATTAATGATGAATAAAATTCGGGTTAAAAACTTTTATTCAATCTAATTTTCTTATTTCTTTGTAAGTTTAATGTATTTTTTAAAATTTTATTTAATAAGTAACTTATACGTATTCATACTTTCAAGAAATTATGTATTTTATAGAAGAAAGAGAAAAAAAGAAAGAAAGAAAGAAAGAAAAAGATACCATGTAATCATTCATAGTGTGTATGGCAAAAAAAAAAATCATTCATAGTGTAAAAAGCTATAAAAATTCTTCTTTCTTTTTTTTTTTCCTTCCCTTTTCCTTTTTCTTCTCTCTCTCTTCTTTTTTTAAGTAACTTGGCATATAAATTATTGTTACATATTCATTAATTTAACTAACATGGGATTTTTTTTTTTTTTTTTGGTCGATACTAACTTGGGGGTATGATAGAGTGAAATTGTTAAAAAATTTATCATATAATTCTTTTGTCAAATAATTATTGTGTTATTAATTCAAGTTTTATATAAGTCTTTTCTTTTATGGTTATCATATTCATGTAGTCAAATCATATATTTGTTCAGATATTTTAACTTAAATAGTGCAATTTTTTTATTTTTTACATACAAAAATTAACTTTTATTTCCACTTCCCTAAGTTAATTATTTTCTTTCATAAATATTGGTTGTTTATACTTTATACCATATGATATGATAACTTTACTTTGTTTGAAATTCTATTGCATCACTATATTTGAATCATTCACACGTATCATTGGTGCGTTGCCTGTTAATATACATACATATGATAAAAATTGCTATAATATATATTTATTTCATTCATGGAAAAAATATAAATAAGCTATATACATGACACCTTTTCTTTAGTTAGGAAAAATTATAGTTATGTTACAATGTGTAAAGACTAAAAAAAGAAAAAAGCAATCTATTTATGAAAACGAAAT
Organism: Combretum micranthum; assembly: GCA_024138025.1. Taxonomy (NCBI): domain Eukaryota; kingdom Viridiplantae; phylum Streptophyta; class Magnoliopsida; order Myrtales; family Combretaceae; genus Combretum; species Combretum micranthum. The sequence goes on from JAMXBD010000592.1 coordinate 345,482, forward strand.
TTAAAAATGACATTGTGTGATATGACAAATCCTTATACAACTCTAATGCAACTCAAGTGAACTCTTTAGGATATATAGTTTATTAAATTTCTAAAGTTAATCCAAATTTATGAAAACAATTTAAATAGATTAAGACAGCCTCATCTCTACCTCGCACTCTCTCCCCCTCTAGCAAAATATATCACAATAAGGAGTTTTAAACCCCTTTTCCATATAGTTGATAAACTTATAGGTTAAAAACAAAATGCACATATTAATTTTATTAAATATATGTAATTTTTCTTTTGACAGTTAAAATATGTAGAATATACTTAATATGATAAGAAATCATAAACTAGAATTGTATAAAAACATTTGATGGATAATTCTAATAGTCCAAAAGTGTACACACACGCACACACATATATCAACATCTTCCATCCAACATGAGTCACCTTCTAAAATACTGTCATTATTATAGAATTTCTTCATCTATCATAACAAATATTACTAAATAGATTAGATATATATATATATATATATTTCTTTTTCCAACACATCTATGGATGTTCATGGCGTACTAGTATATTATAGTAGCGCGGCAATAACAAATCATTAATTTAGTCTCATTAATCTCCCGCATAAATAATTTAATAGAACATTGAAATAGAGATGCATCCACACAAATAGAAATAGTTTTATAAAAATTAAGAAAAGATCGATTAACAGAAAAAACTTTTAGAAAAAATTCACTTTTCCTAAACTGTAATGAATGAGAAAGAAGAAATTTTGTTCCAAATGTAGAAGATCTTCCTAGCTAGTGAAAGATTGGTTGTCCTTGGACTACCTATCTTTGACAACACCATCCGTTGATTGATGGTGTACCACATAAGAAAGTGGTAATACATGTAGTAGCTCATGTGAGATCGTAGTAGTCCCACAATTCGGTGTGACACACTCTCATTGGAGGGTGATGCCACAGATAGATGATCCTTAGACCATCCATCCTTCTTTCCTCCTAGCGGTCGTCATGAATTTATACATCCATTTATACATGCAATATTGCCTGCATCTTACTGGCTAGAGGCTGCATCTGAATTATCTTACACTGTGTTTGGTATAAGAGAATTAAGAAGGAATGATTTGGAAAGGAAATAAATGGAAATGATTAAATTTTATTCCCCTATTTATTTTAAAAGGGAAAGATGGGAGAAAGAAAATAGATATAATATTTTTCCTAGATCCATCATTTTTTATCTCCTCAAAAATGGAGAGAATTAAGAAAGAAAGAGAATTTTTTTTTTGAAATTACTCTTATATAATTCATTTTAAAATTATTTATTATCTTTTAGTGGCATATAAGTAATTTATCATTATATCTCATTTTTCCTTTTATAATAATTATGATTTCACCCACTTTCATGTCTTTCATTATCTAAACACATGAAAACATTAAATTTTTTTATTAATTCATTCCCTCCACTTTTTTTCTTCTTCCATAATATTTCTTATCTAATTCATTCTATCATGTCAAACAAACTTTTATTAGTCTTCTGGTTTCGTTCTTCAATTTTTTCTATGCAGTTCTGTTGGTGGAATTTTTGACAGCATCTCTAACTAAATAAAGAAAAATTGTTTGGTCCCATGACTGTTATAATGAGACCGATACAGTGACACTATTAAATGATTCAAATTTAATTGATTAAAATTCTCAAATTTTTCACATTACTTTTATTATAATTAATTTAAGACCGGGCCATATGAGCTCCCTAATTAAATTAGCCGTGCCCTAAAATTAAATCAATTCTGTTGGTGGAGTTCATTCTTTAATTAAGGCGGCTGTGCTGTATTAATTCCCTAGACCTCTTGTTTACATTTGCACTGTGTGCTGTATAATTCTCTAGGCTTTCCATATCTTTTTTCAGCCAAATTCCTGGGGCATTCTATAGGTTTCCAATTGCAGAATAAAAATAAATCATATCTAAACAGTCCTCACGTTTTTGCCGAACCTATGGGGCATATGTTCTGTAGTAATGGTTGAGAGAGTTTTAAGTCGGCATTTGTTCTACAATATCGAAAAACCACCTTAACATTTAAAGGTCGCATCATTTTATTTTTTATATTATTTAAACAAGAAACGTTTGATTAGAATAAGTTTATAAATAATTAGGAAATTATATAAGGAAATATAGTATAAAAAAGATGATAAAATGGGTTTAAGATACGTGGACATGAAAGTTAGGTGTTTAAGGCTTGGGATGCAATTATATTGAAATTATATTCAAAAAAGTTTTATAACAACGTGCATTTATAAAATAAAAAAAATTAAGAAATTCATTTAATTCAATTAATTATCTTTGTTTAGCAGCAGTAATTATAGGATAGGTGCGGCATAACTAGTAAAGACAGATAAAAAATTATTTTAGTTGAATATATTTTCATTTCACATAGTGGTATCAGCCATATAACATGAAAAGGTGATGTTCTTCCTTCTCTATATAAGCAAACCACATTGTAGGAAAATCATCAACAAAAAACATGGAGATGAAAGTAGAGGTTGTGAAGAGAGAGACCATCAAGCCATGCTCTCCAACTCCTCTCGAGTTGAGACATGTCAAACTCTCCCTCTTTGATCAGATTACCCCACCTCTCTACATTCCATTCTTTTTATTTTACTCCGCTGGCGATGGCGCCGATCGACACACCAAGTCCACCAAGCTAAAAACATCACTAAGCCAAACACTCAAACATTATTATCCACTTGCTGGGAGAATTAAGGATAATTCATACATCGAATGCAACGATGAAGGCGTGGATTACATCGAAACCGTAGTCCACGCCTGTCTTGACGATTTTCTCAAAAATCCAGTCATCGTGGAGCTCCACAAGTTCGTTCCATCAGAAAGGAGATTCTCAGGAATTGCAAGTGGGAGTCTGCTCCTCGTTCAAGCAAATTTCTTCCAATGTGGGGGTCTAGTCATTGGGATTTACATGTCCCACAAGGTTAGCGACGCTTCCACCTTAAGCGCATTCTTGAAAGCTTGGAGCGGAGTCGCACATGGATCCTCTGGAATCGTAATCCCGGAATTTTCCATAGCTTCCATGTTTCCGCCGCTTGACATACCTGAGCTCGAACTGCCCTCAATAGACCCTGAGATAAACAAGTGCATCATGAGAGATATGTCATAAGACCTTCTGCCATATCTACCCTGAAAGATAGAGTTGCGAGCGAGACTGTTCCTTATCCCGCCGCCTTAGAAGCTGTGGTGAGTCTCATATGGAAATGTGCAATGAAAGCATCTGGCAGACCACATACTGTGCTTACACAGTTCGTGAACCTCCGTAAACGATTCGAACCCCCATTGTCTGACAGTTTGGCTGGAAATCTTGTGGGGTATTTTGCTGCAGAAGCAAAGGGAGGTGAGTTTAGTCCACAAAACTCGGTTGCAAGCATGAGGAAAGAACTAGAAAAATGTAGAAATTTTGTGGAACAACTTTTAGGAGAAGATGGGGTTTCGGTGTTGTTTGGAGCAGCTGAAAAGTTTGGAGAATTACTAATGAATGATCAAATCAATCACTATAAATGTACAAGTTGGTGCAAGTTTCCTCTCTACGAGGTTGATTTTGGATGGGGAAGTCCTACATGGGTGAGTACGGTGAATACAGACGTAAAGGACGCTGTGGCTCTGTTAAACACTAAAGATGGTGATGAGATTGAATTTTTCGTGGCTTTAAGTGAAGAAGATATGGCATTGTTCAAAAAAGACGAGGAATTGCTTGAATTTGCTATTTGTAATCCCAGTGTCATATAATTAGTTGTGTTTTTTCTTTTCTTTTTTTTTTCCTGATCTACTTGGGCTAATAATTTGTGTTAGTAGGCTGTGTTCATGTCATTATCACATGTTAAATTTGTGTTGGTGTCAATGTCTTTGCATGTCATGTTGTGTTTTGAGGGAAATTATTGGCATAAGTCTCCTTTTTTGGTAGCTTAAATATGGACTTGGTTATATTGTGATATATTTCATTGGATTCTGATATGATTTATTGTGGTAAGTGACAGGTTTCGTCCAATTACGATGAGTTTTATTAGATTATGGTAGGTTACTTTATATATATAGTGGGATCCTTTGGCGACTTATCCCAATAATATTTCTTGTTTTTGTTTTGTATTTTCTTTATAATGTACTTTGAATCGCATGGTGTTAATAATTTTCAGCTTGATGAAGCATAGCTGTAGTCTCTGAAGGAGGTTGAGTACACACAACAATAAATTGTACACGGGGCTTCTTTTCCAAGGAGTCAATAATGTATCTCTACCATAATAATCATGGTCAAAATAATTTTATTTGATGTAAGTTTGTAATGAATTTTCTTTTCCGAAGTAACTTCCAATAAATGAAATCTCATTAATGTGGTTATAGCTTTATTTTTCAGAATCATGTTATGGTCATGTATTCGATTATGAAGCTTTGCGCATTTTTTTACGTATAAGTGTTTTCTCATTACTAGTATATGTTTGAATTATTTGGTTTTTTATTTATATCTATACCTCATATGCATTTGTGTCTTCACGGTATCTTATTTGTATTTAATCTGTTTGGTCTGTTTATTAGTAAAAATGTTTATTTCTCATCTATATATATTTCTGACAAATAGAAAACAATGGCATGCCAAAAAAAAAAAAAAAAAAAGAGAGCCTAAAATAGTTTTCCAACGAATGACTTTGAATGTGATCATATTGAATATTCCAATACATGATATAGGAAACTAATATTACACACAAATGTTTTTATAGACAAATATATGTTTTCTAAACTCTTATACTCGAAGCAGCTCATAACTAAAACGAATGTATTGACTCAAATTTATAGTAGACTCTAATATTGTTGACAACCACTACCATATATGTATGACTAATAGGTACTTGAGAAAGCTGAGTAAAGACTGGTCAGTGGCAGTCTCATATTTACAGGTCCTTATCTCGAAGGAAACAAGCTAAGTTGAGGAATTCAGGACCTTCAATGCTGAGTTAAGCTAGTTTTTGACTAAATTCCTTTGTTTAGGGTCTCAAACGACCTTTTTTTTATATTTTAGGTACGTTTTATTTTTGTTATAACTTTCTATACTTATCGTTTTGTACGTTGTCTGTAGTGTTTTATTTATCTTTTTTTGTGCTTCGTTTTAGGACGATTTTAATTTTGGCAGTTTCGATTTTATTTATGGCAGCTTTTAAACTAGCTTATGTATTGTATGCCCTAGGCACAAAACTCTCAATCATCATCATAAATATAATATTTGAGTCGTCATTACTCTTTTTCTCCAAAATTCTCGAATTTCATATTTCTTCAAATTTTGATGCTAAATACCTAGGAATTCTCCAAATTAATTGGTTATTGAGGATCACACTCTGGCAATCTACGTGAATCAACGGTTTACGATAAACCCTAACTTTATTCTGCTGTGTTAATTGGTATTAAAACCGTGTTCACTCTTGGTAACAATGGCATCGTAGATAAGCTAATCAAGTTGTGTTGTAATGGATGAGATCCACGATCGCAAATGATCTAGATCAAAGGATGAGGCAAATGATTGATAACTAGCTAGTGCAGCGTTAGAATAGGTTAGAAAGGGCTGTAGATTGATTGATTGAAAGAATAGGTGCGTTGATGGAGAATCAAAGGAATGAAAACCCTAAATGGGGATGAAACGCTAATCGATTCCAAATGTGGATGAGGCAAAGGATGATTCCTCTTCTGTTGAAGAGGATGAACATCATGATGAAGTACCATGCATGTGTGGTAGGCCTCGTGTAAGGAAGACCAGAGGCGTTGGAAAGTTGGTATGAGAACAGAGATACAGAGTTTCATGGCAACCTCCAACCAGAGGAATTCTTGGATTAGTTGGCCACGATTGAAGAGATTCTGGAGTTTAAGGGGTTTTGACAAGATAAACGGGTGCAATTAGTAGCAACCAGACTTCGTGGTAGAGCCATAGCATGGTGGCAGCAAACAACATTGACTTAGTATAGATTGGGAAACCCAAAATCACTTGTGGGAAAAGATGAAGGAGCACATGTGAGCAACGTTTTTGCCCTACAATTTCCAGCGCATATATATCAAAGGCTGCAGAATCTGAAATAGGGAAATAGGTCAGTTGACAAGTACACTTTTCAATTTTATCAATTAATAGCTAGAATAAGATTCAAGAAACGAAGGATCAATTAGTTGCAAGATACATTAGAAGGTTAAAGTTGCAGATTATGGATACTATTATTTTATTTGATCCTGTGAGTGTATTTGCCGCGTACCAGAGCACACTTATTGTAGAAAAACAGCAGAGGTAATCGGGAATTGGTATGGCTAGCACTAGTGGGGGCGGTAGTAGTATCAGTGAGGTAAACTGTGCTGGAAGTGGAAGCCCAGGTAACAACACTTATGGTTGTGTTATAAACATAAGTAGTGCTAGGACTAGTGGGATCAAATGCTTAAGTGTGGTAAGAGTGGTTATTGACAGTTAAAGTGCACAAAACAAAAGAAAAAGGCACTTTGTTCTTATGAAAATGTTGTTTTTTACGATAAAGAAGAGGATGATGAGTCTGTTTTTGAGGTAATTGGTGATGGAGGTCAAGTTTTTATGCAGAATTGGGCAAAGAAGAGATTCTAACTAGGGATGGAAAAGAGACTTTAGTGGTAAGGAGGTCATGTATGACTCCCAAAGTTGTTGAGGAAGATTGGTTGAATACAAACATCTTTTGGTCTACTGTACAATTCAGGGCAAAGTATGTAGGTTCATAGTAGATTCTGGCAGTTATGAGAACATCATATCAATAGAAGCAGTGTAGAAGTTGAGCATTAAACCAAGTAACACCTTAAGCCGTACAAATTGGCATGGTTGAAGAAGGGAAGTTAGGTAATTGTTTTTAAATGGGTACTAGTTTCATTTTCCATAAGCTCTGTATACAAAGATTTTGTATGGTGTGATGTAGTTGCAATGGATACTTGCTACTTATCATCAGGGGCATGTCAGTACAATAGGAATGTGACGCATGATGGTAGAGCTAATGCTTTGTGCATAAGGGAGTGAAAATTGTGTTGATTCCTAATAAAGAGATTGTTGAGTCCAAAACTGTAAAACAAAGTGATAGTAGTGATGTGTTATCTATGGCTAGATTTGAAGAAGAGCTATAAGATGCAAAAGCTGTTTCTAACATGGTTAGAATAGAAGTATCCAAAGAGAGTAGACAATGAATGGAGTGATGAAGAATTTGTTGTAGGAGATTTTGTATGGGTTGTTGTTATAGAGGACTAGTTTCCTCATGGGGATTCACTAAACTTTCAACTAGGAAGATTGGACCAGTGAAGATCGTACATAAGATCAACCCAAATGTATACATGTTGAAGCTACCTAGCTACTTTCGAATTGATAATATATTTAACGTGAAACATCTCATTCCTTACACTAAAGATATTACAAACAATAAGAATTCGATGGCGAATTATGTCCACCAGGGAGGATGATGAAGTGGCAAAAAAGTACTCGAGAAAGCAAGTTAAAAATTGGCCAGTGACAATCTCATAATTACAGGTCCTTATCTCGAAGGAAACGAGTTAGCTCAAAGAAGTTAGGACCTTCGGTGCTGAGTTAGGCTTGTTTTTGACCAAATTCCTTCGTTTACGGCTTCAAACGGCTAATTTTTATATTTTAGATAGGTTTTATTTTCAATATAACTTTTTATAACTTATCCGTTTAGTACGCTATTTGTGGCGTTTTATTTGTCTTTTTATGTACTTCATTTTAGGACCCTTTTAATTTTTGGCAATTTTGGTTCTATTTATGTATCTTTTAAGCTAGCCTTTATATTGCATGCCCTAAGCACAGAACTCTCAGTATTATTAAAATACAATATTTAGCATATTGCTCTTTTTCTCCCCAAATTCTTGAATTTCATATATTTCTCGATTTGAATGCTAAATACCTGGGACTTCTCATAAGCAATTGGTATTTGAGGATCACACTCCGGCATTCTGCATGAATCAACAGTTGATGATAAACCTAACTTTATTCCGCTGTGTTAGTTATTAATCAACTTGAATCTAAACTAAATCAACCTACGGTTTATAGTTGTATAGTGCACCAACGTGTTCAGCCACCAATTAAAAATATATCCAAGATAATGAATAACGTTGGTCTCATGTAGATCATTTAACCTAAAATTTTAGATTTTCAAACATAGGTGAATTGAAAATCTCAATAGTGAAAAAAATTACATAACACGGATATGTATGCATAACGCATGATACCCAAACAAAATTTTGATCCATTAATTGTGATGTTTTAGTTACATAACAACGACAAGTAAATTCGACATCTGGACAACCGCGAGTCAATATGTGTTAAAGTATATATGAGTTGATGTCTAATTTTTTTTTTTTTTCTTTTGGCCTTTACTTGATGTCTAATTATTGTGATATTTTATATTTTGTTTAAACCACAACTAAGATAGTTAATTGAGGGGATAGGTTGGATGATTATGTTAATTGGCTGTCAATTGCTTAACCTTAAAGAAGGGATATGTTTGATTAAATATCGTTTTCAAGTCATGTAAAAACTAGTCAGGATTGGATTAATCATATATCAATTTTCGAAGACATTATATAAGTATAATCGAAGTATTGTTCTTTTACATTTGGTTTATGTAATAGTTATTCCACATAAATTCTATTGTCGAATAAATAATTGATTAAACAAATGAAATAGCTATTCTTAAGTTTTTTTTTTTTCTGCTTTGAAATCTATCTACACGATCCTCATGATATCAACTAAAATCAATATTTTAAATAATATGATGGTCTTTTATCAATATAATTCTAAGTATAATAAATAGAATGATAATTAAGCAATTGTTATGACAGGCTAATAAGGCAATACGCAAACGTGAAAGGAAACTAGTATTCAATACTTAGGATAGTTTTAACTTTTCAAAATACAAGAAAAGAAAAGGAATTGACTCAATGCAAATATTAAAATTAATATAACTATGCAAAAATATTAGGAAACATTAATATTTATGTACAATTCAAGAAAACGGAAGGATTCCATAGAAACTTAGATAGGAGAGGGACTAATGTACTTGAGAGTTGTTACTCAAGATTACAATCCTAGACAAAAGTTGGTTTGTAAACAGATTGTGGCTATGTAACAAAATATAGTTGTGACAAATCTACTAGTAGTTGTACAAGTGGTTACAAGTAACTGATGTAACAAGGAATATAAAGAGAGCAAGAAGAAGATAAATGGGGTTAGACTTCACAAAAAACATTAGTAAATGCTTAACACATTTAGATGAAAAGGAAGAAACAATTAGGTTTGAGAATCGTATCTAATTAAAGATTTGGAAGAGTTATGAGGAATTAAAGAGAAAGGGCAAGTGAGGATTTATATCTCTCAAATACGAAAAAGTATCTCCATAGAACAAACGGTTTTGGAACATTGGCTGGCATAACAATTTTGGTGCTTTCATCTTTCAATCATGACGCTAAAACTCTTCATGGATGCAAACATTAGACATGGACATGTTTAAAACAATTTGCTAGCAATTCTACATATTCATGGCTTAAGTGCTCAAATGGATAAATTAGAGTTAAATGAGAATCAAGATACCACTAATCATGAATCTCATATTAATCTTGATTCATCATCTTTAAAGCACTATTAATTCAGAATCTTTAATGAAAGAAATCAAGCTTGAAATTCCTAAATTTTAAGGTTTGGAATTTTTGGTTGGATTTTGAAAATGAAGCAATTTTTTACATTTCATAAATTAAAGAAGTGTAGCGATTATAACCAACATAGTACCTTAGAAGATGTTCTGTTACAAGGGTATAAACAGATGTACATAAATATGCAATTTAGTTCATGGTAGAAGTTTATGGAAGGTTCTTTCCAAGATTTGATCCTTCAAGCTATGAAAATTTACAAAGTACACTTGAAATTATTTCACACTTCAAGTGCATATTATCAATTCATTGCTAAAAAACTAGATTTAGAAACAAAAATTCTATCTTTGAATATAAATTTTTGTTACAAAAATTATATCGTTGATTCTATCTATAGAAATATAACTACTCCATCAATTTTCTATCGTAGAATTTTTGTTTTAAAAGCCATTTTTTAATGGTGATTTCAATTTAGATCTTTACCTAATGAGGCAATAGAGTTATCCAAATCATTCTTTATCAGTTGTTTCATTTCATATGTTGTAACCTATAATAAGAAGAGAAGTTCAAATTTCAAAACCTAAAGATTTAATGGATGCCATCTAGTTAGCTCACATGCATGAAATAAATTGAATAATTAGTACAATACCCTTAAACTCTTTGTTTTAGCTTCCACTTCATCCATGCCCAATAAGTCATCTCCATTACAACTTACAAAACCACAATCATTTGTCTCTGTAATATAAAAATAAGTAAATCATAGCGAAAGGCAAAGTTGTCATATATTGATAAATAAGAGGGTTATATGGTCCACTATAATATGAATAATAATAAAATGGTAAAATAACTCTTTCCCTCCCTCACCTAATAGAATACATATTTTTTTCTTATCATAAGAAGACAAACCCTAAAACTCCATCAAGCTTGTATCTTGTTTTAAGGAAAATAAAATGTCAAATATTTAGGTAACTTTGCTCTTTTTCAATCCTTTATCAATAAAAAAGGGTTGTCTTTTTCAGAGTTTTCTTGTTGATGTTGAAGGGATTCAATCTAGGAGAGAATTAGGAAAAGCCCTAACTTTTGGTTTTGTGGCGGTTGATTGTTTGCGAAAGAAGAAGGACGTTGTTTGTTACAAGTAATATGGTTATAAAAGCGTTTTGCTCTGATATGTACGTTTATAGAGTTTTCGTATGGTAAAAGATAAAAAAAAAAAAAGGAGTTTTGAAGCCTTTCACATGTTTTGGATCTAGCCATGACCCAAGCTGTGATCTCCTCAAGTGTGTGGAATCCATGCCAATCACACCTATGACTTAGGCCATGATGGCCGTCATTGCCTACATCACGATCGTGACAAGGGTTGTAATGGTTGTCATGCCCCTATAACTGGCATAACGATGGCGTTATGTTGAAGTTTTTACTTCCTAAGCCTATCATGCCCCTTATCATGGGTGAAACCAGGGAAGGGATTGTGTAGCCTTCTTTAATCCATAATTTTTATCTTCTTAAACTCCTTAACTCTTAGTCTATCTTTTAGTAATCCTAAATCTAAGTAAGGCATATCTAGACCTAGAATAGTTGTAGTTCTTAATAGTTTAAGAGATTATATAACCTTAGAAATATGTTTTTCTTTTGAAAACAAGTTTTGAGTTAGTTTTACTTTATGTGATCAGGTGTTTTTAGTGAAGTTAAGTCATTTGTTCTAAATATTGTTTCAGGTACGTCCTTATCTTGGTTGTTGTTTGTGAATAGGTTTAAAAACTGCAAATGAACTTAATGATATTCTACTTTTTAAATTGGTTGTTGCTTGTATTTGGCTGGGTCTAGTGGATTGGGAGTATCGATGCCATTAGGACGGCACTCTGATGATCTGTGTGTGTCATTGTCCTGAGTGGAATTGTGTACAGAGATGATTCTGGTAGTTTAGAAGTGGTACAAGTATGGTATCCAGGGTGTGTGGGGGAGTACCTAGCACTAATGTATTTATTTCATAGAGTCATGAGTTACTGTAGGTTTAGAGCTAGTTACAAATGGCTCTAAACAGTGTTGTTTGCTTAGCTAATTAAAGATAATAACATGTGATTAATGTTACTATGTTGCATGTAGATTTGTATGGTGCTGTTCATGTGCATGTGGTTGTGATTTGGCATACTAGGCCTTGCATTCACTTCTTTTATTTTTCAAGAACAGTTGATGATCTCATAGTCATTTATTCGTCAAGCTATGATATATACATAGATGATGGGAATGACGATAGTAGAGCCGATTTTCTAGTTTATTATTAGATGCTTAAAGTTGGATTTAGCTAGATTTGAAGACTTATGGAGTTTTGAATAGTTTTAAGACCCTTGTATATATGATTTATAAAGTTATGAGACCTTTTTTTTATGTTTTAAGTTTGATATAGCGTGTTCATCTCTAATGAGGATACATGGTGGGCTGTTAATACTCTCAATTTAGGATGTTACAGTATCAAGTACAAATAGTTAGTCTTTGTAAACAAACTCCACTATTAGAATCATTAACTCTTTACCTATCAAAAAGTTGACATTGGAATAAATGCAATGGAGGAGAGAAAAAAGGTTTGTGTTTTAATTGGGATGAGAAAATTAGTAAAAATCGCAAGTGTAAAGCTAGATAATTTTTGTTTCTTTTGAATGAAGTAAACTTTAAGATCAATATGCATATTAAAGAACTAATTATGCTATTAGTTATCATGCAATGAGTGGAGAAATTGTTTGCATACATATACAACTTAATTGAAAAAATAACAAATTTTAGATAGTTAATTGAAAAAATGGATAAAATTTAGGTACTAAATTAACACCTTTACAACTTTAGATAATTAATTAGTAAAATACGTAAAGCTTAATTATCATGTGACAATTACCTTTTTTGTTAGTATCAGAAACACTTTATTTCAAATTGATACTTAAATATAAGCAAAATATCAGAAAACTTGATGAAATATATACTTTCTTTCTTTAATGTTTACAACAGCCAAAGTGGGATTCAAATCTAAACTTGGTACCAAGACTGATGCCATTAAGTTACAAAACCATTAATATATACGCTTTAATTGGATTTGGCTAGTGATAATGTAATGATGACATAACTATCAAAAACTATGAAATGGGGATGTACTAAATAATTATATATTTATTTACTTAAAAATTAGAAATAAAATTGTTTTTCTTTGTCAAATTTCAAGTTATTAAATTATATGAAATCTTTAAAATTTCATAATATGATTTATGTATAAGTGATTATGATTAAATTGTTGTCTTTAAAATGAATAAATTTTATATAATTTAATTTTATTTATATTACACGAAAATTTTCGTTCTCTCCTTCATAAAAAATGGATTATTATATCAAAGGCCAGGTAATATGATAATATTTATATAAATGTTCATTAATTGGAAAAATCAAAAGGAAAATACAAAATAAGACTAGCTTGGACCATTCCATGTACACCGGCCAAATCCAACCGTATCCACCGTTTCCCGAAACTTGCAACAGTTATTGATTTTGTCCTGCCTTTAAGCTTTTAACTGAAAGGCTCTTAAAAGCTAAGTAAGAGTATTAGACGTTCTCTTAAAATCAAACCCGAAACTTATGGGACATTTATTATGTCTTACATAAGAGAATTATAACAAATATATGTTATTTGCTCTTCTAGAGGAATATATATAATATTTTTTTAAAACTTTTTTTTGTTAATTAGAAAATACTAGCCGATGATGGACCCGCACTGCGTGTACTAAAATTTAAAAAAAAAAAAATTGTATTACAATTTAGTGCATAAGTTATTAAAGGAATCTATCACCTTTACAATTTACTTATAAAATTAAAAAAAAATTATAAAATCGATCAAGTAAGTATATTTACGATTTAAAATTGAAAAAGGGAGTTAAAATACTTTTAGAAGGCAAAGCTAATCAAACTTCATCAACTGCAAATAAGGAAAACAATTGTCAATATATATGTATATATATATATATATATTAATTATTGCACATTAACATATGTTACATGATTAAATGTCGTAGGTGGAACAACAGACAATCTATTAACTGTTGAAATTAATACTGGTGGACAAAAGAATGAACTGAAGCAACATGTATTTGAAACAGAATGCAAACCAACCATAAAGGTAGAGCTAGACATCATGCCATATAGAACTATATTTAATCAACACAAAAGAATAAAAACATCCAGATCACTTGCATTTTCAAGTGGAATTTCAAGCCTAACCAACAGTTTAGAAAGTTCATGCAGGCTTTTGATTACACTTATACTTTATTTGGGAATTATCAAACCGTGACAACATCTCTACTAAACACCGACTAAAATAAAGCATGTTAGATAGATAATAGTTCAAGGAGACTGAAAGATAAACTCGAACAGTCTAAAGCAGAACGATATCCTATTAAAATTAAGGAAAACTTAAAAGAATAAAAGTTATAGTTTTTAGAAGCACCTAATATTTGGCTTCATAGGCAGTCTCATTCCTTAACATATATATTTTTATATACACATACAAAGGAATACAAAACACCACATTTGCAGCATCTCTATATTGGTTGCATTAATGAAACTAAAAATCTTGCGTCATGTCATACTGATGAACCCAATAACCATAGAGAGGTAGTCATTTAGGTATTATGAGAAAAATGCTTAAAAATTGGTTATTTTAACTCATCAAATTACGAATTACGAAAAAATACAACCCTTTTTTAAAAATTCAAGATCACTAAACTTTCTTATAACTGAAACTAATCCAGAGCTAAAGCTCATTTTTAAAATTCAGTGGTAGTTTCGCCTTATGTGTGAGTATGGCATAGTAACCATTAAAATAAAAAATTCTATTAACCATACAATGCATGAAGTAAAAACAATCCATCTTATTCCAACAAATTTTAAATTTTTTTTAAAATTTTATTAAATCTTTCTAAAAATTCTACCAATAGATGCCGTAAGCACCCTATCAAGAACTGTCCTATTGTAATAATCATAATAACAACTATAACATGAGTATTAGAATCTTTAGAAACTTTAATAATATAGCAAATAAAAGTCATAATACCATATCATCCTACAACTAATTCATTAATCTCTAGCGGAGATACTACAGGATCAAAACCCCAAACCGCGTGTCCTTGTTCAAAGTTTCTTTCAATTGCTTCTTTATGAACTGTGCAATGTTCTACCGTTTCATTACCATTAGCAATAAATTCATGGTCTCCTTTCAACTTATGCCTCGGAGACTTCTTCATTTCATACACATCATCCGATATTATGACATCCATATCAATACAAATTTCTCCTTCTCCCATTGATAGAGCGGTTCTTCGAAAAAGACTAATGCGACAGATCGCTTAACGATTTCCATGCATGAAAACATTCATTAGAAAGCAAAACCAAGCAATTCTATGTCTATCAAATCCAGTTTCGAGATTCAAACTCATGTCACATTAAATTCGTATTCAATTACTATACAACTTATCACCAGTGCAAATTAAAGTACAGTCTCTGTACTCATTAAACATTCAAAAAGCATTGGAAAACTGTAAGAAAAACAACATATATTAAAACGAATTAACGATAAAAATAACACACAACAGTGTAGGCTTTAAGCGTATTTTACCTTGAAAATGCTTTGTTAAATCGATCTAAATCCAGTGAATTTCATGATTGATTCTAAAAACTCCCTGGGTCGTGATGGGTTGATATTCTTTAGATGTGAGATTGATGATTTGAGCAGAAAATCGTAATCCTTGCAAAAGAGAGAGAGAATCACAAAATTCTTGAAATTCATCATAAAATCAAATCTTTTTTTCACAAACATGAGAATCCAATGAAATTATCTCTAAACTTTCACCCATAAACTACAAACAAAAAAAGGAAATTTTAGACTTTTAGATGCAGAGAGAAAAGAATTTACTTGCTCTTGAACCCAAAGAACTGAAATACAAACTTCCTATATCTACGAAAACGAAGACGTAAAACACTTTCTGTAGCTCTCTGTCTATGGACACGCAGTCAGTCCCTTTCTCTTTGTAAACAATACCTTGAATTAGTGAGAGAGGGAGAAAGACAGGGATTGAGAATAGTTTTCCAAAAAGAGAAAAGAAAAAGACAAAGAAAGAACTTCCATCTGTTGAGAGCAGTTACGTTGCTCAATGACAGAGAGTGAAGGAGGAAAAGAAAAATAGTATTTGGATGGATTCAAACAGAGATAAAGATAAATAAGTAACTGTAATCCTTTATCTTATCTTTGGTAAAGATAAATAAGTAACTGTAAACCTTTATTTTATCTTTTTTTTTACATGAATTATGAAAAGGAGGGTTGGATTCGCATCATAACAGTAATAGATATAGATATTTATATATATTTAAGCAAATGTAAAGGTTGCTTAAAAACAGCAGTAGCTTGCAGCATGTTGGTGAAGACCAGAGGAGGATGGTCTACAAATGGGACAATTTTCCTCTGTCTAGGCAGTTTTTTTGCCGGAATGTTCTTCATTAACAGGTTCTCTTTCATGGGGTCTTATCAATTTTCATGTAGATTAGTATTTGATTTCTCATCATTACAGTTTCTTCACGTTGTTATGACAAGAATCATGTTTAATCATTTGACCCTTTCATGTTTGGTGGCTTATGCTTGATTGTTCTTATTTGTTAATTGGTGATATGAACTAGTTCAATGGCTAGATTGCTCCCTCTATTGATGTTTATTTACAAATATTTATGACATTAATAAATGTGATGTGATTGCGGGCCATCCTTGGCACTTAATGCAATGAATAGCTTCCGAATTCGGTAATTGGTCTTAGGAATTTTTCATTTTGATCATGTTAGTTTTCTCAGGATGTGGATGATTACGTTTGATAAAAGCCCTTCAAATGATGGCACTAAGGAGCAAATGAATCGCTTGGGTTCTCAGGTTGTGATACACACCCAGTGAGTTTGTTTTTGCTAGTGAAAGCTCAGTGTATTTCTACAACGTTTTAAAGTGCTAGTAAGCCTTCCCCCAATTTGCTACTAACTTTTATATATTTGTATAGCATTTCCTTTGCATATATTAGAGGGACTGGCTTGGAAAATATATGGTTTGCAAAATGCATTGATAGTAATAGAACCTCATGTTATTGATATTTTGGGAAATAAGACTACAATAATCCGAAACTTTATTTGAGATAAGTAAAGTCTCTATATCCTTTGCTTTGTAAATACAAAAATCCCTAAAATAGAACTTTGTAATTTTTTATTTGATAATGAATTGAATAGATCAATCATTTTGATCCTTGCAACAAACCTTTTATAATATTTCCTAATTACTAATTTGCCTATCTAATCTCTAATATCACTATAGATACATAATAAAAAGTCCTTTTAAGGATATGGCAAAACTTCAAAACTTTATGCTATCAAGGATGATGTGAAACTCTTATCACTAGACATATAAAAAATTGTCTCTAGAAAACTTTAAAATAACACCTATTCTATTTTCCTTAGATCATGCTATCCAGACTGTTTTCTAGGTATTCTATTAAGTACTAGCTTCATGAATGATCAATATTGAAAACTTAATCCTATCACTTTTTCTATGTTTCCATATGGCAAATTGGGACATTAAGTACTCTAAGAGTATATAAATTTCGTTATCCTTATTTGATGACATTGTTTGATGCATATTGACACATATGATTGTAGAATAAATAACTTTTTAAAACAATTAACATTCATGCTTTACACATATAACACATCTTAAAATTTTGTTAACATACATTATATGTATGTTACACATGGCTTGTAATACCTGAAAAATCATTTCTCCATATTTACATATTTAATCACATGGGACATTTATACAACAACCATTTGCTTCCATGATAATATCTTCTTTCCTGTACTGCTACAAGAAAGCTATAACTAATGGGAGTCTACCTGCTGCTTTGGAGGATGGACATTCTATGCAGTAAGCTCTTCCTTTTCTTTAGTTCTCTTGTTTCCCTATTTTATAATATTTTTGAAATTATATACAAGCTTTTCCATTAAGTTAAAAATGTGTCCTAACATAAAATCAGGATGCCACATGGATCCTTTTCAGAAAGGGACAAGGGAATAGCTATTGCTCAAGCACTACATCCCCAGAAGATGAACAATGCTTCCAAACCTAAAAGCTTGAAGCATGTTCCACATAGAAGAAAGATTAAATATTTTATGGTGGTTGGTGTTAATACAGGTTTTAGCAGTAGGGATCGAAGAGATTCAATTCGTGCTACATGGATGCCACTGGGTATAAGAACCTTCTCTATTTAAACTGTTAGCTTGTTTCCTTTCTTTATCATGCTTTAATCATCTGAATGAGAATCAAAATGGACAGGAGATAAAATACTGAGGCTAGAAAAAGAGAAGGGTATTGTCATTCGATTTGTGATAGGTTACAGGTGAGATTTACTTTACCATAGACTAACTGGTTTGAATCAATCAGTTATGCATTTAATGACAATTTATACATTAATCTTATAACTGTTCATATGTTTTGTAACTAGTACACTACCCGGTGGTGATCTTGACAAGGCTATTGAAGAAGAGAACAAAACATATGGCGATTTTTTGAGGCTGGTAAAAGAATTTTGCTCCAAGAATGATATCTGCTTTTGGCTCTAAGGATTTTATGTGCAACTTGACCATTTCTATTTTAATTCTAGGAGGATCATCTTGAGAGTTACAAGGCACTGTCAGCCAAGACCAAAGCCTATTTTTCTACTGCTGTTGAACGATGGGATGCTGATTTCTATGTCAAAGTTGATGATGATGTTCATGTAAACCTAGGCAAGTTTGACTTAAGCAGTTGTTCATAGAACTCATGATTAGTCAAGTTACAATTTTTTCAATAGTGCATAGAACTCATGATCAGACAAGCTACGTTAAAGAAATAGATACTTCCCATTGAACAAAGTACATATATGTAATCTAAAATGATGATTGTAGTAACATAAGAGCACACATATTTAAGATCACTACACAATAATAGAACCTTTTGCTAACTTTTCCTATGTTCATGATAAATGTTCAAGAAAAATTATTCAAATGCATTGTGCATAATTTGATTCAGAAGTTTAAGGTCAATGAACCTATTGCTACATTTGCTTGCTTGTCTAAGAATTAATACGAGTCCAAGACTATTTTTGACACTACACAACACAAACCACTCCATAGACCTCTGAGTTAATGTTTTTTCTTTTTTCTTTTCTTAATTTGGCACAGCAACATTGGGACAAATATTATCTGTATTGCGCGGGATACCACATGTATATATTGGTTGCATGAAATCAGGTCCTGTTCTTTATCAAAAGTAAGTAGAGATTTTTTGTATGTCATTGGTTACCTGCATTTTTGGTTGGTGAATTATGGTACGTATCCTTATAGTTTCTCTGGAACAGCAAAGTAAGATATCATGAGCCTGAGTACTGGAAATTTGGTGACATCGGAAATAACTACTTTCGTCATGCCACGGGACAATTATATGCTATTTCAAAAGATTTAGCTCTATACATATCTACAAATAGGTAAGTTTCCATCCTTTGCTTCATGACAAGCTACATTAATCTATACAAAATTAAGATTTACAACCAACTTAAGGTTGTAAATTTCGCTTATATACTCTATATTAAACAATACATTTAGTTTGTCACTTTCATTTCATTTGTTGCATAATGGTAGTTAATTGCGGCTTTTGGCACGTGTGCTATCTTGCAATCATCGAAACAAAGATGCCCTTTTGATTTTTTGATCTTTTGGATTATATTTCTTTCACAGGAACTTCCTGCACAAGTATGCTAATGAAGATGTTTCGCTTGGATCTTGGTTGATTGGTTTAGAGGTACATCACATACATGACCAAAGACTCTGTTGTGGTACTCCTCCTGGTAAGCATGGAAATCACAGATCCATTACCAAGCCCATGTATAACTCTACTTATATGATCTTCTGTTAAACACTTTGTGTTTATGTAGATTGTGAATGGAAGGCTCTTGCAACCACATATTGTGCTGGATCATTTGATTGGAAATGTAGCGGGATATGCCAGTCCGTCAATAGAATTGTTGATATTCATAGTCGGTGTGCAGAACCCGCAGATGCTTTGTGGAGTACAAGCTTCTGAAGGCAAGAAACAAACCATTCTTTTTCTTCCCATCAAAGGACTTGTGGTGATAACTCAACATCGTTTTCTCAATATCAAAGTATAGAAGGATGAGAACCCGAAGATTGTGTGTAGGAGTTTTGGAAAGGAGTCCATTCTTTTGTGGTAGAAGGGCCATCTTGCAAGTTCTTGCCACCATATCGAATAAAGCTTCTAGGTAGCTGTTTTGCGGGCACTTCTGCTATATTGATGCAATAAAAACTTGTCTATTTGTGTATCTTTAAAATTTCTGTTTATTACATCAACAATCCTTTCAATTGCTTATCTCAGCTTTCATAGTACTTAAATCACTATTGATCTCCTTCAATGGTTTTATTTGATCACTTTTATGAATTAGAAGATAAAACAAATGAAACCTAACTAAGAAGATAATATGAAGGATCAGAAAATGTACCTACTTGAAAATTCTACTACTTGTGTAGGAAGAAGCAATGAAATGTTACTAATGTAGCCTTTTTTATATTCTACAAAATAAAAACATTTTGTAGTTGTTTAATTCTTTTTGACCATTTCCATTTCGATTTCGGAAAGAAAAGATATATGAAACTTGATCTTGCTTCCTCCCTTTTCCTATCATTTCTATATTTACCTATTTGGTGTAAACTTATATTGTGTTTGGATGGGTGAAAAAATGGCATAACACAATAGAAACTAATGGAAATAAAAGAAAATTATGTGTTTGGTGATTTCATTGAGAAATGAAAATGGAAAAATCCTAGACTTTAGAATCAGCCTTAAAACCTATCTACAGTAAGATTATAATTATTTAATATATTTATATTTATATTTATAATAAAATAAGTTTGGTTCCACTAGTCATATGGTTCTACATTGGTTTCTGTCTAAATGTGTTGGTTTTGTCTAATGTGTCTATTAATAAACTATTATATTTTAAATTTTCCTTGTGTCGTGCATAGAATTGAACAACTCTACAAAAAATTTCAAAAGTAGAAGATTTAACTCGAGTGAATCTAAGTTTCAGTAAGAAAAATCCCAAACTTTGGTTCATGCCATGCGAATTAAGAGAAATCCTATAGGATGATGATAATTATAAAAAGATTAAGAAAAAGAAACTTAGCTAGGTAGTAAAGAGATGATTCCCTTGTGACATGGACATTGATTATACTACATACAGGACATAGGAAAACATAAACAATGAATACATATTTATTCATATACATATGTTTTATAATGAGAATCTTAGGATTCTAATTTGGTGTAGTATATTGATTACATCTCTTGTGACAGAAATCTACACAATTTTCCATTTTCGCGAGATTGGATGGAGAGAAAGACACTTGGAGGAATAGCAATCTATATTGCAAGGTGCGAGAGCTTGAGCGGCTCCACCACAACCTTAATGCAACCTTTGAAACAAATAAGTGAAGTTATACCATGGGGGCCACACCGGAAGACGCATAATAAAACAAGGAAGGGCATCGGCTGAGATTGTGGACTGTACTACCACCACGGCTACCAAGGCTAGAAACCTCAAGCTTTTCCTAGAACCCATATATTCAATTGTTTTTTACTCAACAAAAGTCTGATCGTTGTAGGCTTGGCATGCTGAAGCAACGGAAATCATGCTGTATGTATATAGATACACGTACATGTAATACCTGTAACCCATCATTGTTGGCGAGGACTCCTAGAAAGTAGGAGTTTATGGCTGGTAAATGAATATCATTAATTAAGAGTTTTAGCTGTATTATAGGGTCAATGATTATCATTAGAAACAAAATCAATCGTCATTATAGCAAATTTGTATACTAAAAATAAAAGAGCTTGATTATGTACCCATGTATGTAGAAAAAAAAATATAAAACCTATAATATTTCTTTCTTATTGAAAATATGGTATCAGAGCAAGTTTTCAATTCCCATCCTCCTCTATACAGACAATACTGAAGCAAATAAAATCCTACAACACCGATATAGCTAGTGAAGATTTGCAGTCACTAAAACCTCTGAAATCTCTTCTTCATCTATCTTGTCAAAACTCACTACCAGAATGACGGAAATCCTATCTAAGAATTCGGTACAACCTCAACAATGGACATAGCCATTGCTCTAATAGGAATTAAATTAGATGGGACCAACTATGGACTGTGGTCTCAAGTGGTAGAGATGTACATCTTGGCAAAGACAAATTAGGTCATATCAATGGTGATCTGCCCCAACCTGCAACGATAGATCCAACCTTTTGAAAATGGCATACTGATGATGCCATAATAAAAAGGTAGCTCATTAACTCCATGGGCCCATCATTGATTGGGAATTTCATCAGATTTCTTATTACAAAAATGGTATGGATGCCATAGTAATAACTTATTTTGATAGGAGTGATGTCTCCCAAGTATATGACCTTCGACGCAAAGAATCATGGCTAAAGTGATCAGGTGGTTCATTGGAAAAATATTACAACAGTCTACAAGGATTATGGAGAGAGATTGACTTTCGAAGGCCAAATCCCATGTAATGCCAAGCTGATATTCAACATTATAACAACATGTTGCAGGAAGATCGAGTTTACATATTCTTGGATAGCCTGGATGACCGACTAGATAACATTCGTAGAGATATTCTGCAGATGCAACCATTCCCTACAATGGAGTAGGCTTATGCCCATGTTCAATGAGAAGTGGTGCGACAAGCAGTCATGATAGGAACTTTGACTGAAGAATCATCTGGTTTCGTATTTATATTAAAGAGTTTGAGGACTATAACTCCTTCCACAGCTTCCTCTCATAATGAAAGATCAAGTTCCTCTTCTAAAAAGAATGTATCTGATGGACTGAAATGCTCTCATTGTGGAGGGACTAAACATACCCAGAGACCTATTTTAAAATCCATGGATATCCTGAATGGTGGCATGAATTACAGTAAAAGAAAAAGCACAATGTTGAAGGAACTAATAACACAGGCAAGAATAAACAGATGACTAGAGGTCAAGGTTCAGTTGCCATTAGTGATATGACTCTTTCCTTAATTCCAGCTCAAGCTTACAATGTCAGCACTACTGAAATTTGTAAATCAGTCACAGATATGAATCCACATGAATTTAAAATAGACAATGCTCATGGCTAATGGATTCTTGACTCAGGAGGCTCTGACCATATGACTTGTGATTAAAATGATATCTCCCAAAGATCAAGCCTAGAAGAACCAACATTATAAATGCCAATGGAAAAATTTCCCCAGTAATAGGGGCTGGTACAGTAATAGTGGCACCTAATATGCCATTATCTAATACTCTTATTATTCCATCTCTTTCTCACAAATTAGTGTCCGTAAGTCAACTTACCAAAGATTTGAATTGTGTTGCAATTATCTATCCTAATCTTTTCCTTCTTCAGAATATTCTAAAAAAGGAGATTATTGGACGTGGTATTAAGAAGGGGGGACTATACTATTTGATGGATGTAAAGATCGGTACAGCATGTCATACTGCTCATCAGAATACGTCTAAGGAGGAGCAAGTTTGGCTTTGACATTGTCGGTTAGGTCATCCGTCATTTGGATATTTGAAAAATGTTCTTCCAGATTTATTTTCAGATATAGTAATTTCTCAATTTAAATATGAAACCTGTACTTTTGGGAAAAGCCATCGGGCTACTTATCCTTTGAGTTTTAATAAAAGTACCATTCCTTTTTCCTTAATCCATACTGATGTGTGGGGACCATCCTCAAAACCTAATATGCATGGTTATTGATGGTTTGTGATTTTTGTTGATGATTGCACACGGATGATGTGGTTGTATTTGTTGAAACATAAGGATGAGGTTTTCAATACCTTTCAGTCCTTTTATAACATGGTTTGCATACAATACTCTACCAAATTACAAGTTCTTCGTTCCGATAATGGCGAAGAATATGTCAACACGCAATTTAATGACTTTTTTCGTCAACATGGAATGATTCATGAGAAATCATGTTCGCATACTCCCCAACAGAATGGAGTAGCCGAATGGAAAAATTGGCATATTCTTGAGACTGCTAGAGCTCTTCTTATTGGGGCGAATATGACTAGGCATTATTGGGCAGAGGCAATTATGCATGCAATTTATGTTATCAACAGGATGCTAACGAAAGTTCTTGAAATGAAAACTCCTCTTCAAGCATTATCTCATTTTGTAACACTGCCTTCAATCTTGATGATGTCACCACACGTGTTTGGGTGCGTTGTATTTGTTTATGTCCAAGAGGATCAACACACAAAAATCAATCCTCGTGTTGTGGGGTGTATTTTCTTAAGCTATGGCCTACACCAAAAAAGGATATCACTGCTTCGATCCCACTCATAGGTGAACATATGTTGTTATGGATGCCACATTTTTTGAAACTGAAATGTTCTTTACTGCTAAGCTCTCCACTCTACCTTGTTAAGGGGAGAATTCTAGTGAAGAGGTGAATTGGATGAGATATGAGTGGCTAGGCTTTAATGAATATAACATTCAGAATGAGTCAGAGACAACTTCTTCAAATGATGACGTGCCCCCTTCTTCTCCAATAACCACTAATCCATCTCCTAAGAATATCATTGAGGTAAGTTCTCCATCAATCCTATTGATCACCAACCCTCTAATGACTTAGATACTGTTGCTTCTATACCTGGCTATAGATTACCTTACAAGCATAATTGTGGTATGCCCCCAAGACGATACTCTCTCGAGATGGAAGAACGACGATCTAAATATCTATTGCCAATGACATGTCCACTGGATTACTATCTGAATCTTTGAAAAGCTTTGCAAATGATCCCTCATCTCATTACACTCCCACTAATGCAGAAGAGGCATTACAGGACTCTAGATGGACTTAAGCCATGAAGGAAGAGATGGAGGCCTTGTTGAAAAATAAAACATGGATTCTTGCTACATTACCAGAAGGGAAGAAGACAGTAGGTGTAATGGGTATTTTCAGTTAAATACAAATTAGATGGATCTATTGAAAGGTACAAAGCTAGAGTGGTTGCCAAGGGTTACACATAAAATAGAGTCGATTATCAAGAAACCTTCTCTTCAGTGGCAAAATTGAACACAATTAGAGTTTTATTATCCCTTATAGCAAATATTAACTGGCCTTTACATCAATTTGATGTAATGCCTTTCTCCATGGTGACCTTGAAGAAGAAATTTAAGTGGATATCCCTCCTGGATATGCAGACTCTGACAATAAGGTTGTTTGCAAGTTACAAAGAACTTTATATGGGTTAAAATAGTCACCTCGAGCTTGGTTTGGAAGATTGAGTGTCACAATGAAGAAATATGGCTATCGACAAAGTAACAATGACCACACTTTATTCTTGAAACACCAACAAGGCAAACTACAGCTCTAATCGTCTATGTTGACGATATGCTCATTATAGGAGACGATATAAATGAGATAACAAAACTTCAATCTCAGTTAGAATCAGAATTTGAGATGAAGAATTTGGGAGGACTCAAATACTTCTTAGGGATTGAAGTTGCTAGATCCAATCAAGGGATATTTCTTTCTCAGTGGAAATATGTGCTGGATTTATTAACTGAAGTCGGGTTATTGGACTGCAAACCAACTGATGTACCTATAATTCAAAATCACCGATTTGGAGAATACTCAAATCAAGTGCCAATAAACAAAGGAAATACCAGAGGCTAGTTGGTAAGTTGATCTATTTATCTCATACCACCTAATATTGCTTATGTAGTTAGTGTAGTTAGTCAATTCATGCATTGCCCTCGCGAAGATCATATGAATGCGGTCATTCAGATTCTTCGATATCTAAAATCATCTCTAATAAAGGCATTTTGTTCTCTAAGAATGGTTATCTGAATATTGAAGGGTATACAGATGTGGATTGGGCTGGAAATATTTTAGATAGAAAGTCAACTTCATGCTATTTCACATTTGTTGGTGGGAATCTTGTTACATGGAGAAGTAAGAAGCAGAAGGTGGTGGCATTATCAAGTGCGGAAGCAGAATTTAGAGGAATGGCAAAAGGGTTATGTGAACTTCTTTGGCTTAAAATATGTTGTCTGAGATTGGATTTCCTCCTAAATGTGAGATGGATTTATTTGTGATAACAAAGCAGCTATTGATATTTCTCATAATCCGGTACAACATGATCGAACTAAGCATGTGGAGGTTACTCATATTCATCTAAAAACTTTCTGTCATAATATTTGTTCATAAGTGGTTAAATAAATATATTATTAGCAAACTACAATCTATAATGTATGTACAGATAAGGAAAATGATAAATTTGGTATCTTTAACTTTGCATAAAATTTTAATTTGTTACTTCAATTTGGAAGTGATCAATTTAATACCTGATCAAAGTTTTTGTGGTTATTTTTGCTGCCTCTCTTACACTATTCACTTTTTGCTCTATAATGTGAAAGAAGCAACTTATTAATACTAGATGGTTTCAAGAGTGTTAGTAAAAATTCAATGATATGCTATATTTTTACCTATTTCTATTGATGGTATAGTAAAAAATTTAATGATATGATGTTTTTAACCTTTATAAACAATGCTGATGGGGTGAGTCTCACTACAAATTCCCACCCTTGAAATTCAAAAGATGTGAGTGTTGTCTCTTCTTTCCACTATATTCCAAATGTACCCCTTCCATTCCTCATTTTCCTTCCTCGTCAACATTTTCACTTCCAATTCTCCCATTCCCTCTCTAAAAAATGTCTCCCAAAGTTAAAGTTCCATTTCTTTGTTTTTCTTTCTTCACTAATAACCTTTTCTTTTTTATTTTGTAGATATTCAACAAGAAATTTACATTAAACTCCAATTTGGGTGTATTTATTTTCATTTAAGATTAGTAAAATATTTTATTTATTTTAAATATATATATAATTATTATACATGGGTTAGAATGTAATTTATTATTCTTGTATATATTGAATTGCTTATTGTATATATAAATGAGTATGTGAATTGTTTAATATATTATTCATATGACATTCATATACATTATATGCTTTATTTATTTAAACACACACAATTTCTACTTTAGGTTATAGTTATTTTATATAAAGTACTTATGTTTATACATGTATATATTTTATGTTGTTTGTTCAATTTTGGATTTGTTAAAATGCATGAAATGATATGTTAATTATTAATTTTCATTATAGCACATAGCATGCGTGTCTAAGGTATAGTAGTAGTGCAAATTTTTTCCTTGCAGCTTTTGTTAATCATGGTAAATTGTAGTTGCATGCACAATATGGTTGAATTATAAATTAGTACATTGTTTCTTAAAATTTGTAATAATTACTAGTAGATATTAATATGATGACGAAATTATTACTAATATAAGTAGTAATTTAATGCTAGCAATCATCACACTAAATTGGAAAATTAGAAGGTAGAAAAATATAGGAGATAAATTATTATAGTAGGGTGATGACATTTAGTCAATTATATGTAAGATGTTAGACCTGAATTGGCACTTTGTGTGCGACCTATAAACGAAGTTTAGACATACAAACAAAGTTAGGGAGTTTTTAGAAGTGGTGATGAATCACATGCAGGCAGATGAACTAATAAGATGCCCTCATGAAGATTGCATAAACTTTCCACGATAGTCTATTAAAAAATCAAGTATCACCTAATGATGATGGGGATAGCTTGGACCAACACGAGGTTGACTAATCATGGTATGTTGTCAAATGGAACCAATGACGAGATGATGTGCTTGATAATGTAGGTGGGGTAAAGAGAATACTCTGGGTGACTAAGATGGGGATGACATAGATAATGGAGATGAAAGTTGGGAAGTAGGTGAAAACAGGTAGATGGGGATGTTTAGAAGTGTAAAGTGCCCAATGTACTCTTGTTGTTTCAAGTTCCCAGTGTTGTTTGGAGTATTACAAATGAAAAATTTGAAAGTTGACTGATAATAGTTTGTGAAAAGATTTAGCATTTGGCTTGCGCTTGTAAAAAATTTGTTACTGAATGACAACTTATTGCCTTTATTATACTACGATACTCAGAAGATGCTTAGACATTTAAAAGGTCTATTTGTTCAGGCTTTTTCCGGCAGATACAGATACTTTTTTAAAACTTTTTTCTAATAAATTGTTTATCAAGAAATAGATACATATAAAAAAAAAAGTTGGCAGTTCTCATGAAAAAATCAAATAGATCAAACATAGATAAAATATAAATGGAAATCGGATAAATTTACATATATCATTTTAATACAGATATAGATACAGATACAGATAAAAAACAGACTAGCTAAATAGACCCAAGGATGGATGCAAACATAATCCATGCTTGCTAAAAAATGATTGTATGTTGTTTTGAAAAGATAAAAAGACTTTCAAAACCTTGATAGTTGCTCGGTGTGTGGAGAGGCACTATAGAAAGTTCATGCTAAAATGCAAAAGATAATGCCGGTGAAAGTTTTGCATCATTTTCCACTAATCTATGGATTGCAATGCCAATTTATATGTTAAAAGACAACTCTAGAAATGACATGGCATAAAGAATATCCTCATTTTGATTTAGATTATTAAAACGTAAATTTATATTTGCCACTAATGGGATATTTTCATTATGGAAACATGAACATGACATATATTGCACGATTAGTGCTTATATTTGTGTACAATATTCCACCATAGAGATGCATGAATGAGCCATATTTATTGATGTCCCTTTTATTTCCTAGGTCTAGATCTCTAAGTAAAAACATTGATGTATATGTGTAGCCTTTAGTGGAAGAGTTAAAGGAACTATGAGTGAATGGTGTTGAAATACAAAACTTAGTTGAAGGTTGTACATCCTAAATGCAAGTGACATTAATGTGGACAACCAATAACCTCTCAACATATGGTGATGTGTCTAGTTGAATGACCAAGTGATACAAGACATGTCCTTTATGCGATGTAAACTTCACAAACGTTCACACAAACAATAGATTCCACTATATGCTCCACCTATGGTTCCTACAAGCTAGGCATCGATGGCATTGCAATAGCAGAAGATTTAATGACACTGCGGAGAAAAGGCCCTACCATAGGGATTTTAGCATTGAAGATAGTTTGAATCAATTGAGTTGATATATGCATATAATTATGGGGGAAGATATAAGAGAGGCTTAGTAATATGATAAACAAAGATGAAATGAACTGTTGTGAGAAGATTATGCTTTTCAGATTATCATGTTGGTAGGAAATTTAGATGTACCACAACCTTGATGTCATTCACATTGAGAAGAATATACATGACTAGAGCTGGGCAAATGGACCTGGCAGGCTGGGCCGGGGCGGCCCACATCGGCTCGCGGGTTAAACAGGCCAGGTCATTTTAGCTCGCTTTTAAACGGGCCAAAATGACCCGGCCTTGGCTTAGCTCGAGGGCCAAATAAAAATTTTTATTTTTTATTTTTCTATTTCTTTTATGTTATTATATAAAAAAAGTAGAATATTTATATATTTTAAGATTATATATATTAAAAATTAACTTTGTTACCATTTTCATTACTTATAAATGAAAACAAATTTTAAAATAATTTATTAGATATTATATTATGTTTAAATCAATAAATATATACTTTAAAAAAAATATTATAATGCTTATGATGCATGTATTAATCTATTTTTTTTCATAATATATCCTAAATAATCATAAATATGTTATTATACTATTTTTATTCTTACATTTTTCCTCTCTTTTTTACTTTTTTTTTTACTCTTAGCCGCGGGCTAAACGGGCTGGGCCAATTTGGCCCTCATTTAAACGGGCAAAAAAAATTTAGCTGTGGCCGGCTATTTTGAGCAAATAATTGGCCCGTCCCGTAGGCCGCAGTTCTTATGCCCAACTCTATACATGATAACCTTGTAGGACAATTTCCAGTCCTAAAGGTAAGTCAAAGGACACTAAGAATGCGAGATTCTCCCTTCAAGAGATTAGTATTTGTCTAGATCTACACTTGCAAAACTGAAGCGATCGATTTTAACCCACAACTGTTATATACATTAACATTTCAAAAAATGAGATATGTTTTCAATACAATCAAAGACATAAAATTTCTAAATTGATATGCTTTTAACATATTATCATGTCTTAGTGTAGATGAAGTAAGTTCAAAGGGTCTAAAGAGTCATGATTTTCATGACCTAATTCAAAGGATTCTTCTATAGTTAGTCATGATTTTCTTAATCTTAAAATATATAATGTGGTATGTTTTTTATTTTTATTTTTATTTTTAGGGACTTGACTGCTAAATAACTTTGGTTGCATTTACTAGAGATGTTAAGGAAAAAAAAAAAAACATAAACCTATCAATATGCAAGCTGAAGATCATATTTTTACCTACTTTCTTTGACATCATGCTCCATTTAGTTATGCATTTATTGAGAGAAGCACACATATGTGGGCCTGTTCAATATTTTCTAGTATACCTAATTAAGAGGTACCTTGTAGTACTTAAGGGAGATGTAAGGAACAAGGCTAGACTGGAGGTTTGATGATTGAATCATCCATTGTTTATGGAAGTATTCAATTTTGTTCTCCTTACTTCGAAACATGGACATGAGAACAAATAGGCCTTACCGATGATGGGATGAACTACTACTAGAAGGTACAAACTCCCTATCAAGGGTAGATGGTGAAACTAAAAAAGAAAAATGGATTGTGCCGAACAATTTTGAGGAGATGCAAGTGCAGCCACATGTGAGGTAAGTGGTTTCATTTTCTTCTTTTGATGCATATAATAACTAATAAACCAATTTACTTGTCAATTATAAGTGTTGATTTATGCTTGATTGGCCATTTTGATGATTAATATTATGTAAATAACATTTAAAATCCATCTTATATACTTTTAGGCTTATACATATTAACTTCGAGAAAAAAGAAGAGTTTTGCAAAGTTTTATGAAGTTTTGAAGCTATTTAGATAAGAAAGATGAAGATTTTCAAATGACACGACCACAACATGATCGTGTCGTGAAGTTACGCCATTTATGAACTTCAAAGGATGTGCTGATGATGCTAAAAAACGAAAAAAAGAATGACCAGACATAATAACACAATTGTATCTTGGTCATGTCTTATTGGTGGGTAGATTTTTACTGTCAAAACAAACACGAAGCTAAAGTTTTTCAAATTTTATAAAAATGCTAATACGTTCCATTCCACTTCAGTTGCAATCACCAACTTAGACAAACACACCTATCAAAATAGCATAGAAAGTATTATGTCGTATTCCTTGGGGATCAATAACATCTACTATACCTCACTTTTTATCTTTTATCTAGCTAAGGAAAAACTCATATGAACATTATGAACAACAAAATACTAAGCTAAAGTTAAAATTAAATATATACATGTTTTCAAGGCAAATTTTTGAGATACATATGGTAATGCGAGAATGAGCTTAGGATTCGTTTTACCAAGTCCTTATCATGTGATTTCTTAACAAAATCAACGCGTTGTTTGCTGGGTATATGTTTATAATCGGATTCACTAAGGTAAGCTAAAGTCTATCTCAAGGTTAGAAACTCTAGATCTAGATCAAGATCAGACCATCGGAATTTCTTCACAAGCTATTGTCAACCTAGATCCACATAAAGTTTAAGAATCCTTTGATTAAAACCCATTTTAATGGAATTTAAATCAAGTGATAGAAAGTTTCATCATCCCTAGGTGAATATGAGCAACTTCATTAGCAACCTATATCGTTTCAAAAGAATGATTTCTCAATCTATTTAGTTAAAATTGGGCATGTATCTACATGGTGCACTCACATAAACTCAAGAATTAGGGTTTGAGCTACTAATTACAAGTATCCAATCAATTTTCAATTAAAATGCATTGAAATCACATGAAACAGGTCTTGGATTCACAAACCCTAAGTTAAATTGATTATTTCTCCATAGATATGAACATTAAACACATATTCAAGAGAAATAATATAAAATTAAAGATGAGTATTACAAATTAAGTACATAAATCTTGCAAGAACGAACTTTAGCTTAAATATGAATTTATCCAGAAAATTTGAATTTCTTACAAAAGAGGAATTTCTCTTACTAGAAATTGTCATACTATCTATTATAGGTCAGGAATTTGTTACATATGATATAATACAATTACAATGCTTGTGCATGTTTATTTATAGGCTTCAAGGCACAAAAAAAAAAAAATGAAGATTTTATTATCTGATGTGATAGATTCTTTTTAGCAGAATTTGTCCACATCTTCACACACTTTAATTCAAGGCAGCGTGTGCGTGCCAACAAGGAAAGGTTCACTCATCATAGCTTGGATCGTAGGCTTGAAGGTTGGCCATGATAGAAGATGTGTCTTTTCATCAGATGCACAATTTGTGTTCAGTTTGTAGTGCAGTCAAAACTACAGGCGCGACTTTGGGGGCGATTTGCACTTTTGCCTTATTTCTTGCCTCTGGTTCATTCTCTGAATGTGTGGTTGTATTTACTTTTCAACTGTTTTAGTTGTTTTGCTTAAAATCTAATTCAAATTACTTTGTTTCTTCTTTTCTTGATCTTAGGGGTTGAAAAACAACATTTTTCATAATAATAGCCCAAATTTAAAAGAATTTATCCAATAATAAATTAGATAAAGCATGAATTCTTATAAATTGAATAGAGTATAAATAACTTATTATGTTGTAGAATCCAAAGAAATAACATCTAGAGAGTTACTAGACAAATGACACAGTCATGTTATGGTCTTGTCTTAACCGACATCCTGAAATTTCTAGGAAACGACTTAAAATAAAGTTTGTGATTTTAATTGAAGTAAAAGGCAAATTAGGATATTTTAGGAAAGTCTTATGGATTTTAACTTCCATATTCGTGAAATTTATCCACTTTCCTAGTTTAGAGATTAAAATTTCTATTTTGGAGCGTTTGTTTGCTGATCAAGTAAAAGAAGACTTTTCTCATTTTCAGACCTTCCTATTTTCCAAAGAGGAAATTTCCTTTTAGATTTTAATGGACTTCTATATAAAGTAGAAGGCTTCTAGCTAACCATAATTCTGAACTGTAGAGAATTCACCTATATTCTTAGAGATTATGAGTCAAGTTGTGTGCTTTAACTAGGTTGTAAAACATAAGGGGTCAATGATTGATTTCATATTTTCTTATGCTTCTTGTGTTCTTTTTATTACGTTATGGAGGAATAAACTTCTAACTTGGTTATATGAACTCTAAGATATTTAGATAATTTGTACTTATTATTTCTATTTTATTGATTAATTTCTTGAATTTAACTATTTTAATTGTTTATCTTGAATTGATGGTAAAAAATATTGATTCTTAATTTGAACTCACTTAAGTTAATCGAAAGATTGTATTTGTTAATGGATTTGCACGATAGGAGGTTGTTACATGTAATCTTAGCAATAGGATGACAAATCTCTAGGATTAGGGTTAAACCTAACATAGGAATTTGAAATCGACAATGACACCTTTGGGGTTTTTAACAAGAAAGAAATTTCAAATAATCAACCTAGGATTATAATTTGATTAACTTGAAAGATATATTGAATTACCTTGGCAATTTCTACCATTCAAGAATATCAATAATAAAATTGGAATTATCTTTAGTAGAATCACATAAATACCTAGTGTAGATTCAAAATCTAAACGCTTTTGCAATTTGGAAAAACTTTACTAAAATTTGACTTGTGATAGTTTCTTTAGATAAATAGTTAATTATAATCTACTTGAATTTATATATTATGCAATAAGAGAAAAGTGATCATTAGCACTCACTAATCCATGTGGAAAGAATACCCGTATTTAATTCCTATGCCATTATATCAATAGGTCCACTTGCCTTTAAATGATTATATTTAGGATTTAGGTTTAAGGATTTCTACTTGATATTGATTTTTGAATTGCAAATGATCGTCATCATTGGGATGATAGAGAAGTAGCCTTAATTCGACTAGAACTATTATATGAGACATTAGACAAACTACAGGTGATTGGACAAAGAATTAAAGAAGCATTAGACCAACACGAGTGTGAGGCATTTCTAAAAATGTGAGAATTTTCACCTAGAGATTATGTACATCTGAAAGTAATTCCCATGAAAGGTCGCTATATGTTTTGAGTGAAAGGAAGCTAAGTCCATGATATGTCAAACCATAAAAAATATTAGAATGAATCAGTGATGTGGCCTACAAACTTTCTCATTCACCATAGTTATTTGTAACTCATAATATATTCCATGTATTGATGCTAAAGAAATGCGTTCTAGATTCAAATCCAGTACTTGAAGTGAATTTAATGGAGTTGCAGCTAAATCTGACATATCAAGAATATACCATATAGATTCTTTATACCAAAAGGAAAAAGCTCTGGAACGATATCAATTATATCAAAGTGTGATGGAATCAACACTTGGATAAAGAAGCAACGCAAGAATTGGAGATTAAAAAAAGTTGATGTTCCCTTATCTAGGTATGCTACAAAATTTTTTAAGGGAACTTTTTTGAAGGTGGGGAGGGTTTGAAACCCCATAATTTTACAATAATTGAAATATAGGGTGTGATACAATCCTTAAATACCTTAAGTCTTAATTTTGCAACTCGTGAAACCTAAAATCATAATAAGTCATAACGTAATAAAGTTAAAAAATTAGAAATATTTAGTTAGAAATATGTAAACCCCGAGAATTTTTCACATTAGTACACGACTCTAAAGTAGAATGTATAAACTAGTTAATAGATTTAGATTCTAATCAAGCCTAAGAATAGATCAATGCATGGAATTTGGCTAGTTAAGGATTTAGAAATCGAATAAAAAATTGTATAACCCTAGTTGATACCAAAAACGAGATTCTTATCTTGAGTAAATAATTCAAGATATGATTAAAAGAAAATCTGAATCTCAAAACCGAAACTTGTTTTAAAAATAGATTTAAATAAAAAAATATAAATATAGAAATTAAATGATTGTTTTTAAACTTAACAATGATTCGAGATTAGAGCGATGAGTAGTAATGAGCCTGCACTTAGATTTAAACCCTAAATTTAAGATTCTTAGATAGTATTAACCGCTACTAATAAGATTTCATGACGGGTACCAAAATTAAATATATATATATATATATTATAGTTTAGTCTCTATATCAAGTGTGATATTAAGTAATTAATTAACTACGCTTATAGATAGAAAACGATAACCTAAGGCTAAACCGTTAGGATTATAAATACACAACGAAAACATAAACTGTTGTATAACTCAAGATCTAAATTTCAAATAATTAATCAAATTACGCTATTGTTCTAATTCGAGTTTTCTTAAGCTATTGAAGCCTAAAATAAAAATTGACCTAATGAGTTCAAGAAACCTTAATCGCGGGAGATAAAATTATACAAATAAATAACTACGTATATATAAAACTTAAAATTGTATTATTTGATAATTTAAGTATTTTGTATGACTCTATAAATATATTTTTATACAAAAACTCTTAAATATTAACTAATTTGCACCCGTATAACTTGATAAATTATCTTAAAACTAAGTTAAATAATTAACTAAAATATATATTATATATTATTTGCATTCGGTGGAGATTTCGGCTGCAATTCGGTGGGAAAATTACGGAAGGAGAGAAGCTGATTTTTGATCAATAATTCACCCAAGAAGTTAATACATTCAACCCTAATGACCCAATTAGAAGATGCCAACTCAACATAGCATTAATTAGTATGAAAACAACAGCCAAATGAAAAGCAATTCGGAGGAAACTCGGAGAAAAAACGCAGCCGCAGCTTCTTCTTTCTTCTTCTATATATATATGTGTGTGTGTTTAAAGCTCATTATGAAGAAACAAACAACCCTCATTAATTTCCAAATTTTCTAGAACGAAACTACTCCTACATAGCCACCAAAACGAATTAAAAATAGAAAACAAATAGATCAAATCATCCAAATACGAATCAAAAGGAAAACAATACGAAAAACCCTTGGAAACGAGTTCAAAGGTAAGTTGATGAAGTTCGAATGATTTTCTTTCAAATTTAAACATTAGAATTGACTTTTGATAATTATAGGAACGTAATCAACACGAATACAAACTTCGAATTACATCGGATTGGCTCAACTGAGGTAAAAATATGAAACCCTAGCTATATTTTAGTTAGATCGAGATCTAAGTATATATGTTTGTAGAAGTGTTAAGCGTTGTTGTATGTTTATGTATAAGTTATAGAAACACTTAGGATTAGTTTAAGAATGTTTTTAACGTGGAAAATTTAACAAATATGAATCGGATCATCGAAGAAGATGATGAACAGTGCTAACACTGTCTAAAAGCCGGCAGTGTAGTTGTTGAAAACCGGCAGCTTACATAGATAGGCCAGCAATGTAGGGACGGCTTATACTGAATAGAAGCTACGTAAAATTTATTTTCATGTAAAAATGAATATAAGCCGACTATCTGGGAATATACGCCGACAGCGTAGGACCGGCGTACATGAAAGCCGACAGCTTTCAAAGTTGATGCAACCGATATGAAATAATTTGCAAAAACCAAATCAATACCGGCACCTGGGTTTCAAAGCCGGCGGCTTTGGGCCGGCGTACACCCAAATTTCTTCAACGAAAGCTTGTTTTGAAATAAATAGAATATATATATATATATGTAATAAGCCTATTGAATATATTAATATATATATATATATGATAAACTTAATTCAGTAAGCCTACTGAATATATATTATATATATATATATATATGATAATACTTAATTCAGTAAGTAGTTAAGTAAATACAAATGATTAGCATATTTTGATTAATATTAGATAATCCTTAAAACCCTAGAATTTAAGAAAAAATTTAGTGTTAATAAAAGTTATAAATAGTCAAATATTGTTTTAAATAGATAAAATAGGTGAGAATGGAAATTGAAATAAGCTAAATTTATAAGTAGTGAGACTTTTAAAAATAACAAAATAATTATACGAGATAAATTAAGAGAAACACGACGACACTAAGTAATAATAAATAAATATGATTTTCTATATTAGGTTCGGTATAGGATAACATAAAATCAGTATTAGTCACTACCAAAGCTTGATAAATATCAAGTTAGGATACTAGTCACGTATAGGAATTTAGTTATATAATATATTATATTGATGAATACTTTATTCATCTTAATAGGTGACTTTGAAACACTAGAAGATCTTCCAGCTGATTATTACGATTGATTTAGTATGAGCAGGTGAGTAATTCAGTCATATTGTACTATTTGTGCTTGTAAATAGTTGAATATATAATGCAAAGATAATTAAACGAATGTTTTGTTGAAAGTATGTTGTGATCTAATTGTATGATTGTTAAAATATCCTTACAAAAGTGATAATGCAATGATTTGATGTTGTGAAGTAGTATATTGATGATTGTGTGTAATGTATGATCACCGTGAAATTGAATAAGAACTATTGACTTAACAAAATAATCTGATCATGCATTGCACGAATTGCATTATTGCATATATATTGGGATGACAGCCTGCTACGTATTAATATTTCTATTCTTTGTTAATGCTTGGTTGTTCTAATGTGTTAGTTCTTCTAAGGTTTTCTTTGTTCCGTTGGTTCTACGGGAACTAAGTGGCACCGAAGAACGCCGCCCGTAGTATCACTTTAAAATGATTAATACTTAGGGAGTTTCTAAGGTGGATGCAGGAGATGGTCAGTTTAATTAATTATATTCAAAGTGATAACCTTAAAACGAGAAATCGTTGATTCTTCTGTAAACTTAGTCTCTCCTGAGCAGGTGGGTCATGGAGTACTGGTTCTTCATCCCTTAAAAAGAGGGCGTAAATCTTTTTCCTATTTGGATTCTAGATCATCCAAGCTTATATCTGTGCATATGGTTGAGTGCTTGCGTTACATATGATTTGCTAATAACTTGTGTGATGTATGGTATGTCTGATTATTCACTGAGCTATGGTTCGCTTATACTCCAACAGTCTTTTCAGGTTTACCCTACGACCCTGGTTAGTCACTTCCAGGAGTATGGCTCCGGTAAGAGCTTAGGAGCTGGAAGTCTATGGTTATACTTAGGAATAATGGTTATGTTTTCTTAAGATAGATTAGTTAGTGTTATTGTATCAGTTGTCAACTTCAAGAAGACTACTTGGTTTGTAATAGTTCTGTAATATTTTATGATTAAGATAAAAGTTATTTACTAGTTTATTTCTTTCATGTATCTATCATTTCTTATCAAGCAACTAAAAGATCCTGTTGTTTTGAAAACCTGTCGTTCTCTGAAGGTAATCTAGTAATAGTATTCAAGTGAGACTTGTCTACTGCTACTAGTGTATTCTCAGGGCGTGACAAAATCCCAAATATATGGTTTTGTTCATGCCATTCAATTTGGTAGGCATGTAAGTTTTTACCCAAAAACATTATAGGATACAGTGTTATAGTTGGATATAGCATTGCACATTAGTTTGACCTGTAGTTTGAAAATTATTCAGTAAGCACCATCTAATAGGTCACTTCAATTGAAAACATATTATAAATATTTTTCTAGATGTCAACCATTCAGTTCTAACCTCAATAAAACTTTGCAAGAAAACTTCTATCAACGAACCTTTGCAAACCACTAAACTTCAAGAAATCGTATCTCACACAATCTACCTCTATTTCAATAACCCTAGGTTGTTTTGTGATCTTAGTGTCGCAACCATCAAAACAAGAGTAAGCTTGATAAAGTTCTACTAGCATTTAGTTTCTAACAAACTCAAATGTTGAGTTTATTGATAAATATATCGACTTGATTCATTCTTAAGATTCTTATTGTAAACCCTCGAAATTTTTTTTCTAAATAAATCATTATAGGACATGAAAGACTACACCATAACGATCTCTTGTAGGTATAAGAACTTACAAGTATTAGATAGCAACTGGAAAAAGTACTGAAAACCCAAAAATGATTTGATAAGGCCTAGAGCCAAAACAAAGATTGTATCAATATCATGAAATATGAACCAAAACCCTAAAGTCAAGCTCAACAATATTATTATAAGATTTTAAGATCGAAAACCTTAAATTAGGACCCAAACCTAAATCGTGTAGCTTAAACCCTAGTAATAGCTAATCACATAGTCATGAACCCTAAAATATCGGTACCAAGAATTATCAATATAAATTTAGCAACATCATATGATATGAATACATATATCTTTGATTAATTAATAAATTTGTCCTCCGGTTCATAAATATAAAAAAAATAATTAAAGTCATTCGTATATATATATATTATAGGAGCTTAAATATTATTTCAAGAAGAAATAAAACCCATCCATGCGCATCCCAAAACCATGCACCCCATTGAGGCACCACATTGCCTTTTTTCCTAATTAAAATTAGAGAAAATCAAGAGAAATCCAAGTTGAAAACCTAAGTACAAGAAAGCACTATGACATGATTTCTTACTTCTTTTCTTCTATCACATAGCTAGCCAAAACTTATGAGGAGTACAAGGATGATACAATTACCTTAAATGCATAATCCACTCCCATATCACTTAAAAATCTCAAAATCTAAACCCAAGAAAAATCAAATTACTTCACTCTTTAAACACACTTAATCTCTCACACTCTCCCTCCCAAACTCTCATTCCCTCTCATCTCTTTCTCTCACTCTCCCATAAGCGTCTCATAAGTCTCTTTCTCTTACCTCCTTTTTTCCATTTTTCCCCTTAAAACCAAAAATAACAACAACAATACTAGCCGCAATACAATATATCTCTATCTCATGAGGAACAAGTGGAGATATTAAGGCAAGAACATCAAAGCCACACTAAAAACATTAATGCAATAGCACCATTCTTCTAAGGTTCTTCTTTTAAAATCTCTAGAAGGTTTTCTAATCTTCATCTTCTATTATTTTCTTATTTAAGGCTTGATGTATTTAGACATCAAGGTAGACGCTTAAATCTCTTAGTTAACAACAAATATATGTTAGAAAGTAGAAAAATAGGGGATATACTCCTCTTAGTAGGTTTCAATTTTTCCCATGTAAGGCACAAAAGTTGTTGACTTTTTACAAAATACCACAAATGAGGACCATAATCATATTAGGGCTCAGTTTTGTCAATGAGATAGGTAAAAATTTAAGTTTTCTTATAAATAACCACCCTAACGCCTTTTATTAAACATCTATGAAGCTTAAAACATAAAAAATCCACCGATAACCCTAACATAAAGCTCATGATTCATTATGGACTCCTGGGATCTGAATTTAATTTTCAGGTTCTCCATTCTTTTATTAATGTTTTTGAGGAAAAATGGAATATTATGCAATGATTTGATTATCTCACACATTAAACATTGTAGGAGTTCACTTTGATATCACATTCTAATGTGATCACTTGAAAAATTGGATAATGCACCATAACCACTCATGGATGACACATTTAGGAATGAACATAGGGTATAAGTTCATTGTTTATTTCTTCTTAACATGTTATTGAAAATATAATGAAATCATTAAGGAGAAAGCTAAAAGACAAGCATGGGCCATAAATGCTTAGGAGTTTCAATTAGAGCTAGGTTAAGGTTTAAATGATCTCCATCATGTTTTATTTCAATTAATTGTCAATAAGTTGGATTATGTGCCATAAAAGAAAACAAACTTGGAATCATAAGCTACCTTCACATAGGTTACCATACTAGTAAGTTTAGGGCTTAAATTGCCTAAAATTATTTCCTTGATGTTTTAATGATCTCGAATTAGTCAAATGTTATATGTGAAATTGAATAAGAATAAATTTATGATGTTTTAAGTACAACGCTATCAAATAATGTAAGGCATTAGTTAATGACATCACCCAAAGGAAATAAAAAATAGTACATACGAAATGGGGCTTATATGTTTCAGCCCACATAAGAACAATGTGATGAAATTAGTCAAATTTATGTTTAGAATCATAAGGTCAAACAAGTTAGTGGTTCGAAGCCAACATGAGGAAAAGAATGACACATAATCTAAAATGGATAGTTTTAGCCCATGAAAAGGATAAAGGAATAAATTGAGACCAATCCATGTATTAACAACCACAAAAACCATAAAATAGAAAGATAAGGATCAATATAAATGGAGCAAGGCACCAAAATTAAAAAAAAAAAGGGGGGAATAGATTTATAGGTCCATGAGCAAGTCAAGGCCATTATATAAGATCAGGCTAAGATAAGAGTAGTAGGTACATAATATGGCTCAATTTGAATGTCAATGGGAAAGAAAGAACTATATCAGTAAAACTCAATTATAAATCTTATAGAAATGGATACAAGCAAATAAAAGCTATTACTTTCACTTTAAGAGAATATAATAAAACAATGAAAAATTAAATGCTATTATGATGAGTAAATAAGTGACCAATAAGGATTATAAAAGCCTTGTGTGAATATATGTATTGAGATTAAAAAGATAAGCAAGTGAAATTGCTCACATATATAATACGTATAGGGGCCCAATGACCCATAAAAGTGAATATGATTGAGTGCATGATTAATGGGGCCAATAGATGCTAATTGAAGATGCTAACCAATTTACTAAGAAGAGGACCTGAATCCAAAAAACACATTAGGATAAATTGGGTCAATACTAGTTATAGAATCAACCCATATAGAGAACACTTAATAGAAACCTAAGTGGAATAGGCTTAAGAGAAGACCATGATCAAGAAAGGCCCAAAAACACTATAAAACCATAAACTCAAGAATTAGATTTTGTTACAACATATGTCTTTTCTAGTATTAATACATATTATATTTCTTTCATATATATATGCAAGCTTGATTATCTCTCTGATGGTCCTTCTAATTACTATGACTCTTGATTGCTACCATGAATCGGTAAATAACTTTGACTTTATTCGCATTACTTGTATTTGTAGCATAGTTGCACCTAAACAAAAGATAATAATTGGCTTGTATGGGAATTCAGGTTATGTTTGTTGTATGACTTGTGATTGATAAAAATACCCATTGTGAAATGATAAATCAAATGCATGATTTTACTAGTTATTGCTTAAGAGCTACGGAGTGTTTGTGATTTGTTTGATCACCTAAACCAGACATAACAATATTATATAATGTAATTAAACTGGTCATGCATAGCATGATTGCATAAGCATTGCATGTATGTAGCCATTACTATCATTAACTACAGTTCAGGATAATGATGTGCATACGATATCCAATGAGTAAATGTTGGTTACCTATGAAATCAAGAGACTTATGGGATTGATGAGAACTACTTAGTCAATAGAGGAATGCCACCTATGGTGTAAATTAAGTAATACTTAAGGAGTTTCTTTATTTATGAGTAATTAAATGGATTTTTTAAATCTATTTTGAAATAAAGTCCTACTTGTATTTTTGATTCTCCTTGGCATTAGTGATGAGAGCTAAGTTCCTTAACCCTGATGAGATGACATAAATCTCTACTATGTTTGGATTCTAATCATCTAAGCTCGTATGTGTGTATTCATGTGTTTGTGTTACATTACTTATGCTTGATTAATAAAACCTTGATTTGATATGCTAATATGTGTTTATCATCTAATTACTTTACTATGCTGTGGATTTCACTCTCATCCTTATAAATTTCATAGGTTTAGAAGCAATCTTTGGTTAGCTTCCATGAGAGAACTTAGCTCGTATGCACTCAACCTTTGAGATAGGATTGGGTGAGTGATGCGACTTGGAGTGTAGAGCATAATGTTTAGCAATATATATACATATATATTCATCTATGTTTAAATTGTGTAAAGTTCTATTTAGTATTCTTAAGATCATGAGAAAGATACTTATGTTTAAGTTTGTAATGTGTCAAGACTAAAGTTATTATCCTATGATGCTATTATGTACATACATGGTTTATTGTTACTTTCTATAACCTCGATCCTGATTGAACATGTCGCACCCCTATGAGTAGCCTAATTGTATCATGGACTTGTGTCCCTTTGGAGCCCGAATATGGGCTACAAATAATCACAAGGTGGGACAATATGTTTAGGGTACCATTTAGGGAATTACACCTATGTAAAACTTTAGTTTATACTTACTTTTATTCCTAATCATAGAGGAGCATTTGCTCGTGTGCTTTTGGTGAAAACTTTGAATTCTTGGGCCAACCATTGGATTATTTTGACTAAGTTGCAATGAGACCATGATGAGTGGGAACTTTCAATGATTTACCATTCTTATTGCTTGTTGCAAGTATTCTATATTGTATGAGCTTTATTGATGAATGTTTCGATGTTATTATGTTGTGTTGATAAATTTTGATATTTATGTTGCATGAAATCAAAGAAAGTGATTGTGAATAGTAAAGGAAAAGTTGTAAAATTAATGAAGAAAGAAATTACCCGCAAGCTAGTTGATTCCTCCCCTTAGATTGGTGAGTCTATCCATTTTTGGATTGGCAAGTTGGTGCACTCCCAAAAACAAAATGGGAGGTGGTCTAAGAATAGACTAACAAGTTGGGCCATCCAATCTTCATGCACTTAGTTTTGAGTGCCAATCCAATCTAGTTCGAATTATTATTTTTTATAAAAATATATATTTGTAAATAATTAAAATAATACCAAAGACTAACTAAAATAAACCACTTGTATGAATGAGGAAAATAAATGAATATAAGTGACTACTTGATAACTTAAGTGCATGTACATAATTATATATTAGAAATTAAATTGATAAATATGTTGTTGCTGTAAGATATGTTGCATACCTTGTGAAGTTGATATTGTATGTAAATTGTTGACTATACAAATCTATAGATTTTACGACATTGCATAATCTTTTTTTGATTGAATTGTAAGTTTGCTTGAAGCATTTAATGACTAGCATATAATAAGTAAAATTGGACATGCATTGCATGAAGTCATATTATTACATATGGCCTTCACTATTCAAAGATGGAATGATGGGAAATAAGTTTTTAAGCTAAGGATTATTAGTCCTCTTTATTAAAGAATTCACTAAATTTAGTATAATTTGCAGAATAAATTAATGGATCTGGGGAAGTTGTGGACTGTGAAGCTACATTGGACGATTGTCCTAGGTCTTATCGTAAGTCTTAGAAGATTTAGGCCATGAATTTCATTAAGGTATTCTATGCCATCTCTAGAGATTGTCTTTAAGTTATTGATGAGTAAAGGGAACTATTTAGACATTTGAACCCCATACTACATTTAAGGTATCTTAAGGAAGGGTTGCATTTAAGATACCATGGGGCTTATGTTATAAATGATTTAAGTTTGGATGACTTGGACACTAATAGAACTAAGAAGTTCCCTAACCCCAGGCTAATGGGTGATCACACCTTACACATTACATTGGTTATCGGAAGGCCACGTGATGATTACAATGCACATAGTTGTTTATACATAGCATATGTTTGATAACTTGATTGTAATTATTATTGAGTAGTAATGAGGAAACTACACTCACTAAGCCTTGGATTTTGCTTATTTCCTTGTAGTATGATTTACCTTGTAAGTACCTTAAGATAGGTGGACAACCTAGCTAATGAACCACCATAATAAGCTT
Source organism: Combretum micranthum (assembly GCA_024138025.1). NCBI lineage: Eukaryota > Viridiplantae > Streptophyta > Magnoliopsida > Myrtales > Combretaceae > Combretum > Combretum micranthum. The sequence continues at coordinate 389,953 of JAMXBD010000592.1, forward strand.
AGTTGTTTTGGGATTTGTGAAGTAATGCAAGGAAGAGTAGAGAGAGCTACTACCTTTATTGGAAAACATATCATTCAATTTCTATCTTTCGTTTTTTTTTTTTAATGGCAAGATTACTTTAAGTAATACTTTATTAAATGTAGTTTATTATCCTCAATTATTTGGATGAAAATAGATTTGATTACTAGTTAGGTAAGGCTATAAATGAGTTGAGTTGAGTTGAGGTGATACCGAACATGATTTGAATGACACCTTGAAACTCATGCTCAACTCAAATTTGATCAAGCTTTAATTTTCAAGTTTAAACTCTACTTGAATTAATACTTAATAAGCTCATGTTTGACTTGATTAGGCATGATTGTTCTTATAAAAATCAATTAGATAAAAAATAAGTTAGAATTTAGGAATCAAATAGAATTTTAGGTGACTTGGTTTTCATTATAATTAATAACAAAGATTATTGAAATGCTAAAATTAAAGGGCATTATTGTGACTTTCTCCTATGCTATATCATCACCTTTTTATTTTATACAATGATGGGATCATATGGGTTATGTTACACCTTATTTGTTTCAATTTGGACCATAAAGAATTATGTAACATAACATAAATGTATATATTATATATAAAAAAAGTGATGTGTGACCTCGAAATAGTTTCTAAAATGCAACCTTCTTTTCTTCTACTTTAAAAAAGCATGTCACAAGTGACAGTTGGTTATCATAATATAAAAGTAAAATACAATTTCAAAAAATTAGAATAATGAAACAATTTTATTATATTATCCAATTATACTTAAAAAGATATTGATAACAAGAGGAAATTAAGATCAACCCACCTAAATAAGAATCACGCATGCATAAATTATATAAAAATATTTACTAAAATACCAATGCAAAATGATATCTGTTACACACATCTCTTATTTTACATAGTAAATCACATGTTAGATGTGTGGCTCTACATATAATTTGTGTGTAAACATTGTGGCTACGTATTTGCACATAAATCATTAAATTACATATTGTTCATGTGATTCTTGTATTAACATACAAATCACATATCTTCGATGTGATTTAGCGCTACTAATATTGTATTTATTTTGTGTTATTCGTATCCACATACTTCATTTAGGATTGATAAATATGTGGTTCACCCTTAATAATAAATTTTTATAAAAAATTGAAATGTTAATATTTAGCTCAATGGATGTGATATATATATTATAAACAGAATAAAAAAATATGCGAAAAGAAAAAGAAAAAAGAAAAAGCAAATTTAGAAATAGCTATTGCCATCCCTAGGTTTTGTTATAATATAAGTTAAAAAATTAAAAGAATTAAAATTTGAATCTAATTTTATCTCTGAAAATAATAAAGTTTTGGCAATGTATTAATTAATATTTTTCTGCTTATATAATATTTTATTTTACATATATTAAAAGGTGATGATTTTTCATAATTAAGCATCTCTTAAAAGTATCATAAATTTAATGCAAGCTGCACAATGTGTTTTAAAGTATGGACATGTTGTCCTTTCCCTTAAATGCAGCCTTTTTTTATTGAGTGTTGAAATGATAACTCCCAGTAAACCATACTCATTTTTTTTATGTAAAAAAAAGCTAAATAGTGATTTGAAAGCTTACACCAACTGGACGTTGTTGTTGTTTCCAGAATGTAAACACAGTATTTTTGAGAATCTATTTTTCTAAAATACTATCTTTTACATTCACAAAATTTGTTCTTTCAAAATCTTTGCATTTTAGCTTGAAAAACCTTAAGATCGTGCTTATGAGTTTTAACTGTGTTTTGGAAAGAAGAAGTGAAGTGATCTCCAAAAATACGATAGGTAACTCCGTTTTGCTTTATTTTCAAGAAGTTACGGAAAATATCATCGTTCTATCTTGTTTGTAAAAGTTGCAAAAGTATCTTTGTCAAATACACTAGTATGTACACGTTTCACCATTCATGAGTAAAACTTTGTTTTTAGCATATATCCTATTTTAGAAAAATTGAAAAACGAATATAGTTTGCAAGGAAATGTTGAGTTTAACAGATACAACGTGTTCATAAAACCAAATCTAGGCCTTGTTTTACAAAAAGAGTCAAAACATGTTTTCTGAGCTTGTCGAGGCTTGAAGTTTTGATAAATCTATTTTGTGTATTTAAGAAAATGTTTTATGAGTTTATCTAAACAAAGGATAATAAAACATGTAATAAAGCTGAGTAGATCAACCCTCTAAGTTGTTATGATGTTTTAGAGATAAGTTCTAGACATTAAGTCTCGAGATGGATCTGTCTATCATTTGTTATTGTTAAGTTAGTTTTGATGATAAGACCTGATCTAGAAGAGTTTGTGAGGAGATAGAGTTGTTTTGGAGTTGGCTTGTATTCTGTTGATGTTGAGGCTTAGGTTTTTCCTTAGATGTTGCTCTATTGTTGTTGGTCATCATGGCCAAGTTTTCCCTTGAGGTAGATCAAAGGAAATTTAGCGTAAATGTCGAGGGGTAAGTTTTTATGAACAGTATTTGTCTCAGCCTAAAGTCGAGCACTAGGCTTACCCTTGATAGACGTTGATAAGTTGTCACACCTAAAAATGTCTAACTGTTGGATGTATAGTTATCATGCGTCTATCAAGCCTCACGTACCCTACGATAGTTACTGAGGCTGGTTGAGACCAAATTTAAATGTTTTGGGCAAAGCTTTAGTTAAGGCCTAAGGCTGAGCCCTCGACATGCCTTTGATACAAATTATGAATGTTTTTAACTGCACTCAACCTTCATTTTGTTGATATGCAACATGTCTTCTTGCACCTGTACCCTGCGACCTTTTCCTCAATGACCTTCGACCCTTTGCTATTTTGGAGCGAGCCAATTTTTGGGTAGTGAGGTAACCATCGACCTAACCTTAATGGTACATGAGGGGGTAAGGTAAAGTTAAGAAGCTTATAACGAGAACTTGGAACACTTAAAGCTCTAATAAGAGTTTTATCTTCTTGTCATGTGTTAATGATATGTGATTGTTGCTCTATAGGAGCTTTCAATCAATACCCCAAGTTTCCAGAAGATAACTACGATCTTTAAATAGGATGCAAACGTGAGTGACTTGAATTCTTATCATGATGATATGCTTGTAATATAGTTGCACCTGTTTACATGTGAACATAACTAATTTCATATGGGGATGCGAATAATGATTGCTGTATGGTGGTTGTTGGTATGATAAGCTTTACAACAAAAGCAATAACAATCTTACTTGATGTTAATGTGTAAGTAATTATTGTTGATTGTTGAATAAGAGATCACTAATAACCTAATCTAAGACTTATTGATCGTTAATCTAAAATTGACATGCATTACATGACAGCAAGCTACATTAGCATAGATCCATGTCATGTGCTAGCATATCGATTCTATTGTAGTCCTAAGCTTTGTTAGTGGATCTGTTTCTCTAATTGGATATTATAGGATTGCTCATACCCAAGAACTAAAAAGGTACCAAAGGACGTCACCTGTGTGGGTATTGGTCGAGGAGATGCTAGTACTTAAGAGGATTCTAATGGTTCTAAGGGAAGTGGTGGTTAATATTGGTATATATATATATATATATATATATATACAAATGAATTTCAAAAGAAATCCTCCCTCCTTAGATTTTACTAAGAGGAAGTTTGAGGTTATGTTCAATATGCATATATATAAATAACTATGAGTTGTGAAAGTTCCCCCTTCCTTAGTTCTCAATCTCTTCTAAGTATGGACTACTTAAGATTGGTCCTTCAACCCCTCAAGAGAGGATGTAAATCCCATGGGTTTGGATTCGATCATCCAAACCTACATTTCATATGGTTGAGTGTGATATTTCATTATGACTGTAATTAAAACTTGCTTGACTTTTGCTTGAAGTGTGGTTTAAATTAAGTTATTTCACTGAGTTGTGGTTTGCGTACACTCCTTCAGTTTTTATATGCTTTCAAGATCTCTAGAGTAGATCTAAGCTTGTGATGAGCGAATGTAGTAGATCTCAATAGGAAAATCTAGGGCTCGAGCGAGAGTGATGATAGTTTCCTTGTATAAGACCTCATGTTGTTTCCTTCATGTTTATAAAGCGTTGTTAAGAGTTTATCATATGTGTACGGACAACATTTTGCTGTAAAGAAGTTATACGTATTGCAAAATTTCTTATCTTGACAACTTTGTGATCCTAGGCACAGAGCATCTTCATAGTATGTGATGCTTGAAAATTTTCTTAAAGGCCTTGGTAGGCATTGTTACTTCTAGAATGTCCTGTGGAGGTGTGACATGTATTTCATATGTTTAAATGTAATTATTTATTTGGCAACAAGATTTATGTAGAATAACTATTATATAAACCAAATGTAAAAGAATAATAATAATAATAATAATATAATTATACTTTTAAAATGTCTACTAAATTCTTTTTTCTTTTTCTTTTTCCTTTTCCTCTTTCATTTTCTTTAACCAACAATGATTTTTCATTATACAAACGGTGCCATCAAAACTTAAATGCTCGGCCTAATAAATTCGTATTCAGTTTGTTTCAATTTTCATTATGGCAACTAATGTATGGCATTCAACAATATTTTCGTTCACTGCTGCGTTAGGGAGGGCCATCCATTTTTTCATACTTTTGACTTTTTCTTTTTTTTTTTTTTTGGCTGAATTTCATTCTTCTGATTCTGGGCTAATCTTTGCTTATTCATAAGAAAAGCGAAAATGCAAATAATCTTAAGAACATTTAATTAATATATATACACTTAATTGCTTAAGAAGTTGTTTAAAGTGTTATGCCGGTATTTCAAGCAACTCTTTGATAAGTAACTCTTTACTTTATCTTGGTTAATTTGAAAGAATTATTTATATACTTTTTTTGTTAAATTTTTGTGGATCTCATTTTATTTTATTACTTTAAAACATATATATATATATATTTTATAAAGATTAAAAAAGTGAGAAATGATCAACATAAAGAGGAGTGAGACGTTTGTTTTTTGTAAGAATTAAATAAGCGTGAAAAAACCAGTGAGAGGAGTAAGAAGTTGCTTGTCAAGCAACTTTGGTTGCTAAGAACATAACAAGTGTCAATCCTAGTTTTTCATTTTTGGTTTATTTTCTTTTAATACAACCATATTAAACTCTAACCATTTGATATGAATCCTCAACTAGAAATTGAAAGAAATATTCTTTTAAAAACTTTTCAACTTACTAAAGTCAGGAAAAATAGTAAATTAAGATCAATAGGTTGGTTGATCTTAACTTAGCAACTAGTATGGGAAAATTAATTTTAAAATCAATTGTAATAAACTAAGAAATTTGGATTCGGGAGCTATCATATTAAAACCAAATGGTTACCACTTTAAATTCTTAAATTAAAGTTTGCCTTTTAATGTTGAAAAATCTTATCAAGTATCGATATTTATATTTTCATTTACAAATTGAAGACAAATCATTTAATATTTACAATGATAACAAATCAGTTTAATATTAACAAAAGAATATAATGGATCAAGAAAGAAAAATTTCTGATTTTCTGTTGTCCCTAAGTTGCCTATATACCCACCAATGGATATCAAACAAAACATAGTTTTTTTTTTTTAAAAATTTTAGTTTGTTGGTTATTTTTAATTTTTTAAACTCTTTTGACTTTAAATTTATTAAATTTTAATCATTTTTGCTAAATGGACTTTTAGGTGTTCTAGATTCTATAAACCTATCATTTTTTTTTTCATTTTAGAAAAAAGGCTTTTTCTAAGTGATACAAGTCTTTATTATAACATTATCTATTTGCTATTTTCATTTTTATTATATTTATTATTTCCTTATTTTCCTTTTATTATACTTCCATCTTTTATGTATATATTTTATTTTTCTTATATCTTTTTAATTTTCTTTTATTTGTTAAGTTTTTTAAGAAAATTCAATTGTCCTGGATTTGGAGTAATTAGACATACATGTCAGGTAGAAGGAGGTGTGGACGTATAGCGTATTTAGATCGGATGTGGTGCGGAGTCAGATCGAATTTTGGGTTGAATGACTCCCCGATCCAGGGGTCCGACGGTATGCAAAACCACCAATCTGGCAGTTTTGAAGGGTAATGGTAGTGTCGGATAGGTCAATCTTGGCTCAACAAGACTCCGTTGGCAGCTATTTGCTCCAACAGCGATGGCGATGGTGGTTTCACAATGGATAGAGCGATGGCGACTATGGAGCTTATTGAAGATGATTATGGCCACTTCATGCTACCTTGGATGCATCAATTAGAAGCTCATAACACCAGAAAACTTCCTCTAGCAATGGATTTGCTTAGTTTTTTCTACAACATAACAATTTCAAGAACCTTTTTAAAGCTAAGCTTTAGAATGATTTTCTTTTGTGATTGGTTGATTCAAAATGTGTGAAAAAGAATGTGATGATGCGCCTCAAGCTATTGTCTCTTCACAAAGTTAACAAAAGAAAACAGTGTGAGAATAGAAGTAAAATGATAAAAGTGAATTCTGTTATTCCCAAAACTCATTTCCAAAAATACATCTGCCAATATATATACAAGTACTAAGTCACGTGATAACTAAGAAAAGAACACGTGAGAAAATAAATATAGTAAGTATCTTTATAGCCCCCCTCAAGTTGGAGCCTCTTGCAAGCCCAACTTGGTACAAATAGAGCGATGATGAATAGAAACCAAGAATTTGGTAAAAATATCAGCAGATTGGGCATGGAAGGAACAAATAATGGCTGTAGAAAACCAAACTAATATAGTCATGAACAAAGTGATTCGATATCAATATGCTTAGTTTGTCCATGAAGACAAGGTTGTGAGCAATCAAAATGGTGGATTTGTTGTCATAGAAAAGTCGTATGGGAAAAGAAACTAGAATGTGAAGCTCTCGAAGAATATAAGATAACCACAACAACTCTTTGGTAGTTAATGCCAAAGCTCAATACTCAGCCTCTGTAGTAGAAGTTGAAACAGTTGGTTAGCACTTTGATTTCCATGAAACAAGAGCATTTCTAAGTATATGTAATATCTAGAAACAGACTTCTGATCCTTATGACTAGACCCCCAGTCAGAATCCAAGAAAGCAACCAGCTGAAGATTGTTATCAGCAGGATAGAATAAACCAAGAGAAAAGGTGCCTTTAGATACTTGAGAAGATGAAACAAAGCCTCAAGATGTGTGGATCGTGGATTGGACAAAAACTGACTAAGTCTATGTACAACACATGTGATATCATGACGTGTTAATGTAATGTATAGCAACTGCCCAACAAGCCTTCAATAAAACATAAATCAGAGAGTACATGACCTGAGTGATTATCAAGAACAATGCACTAAGGCAAAGGAAATTGAGTAGGTTTGGAAGCAGACATTCCAGCCTCTTGAAGAAGATCAAGAATAAACTTCCGTTGATTGATCAAAATCCCCTTACAGTCCGACACAACTCAATGCCAAGGATAAATCTAGCCAATCCCAAGTCCTTTATAGTAAATTGTGAATCCAACTAAGACTTAACATGTGAAATAAAATTGAAATAAGAATCAGTGATCAACATATCATCAACGTAAAAAACTACCAGGGGATCCATGATGCATAAAAAGTGAGTGATCATGGGTGGACTGAGTAAAACCAAGAGAGATGATGAATTGAGACATTTCAATGTTCCATTGTCATGATGCTTATCGAAGACCATATAAAGACCTTTTAAGTTTACAAACTTGATGAGGCTTGACTTTAGTATATCTTGGAGGTGGCAACATATAAACTTCTTCATCCAAATGACCATGGAGAAAGGCATTGTTTACATCAATTTGATGTAAAGGCCAACTATATGCAACAGTTGCTGCTAATAAAACATGAACAGTACCATGTTTAACCACTGGAGAGAAAGTGTCATGAAAATAAACGCCCTTAACTTGAGTAAATCCCTTTGCTACCAACCTAGCTTTATAACGTGCAATAGTTCCATCGGGCTTATATTTAATTTTGTACATCCATTTACAACCAATAGCAGCCTTGTCATGTGGTAAAGAAGTCAAATCCACCTCTAATTTGATTATAATGCATCTAATCCATGTTGCATAGCAAGAATCCATTCTTGACTTCGAGATGCCTCTAAGTAATTTGAGGTTCTTGAGTTTGTAAGCAAGGAAGCTACAAAATCAATAGGAAAGCTAGCAAAGGTAGAAGATGTAAACAAAGGATGTAGAGGTGAGGTGGTAGATGTACCTATTGCAGTGTCCGTAGTAATGCAATGTCAGACTAATTGTGCAAAATCCATCAACCATGTAGGAGTCTTTCTTGTACAAGTGGACCGCCTAAGATGCGGATCAATGACATTCTCTACAAGTGAAGACCGAGGGTGACCAGAAGAGTCTGCCTCAGTAGATGACTGAGATGACAAAGTGTGTTTAGTTGGGTGAGAATCAAAAGAAACTAAAGGATGATCAATAACAATATCTTGTGAAAGTGAAGGAGTAGAACTTTGATAACGAAAAACACTTCCATAAAAGACAACATCACGAGATTCAACAACACATTGCCGTTCTAAGTCAAAAACTCTATAACCCTTCCTTCCATTCGTATAACCAACAAAAACACACTTAATGCCTCGAGCATCAAGTTTATCACTTGGAATAGTTTTGCAATAAAACACAAACAACCAACGATTCTTAAATGATCATAAGTAGGGCTCTTTCCAAACAGCAAATCATAAGGAGTTTTCCATCCCAATTTTTCAGTTGGCATCCTATTTATCAAATAGGTTACTATCAACAAACACTCACTCCAAAACTTCTTTGGCAAATGAGCTTGGATTCTTAAAGCTTGAGATGTGTCCAATAAATGTCTATGCTTCCTTTCTACACATCCGTTTTGTCGTGGAGTGTAAATCATAGTTTTTGATGTATCACACCATGGTCAGCAAAGAAATCTTGAACAATCTTAGATAAAAACTCCATGCCATTGTCGGTCCTCACAAACTTAGGAATACACCCAAAATGATTTTGCACATTGGCAAAAAATGTTTGAGAACTTGATACACTTGACTCTTATGAACAAGAAGAAAAGTCTAAGTAGCTTTAGAGTAATCATCAACAAGGGTTAAAAAACACTTTGCTCCAGTAATGGATTCTATACCATATGGCCCCCAAAGATCAATATGAAGAATCTAAAAAAATGATGTAGAAACACTTGTACCTTTATTGAAAGGAAACCTATGAAATTTAGCCTCTTGACACATATTACAAAGAAAGTGTTAAAAATCATAGGATTTACACATATCCAAATGACGAAGTTTAGAAGGAGAACTATGCCCAAGATGAGCATGCAACAACTGTATTTGTGCATCAGTATGTAAAGAATATTCAGTAGACACAGTGAATGGAATAGACTTAGAAGTAAATGAAGATGAAACAGAATGATTACAAGAAGCTCCTTGTAATTGCAGCACATATAGTCCATTAATCTCATTAGCTGAGGCCACCACAATGCCATTATTCCGGTCCTGTATATGACAGGAAGTCTCATAAAAAATGGCAACAAAATGATTCTTATTAAGAAGAGAATGTATTGATGGTAAACTACGAGTAAAGCAAGGAACATATAAGACATTAGTAAGACAAAGTTTTGAAGTTAAAGAAACTAATCCAACTGAGTAACCGGAACAGTAAGACCATTTGGTATCTGAATGTGTATAGGTTGTTTAAGTGTTTGGACATTATGCAAAAGTGTATAGTAAGGGGTCATATGATTTGTAGCTCTGGTGTCCAAAATCCAAGTACACTCATTATTACTTAATGTATCAAGAAGAAGAGTGTTATTACCTATAAATTCCATATTAGCTAAAGCTATAGCACTATTAGCTCAATTTTTACCTTTTACCTCTTTATTTTTCATCATTTGCATCATTTCCAAACAAACACTCTTCAACATTCGATGATCTATTTCTCCATCAGCTTCCAATAGATTAACTTCTTCAACTTGTTTAAAAGGTGTTTAAATTTATGAACAACTGGTTCCCCTATTTTCACAGTAGTGTATGCACTGGTTTTCTTCCTTTCATCACTCTCTTACCCTTAAACCAATCAGGGTACCTTATTAGCTGAAAGAAATTTTCAATAGAATGGCCTTTACCCTTGCAATGATGACAGAACACCTTAGACTTTTGCTTCCTTTTGTCAACATTAAAATTCCTTCCTCTCACATTAAAAGCAGCCATATTTGTATGAGGATTAACAAGCGATGTCACTTAACGTTGCTTCTCTACTTGTTAAACTAGATAAAAAGCCTTATTAACCGAAAGCATAGGATCCATGGATAAAATCTGATTACATACACCTTCAAAAACATCATTCAGTCCCATCAAAAATTGCATAAGCTTTGTATTCGACTCATACTCACACAATCATTCTTTCAATTAAAAGTATAGTACTCCACACGTCCGCATGTACATTGTGGATAAGCATGTAGCTAATACAGTTTGTCCAATATCTTTTCAATGTATTGTAATAAGCTCCAACTAATAAATTCTGTTATTTTAAATTGCAAATCTCATATTGCAATTGAAAAACCAATTGTCCATTTGTAGTTCCATATTGCTTTTTGATTTCATTCCACAATTGTTGAGCTGATTGAGTATATAAAATCCCTGAGATAAATCTGGAATCATAGAATTAAGAATCCAATACCTAACCATAGTAAGTATCTTTACAAAATGTGATGTTCGAGCTCTTATTATAGTTTTGGAGCACGGATCAACTAGGAAAGAAATCAATTTCATTTAATTTGAATTGACAAAAAGCTAAGGGTTTTTGACCCCATTAATCCTGATTTCATGAATTAATATTGTCAAAAAATGAATATTATGAGTATATTCTTTGAATTCTTGCTTCTAGGAAGCTTCGCTTTGGTCTAATTTGTTCAAATCTCCATTGATTGTTGATGAAGCTTCATTTGCATTCATTGACTTTTTCCCAATTTTTAAGCTTAATTTTGACCCCTCAAAACTATGAATCAACACCAAAAATTGGTCTTAATCCATAGTACTCCATGTGTATTTCGTGATTTCACCATTTGGTGAAATCACGAATCAAAAGCGATCAAAATAGGCTTCAAAGGTAGTTGTCTGGTCATGGAAACTATAGCAACCAAGCTCGAGGTTGAAGATGATGATGACATTATCATGACGTTATCGTATCCAATGGAGCGTGCCACATGGCATGCAAAAAAAAAAAAAAAAAAAAGGAGTTATTTGCCTTCTTCCAGGATCAAGCCCCTACCTCCCAAATATATTACTTATTCATTGGTTGTTGGTCTCTACCTCATATGGTTTGCATAGAATATTTATTTTAATGCTTAAAAATTGGACCCAATTAAATAGGTAATCCCATTGAAGGCTATTTAATTAGGTCCAAAAAAAAATTTAACAATTAAAATTAATACTCTATGAAGTCCATATTACTTTATTTGATATTATAAACCTATTATATTTTTCATCTATATTTTTATTTTTTCTATATACTTTTTAATTTTTTTTCTTTTTATTATTATTATTTTTATTGTAATTTGTAGAGTTAATATAATATTAATTTTTACTATAAATTAAACTCTTAATGGGCAAAAATGAGGTGTCTACAACATGCAACCCATTTTATTGTGAAATAACTACTACATCACTCATATCCTTTGAGTTTTCACCAAGCAAGTAGGGATAAAAATGCTCTTATAAATACACTTTACCATCTCATAATTTTTAATAAGTGGATAAAATAAGTTGTAAATATTATAAATAGTTCTTTAAACTTGAACTCATTATAATGTAGTCTTAGCACCCTCTATTTGATCTTAGTATGTTCCTTTTTTTTTTTTTTCGTAGAAGAAACAAATGAAAAATTGTATTGGCCATATATAAAGCATGTTTAATCATTTATAGTTTTTTTTAAATAAAAAATAAAAACCCACACTGAGATGAAAATTTAACTGTAATGTGTTCAAGGGATATTTCCATATAAAAGTTAAAGTTTATATGGTTATTTACATATCGGCTCATTATTTGTCGCTTTATCAAAGTTTATGAAGTTATTCAAATTTTAAAAAGATTAGATTTTAGATCGGCCTTTATCAACATATAGAATTGGAATTCACTCCAAGAGTTCTAAAGGTATAACATTTAATTCAAGTGAATATAAGTTTAAATAAGAAAAATATCAAATTTTGGCTTATATATGGGTAAAAAGGAATAAATAAAATAAAAACAATAAAAAATAAAATAAACGAATGATAATAACAATAAAAGAAAAGAAGTCAAAGACAAGAGGAAGGACACCATTATTCCCCCATGAAATTGATGATTATTATACTAATGAGGAGGAGAGCTGTAAAAGCATCAAAATGAATAAATATTTATTTGTATTCACATATTTTGTAAAATAAGAATCTTTATGTTTGGTGTTCTAGATTGATTAGTACAACTCTTATCGCATAGAGCTGCACAATTTTCCATTCTCTCGATATTGGGATGGTAGGGAAGACAACTAGAAGAGTAGTAATCTATACACAAGGGGTGAGAGCTTAATCATCAGGATTGCCACGGCATCTCTTCATGCAATTCTTCATACAAGAAACTGTATGAAAATCAACTCAACATTCAAATGTGGAGCAGTATCAAAAACAATTAAGGGCATCGACAGAGGTAGAGATGGTGGATATTGCATTGCCACCACCATCGCTGTCAATGCTATCAACCTCAAGCTTGTTCTAGAACCCATATGTTCAATTGTGTTTTCTTTTATTTGATTCACCTAACAAAAGTAGGATCTTTATTGGCTTGCCTTTGACGTATACATAGCTAGCCATTTCTTTTCACAATTAGTGTGCAGGTCCAATATGTCTATTTTTTTTTTTTTTTATTATTGGATATGATTTGGAAAGCTTTACCTTTCCCATTTTCTATATTTTTATCTATAATTTTTATATTATTATAATCATCATGTTAATTAAAAATCTTTTTAAGTAATAGTTTAATGTTATTAATTTCACCAAAATGTTCAATGCCATTATTTTGGATATGATTTGGAAAGCTTTACCTTTCCCATTTTCTATATTTTTATCTATAATTGTTATGTTATTATAATCATCATGTTAATTAAAAATCTTTTTAAGTAATAGTTGAATGTTATTAATTTCACCAAAATGTTCAATGCCATTATTTTGGCATTTATTTCTTTTTGGCACCGAAAAGCCTAAGTTCCATAATTATTTCAACTCTTACTTTTTCATCTCTTCCATTAACTCTATGGCTATAAGAGTCCCTCAATTATCAATATAAGCGCGTGTGACCTCGTCTCTTCAAGAGACGAGGTCATTAGTGAGTGACCTCGACTCTTGAAGAGACGAGGTCATCGGAATTTAAACAGCACCATCTTCTTCTTCCCCATTTCCCATTTCTTCTCCCTCGTCGGAACCCTAAACCCTAAATTGCGATTTTTCTGATTGTTGTGGCCACCGACGTCAAATCGACCCCTAGTTGTTCCTCATTTGGCTGATTTAATTGCTCCCAAGTTGATTGTATTGCAATTTCGTGGGTAGGAGCATCAAAAGCAAGAGATTTTGTGCGAAACCACCGACAACAAACGTTGAGGTTGAATTTCCGCGTATTTTCGTATTTTTTTTTCAATCATTCATGCTACATTGTTGAATGTCGATTGTATGTGTTGTTAGAATATTATTGTAGCGTGATTCCAACGCCTACGGTTTTTTTTTTTTTCATCTTGTATGTTGTATAGATATATATATGTATAATATTTGCATTAAAAAATCATGTCCTAAGTAGTTGTTGTTGGATAATTATTTTAGGAATTTTAGTGTGGGAAAAAAATAAAAAACAACTTCAATTGTCGTTAACAGGGTGTATTTAGTACTTTAGCTTTGGTATGGCGCTTTGGTATGGCATGGAAATTTACGATGAAAAAATCTAATATTTGTAAGAAAGCAGAATAGATTAGAAAATTAAATTTTAACTTTGATAGTGGAGCTGCAACTTTAGGAATTATGTTAAATATTACGAGGAATGTAATTCATAAGTGTGATTTTGTGAATTTGATGCATGGAAGCTAATTTTGATGAGATGGCAGGATTTGTGAGGAAATGGATAAGGCGAAGTTCATACTGTACGCTCATGGTAATATTGTGCAAGGGGATGATGGTTTTGGTTATGATAAGCGGCTTGTTGCTATGGTCAATATTAGTAGGAATTCAACATATGAGCAAATAGTAGAGATTATTTGCAATAGACTAAAGGTAAATAGGTGTACACATCGGGTGGAGCTATATCATAAGGTAGCTATTGTATCCACCCATCTGCTGATTGAGTACCACACTTCTTTTGATCGATAAATGGTGCATCAGGTATGATATCCGTTCCCTCTTATACCTCAATTTATTTCCAATGTCTTGTACTCTTAAATTGCTACAGTTCGATCGTTTATTTACGCAATAGTTCACTTTTCCTACTGCATCAGGTGGTGTGGGACCCCTATAGTTCCATCTTGCCCTCCTTGCCTCCATACTACCTAGCGAGTAGCGATGTTTGGCGTGCATGGGTCCCACTGGTTTGCTTCTATCTAGTCGAGCACTACTATCCTGACAGAGTGCTTAAACAGTTTGGTGGCTTTCAGGGGATCCCAGGCCCCCCTGTCGACATGAGACCCCTCCATGAGATTGACATGAGAGGACGTTCCGAGTGGAACTGGCAAGTAAAGCATGCCAGGTGGATAGCTGAGTGGGATGTTCGGCATGATTGTATAGTTAAACTGCCAGATTTGCTTGCTAGGACATTTGATGATTACTTCCAGTGGTATCATTCATCACCCGACGCTAGATCGATCACACGGGAGCTATCATAAGATACATGGTAAGATCACTGTCTCTGTAAGCTTTATACGGACTTGTTCTGACTTGGCTGCTATTCACCAATATACTTTTTTGCTATTACTCGTAGGCTGATTTCATTTATAGCATCCCAGACATGCCCCAGAGCTTACTCCATCTACTACACGAGATGTCTGTCGTATAGTGGAAGAGTTTATGGAGTTGAATTTTAATGATCCAGTGCCACCAGCTCCACCATCAATAGCAGCTCAGGGTGACCCACAGTGTCATACCATACAGGACGACATCCTCTTAGAGAGAGGCGTGGGTAGGGATGGGGCCGGGGTCGAGGATGAGCTCGAGCACCAGGTACACAGATCAGAGATGAGCTTGAGCTGTCCGATCTACCTTTACTTGATGAGCCTGGTCCTTCCCAGCTCATTCATGACGAGGCTGGCTGGTCATCGACATCTTATGATATGGGGGACACCTCTATGCTAGACCCGTCGTACATTGAGTTCCATACCCCTGGCTCCACAGAAGAGGCGACCATTGCCATCGCACAATATGAGGGAGGGCCTCACACAGGTCGAGCCAGACCCTGTCCCATTCCATCAATACGGTGCTGCTACTGGAAATGAGGATGCTGTAGTTACAGAGATTGTTCCATCTACATAGCATCCTCATCTGCGTACTCCGTTACCCAGGATGTACGTGAGGCAGGGTAGAGGCCAAGGACGAGGGAGGTGGGACACACAGTAGCAGCAGTAGTAGAGGATATATTTTTTTTTTTATTTTGATTGTTGCATATAGCTTCTTACTTTTTTGTATTATTCTTGTATGTAGATTCTCTTGTACATTTTAAGAGAACAATCAATCAGCATTTCATTTCATATTATGTGTTACAAGTCTACAAATTCCCATATTTTGATTGTACTGTGCTGAGAAAGAATCACAATACTGTTGTGATTGAATGATTGGGATTGGGATTGAGAATGTGTGTTTAGGCGGATTGGTATTATAACTGTGTTGTATTTGGATTGGGTTTGAGAATACTACAGTTTCTTTGTCCTTTAGTGATGGCGGAGCATGGTTAATGGCTTGTATAGCTGTTTATATTTCTACTTGATAGGTTTTATATATAATTTTTTTGGTTTCTCAAGTAATAAAGTGGTGTTTGTGGAGGTGGAGCCTGAACTCGTCTCTTGAAGAGACGAGGTCACATATGCCTGACCATGTCTCTTGAAGAGATGAGGCCACATGCCCTGCAATCTCGTCTCTTTGAGAGACGAAGTCCTCTGAGAATGAGACCTCGTCTCTTAGAGAGACGAGGTCAGGCACTTATGACCTCGTCTCTTGAAGAGACGAGGCCATGTTGTCTAAAATCGAGAATAATCTCTTCCTGATGGCATTTTTGTAATTTATTTTAAAAATAGTAATATTTTATTCCTTTTCCCAAAGTGCAAATACTAATATAATTAATCAAAATATTTTGATGCATGAAAGTATCGATATTCATCAACCATGTTCACATTAGACTAAAATTTATTTTTCCGTTTTGTTTTCCTGCCTTTAAATATATATGTGTGTGTATATATATATATATATATATATATATATTACTACACATGAAATATCCTAAATCCTCACCTAAGTTAGAAATTGAATTTAGATAGTTTAAATAAATAAAACAAGTAAACAATAGAATATGATTGGACAACTTGATATAATTTAAATTAGTAAATAGATTAAATTGAATTTTGAGATTTTAAATATTCTTATCAAATTTTTTATTTGCTCTCATAACCAATTTCAAGTATCAATTTTAAATCCTCTTCCTTTTAACTTTCAAGTGAGCAAAATTTCATATGTTCAACTACCCCAATTTTAAAAAGATTAAGTTTAGCCATTTTAGTCAAAATCTTGATCACTTAATCTCCATGAATTTTGAGCTCAACTATTTATTTAAAAATATAAGTTCTTAACTCCAAACCTAAATTGAATATCAATTTTATCGTACTAAATTTCAAAACTATATTTCTAGTTCAAGATATTAATTTCTATTAGATAGATTCTTAAATTATTTTCTAATTATTTTTAGTATTTAAGATAATTATCAAAAAGTTTAAATCTAATACCTCTACCTAAAAATATCTTTTAATTCTTATCCTTTTCATCCCTCCTTCCCCTTTTCTCTATTTGGCCTCCCTTTCATTCTTCTTTTTTTTTTTCCTCTTTTCTTCCTATTCTTTCTTTCTTCTCCCCGGTTTCTCCTTCTTGTTCTTTCCTCTGCTTTTGTCTTTCAACAGATCAATTTTTAATCTCAATTTCAAGGAGATCATAAGAAACTAAAGTTAGAAAAGAAGATATGGGATGGAAAATAAGCTTGAGGTAACTTCAAAAACAAGAAAAGAAGATCAAGTAATTTAGATTTGCCAAACAAGCAAGTTTATTGTTTTTCTTTGTTTTGATTATTATTTATGCATTCATATGATGGACATTAAATATAAGTGTGATGTATGATAAAATTTACAAATAAGAGATATATGAACATATAAGTTAGAACTTAGGTTATTTATATACATTTATAGGTGAAAAACTTAACGAAATAATTGGATGAAAAATGAAGTTGAAATATGATTAAGAATGTTGAATAAAATTTATATGAGCTTATATTTTTTTATGATATGTTTTGATGTGATCAAGATGAGAAATAAGTAGTTAAATAAGTGGAAATTTAAAGAACAAACAAAGAAAAAACGTAAACTGTTGGTAAATAAACTGTTGGTGCTGCGTCTTAATCATAGGCATGATCAAGCACTTGATAGTCTCAAGAATTCAAGGTTTACTTAATCACGGGCATCATAAAGACCTTGGTAGGCTTGGGTTGGATAATTTTGGGTAAATCACGAGTGTGACATCGCTCTTACTAGCCTCGGGTTGAAATTTTTTAACAATTACAGGCGTGATTCAACCATTATGCTTGCCTATGTTTGGCTCCTCTTGATCATGAGTGTGATTGTAATTATGGCCTTAATCACAGTTGTGATTAATCTGGTCACCTATTTCGTCATGTTTATAAAAAAAAAGAATAAGAAAACGAAAGAAGAAAGATAAAATGATTTCGATGAAATGAAATAGATAAAGGATAGACAATGTGATATATAATAGAATTGAGTTAAATGAATTAATAAGCTTAAGATGAACTTGATTTAAGAAACATTAGTAAGCTAAAATGAAATAGACTAATTAAGACACTAATAGATATATGATAATGACCTAGTGAGGTAATTAAATATGACTTATTAATTAAATTAAATGATTAATTCTAATCAACTTGGCTAAGATTAAGTTAATATAAACTTAACTTGTAATTGGCTTAGATTAATATACTCGGCGAAACCATGATTAATATAAGGAATATGTTGTTTCAAATGTATGCTTGCTAGAAAATGATTATGTTGAAAGTGAATAATGTGATAATGTTTTTATAATAAAAGTGTATAACTAAAAGAAAAGAAATAATTTGACATACAATAGAAAACTGTCCGTATCTTGCCGTGACGATTTTCATAGCCATGGTTGGGTTCCTACTTAGTCGATGATCAAATAGGGCTTTAATATAAGTATGACATAAATAAATGATTAAATTAATTTCTTGTGTAAGTCCAATTTCTTGATCAGATGCTTGAATTTACCTTTTATCTTATCTTCTAGATTATCTTCTAATCCCTATTAGGTTTTAGAATAGGTATGTAGTAACTTGCATGTTGATTATTAGGATATACATTTACAATGGATTAAAACTTAAAGAGGACCTAATAATTGAGTATTGCCTATATTTATGTTGTTTAATCTGGTTCAGGGAGCGAGAATCTTATTCGAAGCCGATCACGATAGTTAGGCGCTTAGGCCACCCCTTACCATGATGCAATGATATGTTATGATATAATGACAATTCATAAGTGGCTCAGTGGGTAGCCGATAGGGCAAACGATATTAGAATGACATCTACTTAGACTTAGAGGGATGTAATATAGCATGACTTATGTTTGTAGGACTAGTTAAGCCATATTATATTATGAACTGAGATAAGTAGAGATGTGTGATTGTTGTGAACCTTAGATGAAGCTATTTTCCTTTTTTGGTTCAATATGGGAGATATAAGTGTTTAAGTTGCTTATATCAACCTTTTGAGTAGCTGTTATTACTCAAAATCTCCAAATTCCCAAAGGCTTGTTTAGATTGTGAGTGCTCTAACGTTGCTTATTTCACTTTTTAAGATATAAATTGTTGATTGATGCATTGCATTAGATTAAGCTCATATATCACTTGTGTGTGCTTGTGTTACTGTCGTACTAGGCTTTGGCTCATTGTTGTTATCTTTCCAAGTGATTATGATGATTTGATGATGATGATGATGAATGACTTAGGTGTATGGGATTACTTGGGGAGAGTTTGTTAAAGAGTGAGACGAGTTAAGATCATTAGATTGTATTTATTTATTTATCTTAAGAATAGGGTTTATTCTTTCAGAACTTGTATTATTCTTTAAATGCCTAGTAGATCCCCAGTTTTTTAAAAAGCTTTTAAGTTTAGTTTTACCATCACAAAAGGTATATGAGATACCTGATGCTACGGTTTGTTTTAAAGTTGGACTACTTAAGAGAATATCTTATAGTTTTGTTTATGAGAAAGTTGATCTACTTATGTAATAAAAGATAGAAATATTTTTATAAAGTTTATTTTACCACTGCTAAATCCAGTTATCTTCAGAATCTAATTAAACGATTTCAGCATTTAAAATTGGCTAGCAATTATTCAACATAAACAAATCTTTTAGGATAGCCTGAGCATATAATACATCAGTATTTTATGTGCCACTATACACACCCTAATGAAATTTCGAGGCATTACAATACATATTAATATAAATATTTCAATTAATATATAATACATATTACTATATATATTATATATCGATTTATTAGTATATTATTATATATCAATTTATTAGTATATTATAAATACATATAAAATATATTATGTATTTTACTACTTATTTAATAGTCCACTTATTCATTAATATTGTGCAGTTATTTTATTGCCAAGTCATATTAAATTGTAATATTAACTTTTAATATGTAGTATTTTGCAATATGACATATATTTAACTTACATTTAAATTTACATATTGTGACCAATAGAAATACAATAACATCAATGAAAAAAATAGCCTAATTGTACAATCAATAATATAAACTAGAGTCCTCAAGTTATTGGAATCGGATTGAACATGTAAGTCTAACAAAAAAACAACAATCAACATAATGGAAAACAATAAATCGAGATGCCAACAAGCCTAACTTCTATGAAGCTAATGCTGTTGGACCTTAGGCGATCCAGTACCCAAGGCTATTTAGGATGCAGTGGCAAAAATGATAGAAGATGGTGTCAAATAATATCCATACGTAAGGGGTGGATATTGCTAATGTGTTGGAAGAAGAGTAATTTGGGATGATCCTAGACCTAGCAGTGGAACCATGCTAAGGAAACGGTAGGAGTCATAGAAGGGCTGCTAAAAAGCACACGGGTCAGCTTGTGTTGTTGATGGCCATGATACATGAGCTAATGCTTGGAGATGAATTTGCTGATGTGTGTAACTATCTGGTGATCTGATTGGGGACTGGATAGTACCAAAGTGTAACAAAATGGCTTATTCGACATCAATAATATTTATAGTATGATTATGGAGGTAGAATCGTTTGTGTAAACAGTATCGAAGTATGGCTCGAATTGGAGTTGCTACCAGGGCTAATAACCATAGGGGGTAGAGGTTGATGGTATATTGGATATTGCCTATAACATGGAATTAGAGGTTGGCTCATCAATATCTAAAGTGTTTGTTGCATCTTGCTCATTTGACGCCTCATCATGTCAATGTCGTAATTTGAGCTCACAACAAACTTATCCTAGTGTTGTTCATAGTAGGCATGTCTGTCCTTGGTGATCAACATACCATACACCATGCCATGCTAATAGCCGGACCTGTGCTTAAGACCTCCTTTGTAATAACAGCACTGCTTATAGGCTTTTGGCCCATCGCAGCATCAAGTGCATTCACCTCCTCCCTCATTGCTTTTCATTAATGTTTGACTATAACAAAGGAATGGTAGTTTTATCAGTAGTTTAAAGAAATGGGTATAGTCTATTATCATACAAATAATGATCAAACATTCTTACATAATTACCTTTCAACTTATCGGACTTCCATTAATCTATTGGCTACCTATGAGTCTTCTTCATGTGCATATACCAGTAATTCCATATAAGCATGCAATTCTACAATATAGCATAAAAGAAAAGAACAATAAATGTACGACATAAATTCATTTGCTAAATGGTTACATTAAAATGGATTAAAAAATAGAAATCGTCACTTACATTGGATAGTGCATGATACAATATTAACTTATCCTTTCCCCCTCCCTCTTCCTATGTGCATAGACTTTTGCTTCTTTCTATTTATCTATATTCACCTTAGATTGATGCTACAAAAGAAAGAAAAACAAAGCGGTTGGTTAGATCGTTACGAATAGTTGCGTGTCAACTAGCACTTGGAAATTATACATACTAGGGAATCTTGATCTATCTCAATGAAGCAACATAATTCCCTCTACTCCCCTGCCCCGTACTCATAACCTGATGGTGGTTGGCTCATAGGTGCCTCTCGTCCACCTTTCTTGTTAATATATCATTGCATTTTGTAATAGTTCTACTTGTATGATTTTATAGTTAGGTAATTCAACACATTTTATCATTTTTGCATGTTTCGCCAATTGAGAAGCAATGAAAACTTTTGCTATACATTGACATGAATTATTTGTGTTGGTGAATAGGTAAACTTTACATAATTTATGTAAGTATGTGTCGTCTAAAAAATAAACTTATCATAAACTTTCGGATAATGCCGTGATGATATGCTTGTGGGAATGTTAATTACACCTTACTACTTGACCCCTCCACCATCAAATTAGTTGATGCTTTGTGGTAGTGCAAGAACGCTGACCTAATCACTCCTAAAGGCTTGCACATGAGGCCTATATGTCAGTTGAGCATGGTAATCATTAGCCTCTGGCCGATCCTTCTAAACTCTTCTTTTACTTTGATCCCTTTATACATGTGAAGGTGCCTTCTCAGCACTATGATTTTAGCTTGCCCGTGTGTGGCAGCTTGAATAGTTTCCTCCTTAATAGTCATAGTTGTCGGGTCATTAGAGTTTACATTCTCAAAGACCTAAGGCATGTCATATTTCACACCTGCCACCCCTTACCCCACCTTAATTTAGCTTGTTTACCCCCCAATGTTGTGTAGGCTAAGCCCTAGAAGGATCATAATCAGACCCTTCCTCATGTCAATTATTAGAGTTTTGGTTGAGACTCATCTCTTTATCCTAGTCAAGGTTGAGTCTGCCACTTTTGTAAGAAGAGGCAACATTAATACAAAAGAGACAAGACTTGTCTCTTTTGTTTTGCTTTAAATGTGCATATTAACTAGTGTAAGCTTCAACTTGACTCAAATTGATACTCAATAAGTTTGAGTTTGACTTGATTATTCTTATAAAAATTAATTAGATTAAAAGATAAGTTAGGATTTGAGAATGGAATAGAATTAATGGTGACTTGGTTTTAAATATAATAAATACGTATCATTGGATATGAATGAAGAAAGAAAAAAAAAAAAAAACAAGACACAAAAATAGGCTTTAAAAATGGGAAAAATTTAGGTTTTATAATTTTTTTCATAAAAAATATAAAAAAGCTTGAATGGACTTGGAGCAACTCAAGTAGAGTGTTTTATAACTCAAACTAAATAACTATTCTGGTTGATTGAAGTCAACTCAATTGCAGTAGAGTTGCATTTAACTTATCATCAAGTTATCATTGAGTCCAATTCAAGTAGTTCACGAGTAGTCCCAATCACTTATGATCCTAGTCCATAGGTTTATAAGATAATCGAAAAGATTACTGAAATGCCACAGTTAAAGGCGTTATGGTGAATTTCTCCCATGCTATATCTTAAACTTTTTTTTTTTTTTTTTTATACGGTATTGGAACCATATGGATTATGTTGTAACTTAATGCCTGCCCTCAACTTGAACGATAAAGAATTACACATGTACTATAGCACACACATTGATGGCCATACACACACACACACACACTCATATATATATATATATATATATATATATAACACAAACACACACACACACACACACACACACATATATATATATATATATATCGAAATGTTTGACCTTAAAACAGTTAGCTAAATGCAGCGTTCTTTTCATCCACTCTAAAAAAGCATTTCACAAGGATATTTGGTTATCATAATATAATAGAAACAAAGTACAATTTCAAAAAATTATAATAATGAAATAGTTATTATTTTATTATACTAAAATATATTGATAAAAGGAGGAAATTATCTTATTATTGACCTGTCTAAATAAAAGTATACAAATATAAATTATATAAAAATAATTAGCAATGTATCAATGCAAAATAATATCTATTAGACATGATTTTCATTTTACAAGTAAATTGCACATAAAATGTGCGACTCTACACATGAATTATCATATGAAAACACTGTGGCTAGGTACTTGCACATAAATTGCTAAATGGCATGTTGTTCATGTGAAGTGTGTTAACATATAAATCACATATCTTGGATGTGATTTAGTGCAGAAAATTATTTTGTCCAATTCATATTTGCATAGTTGTTTTTGGGTTGGTAGACTTGTGTTTCACCTTTAATAACAAATTATTATAGTACATTAAAATGTCAATACTTATCTTACTCGAAACCATGGCTATATTATAGATAAAATAAAAAAATATGAAAAAAAAAGGAAAAAAAAAAAACTTAGAAATAGCTATTCATATGTTTACTTGTAATTATTCATTTGACAACAAGATTTATGTAGAATTAGCTATTATATAATCCAAATGTTAAAAAAAATAATTTTAATTATACTTTAAAATGTCCACAAAAAAATTTGTTCTTTTTTCTTTTTCCACTTTCATTTTTTTAGCCAACAACTATTTTTCACTCAGCAAACAGTGCCATCGGAACTTGAATGCACGACCTAATAAATTGGTATTCAGTTTGTTTTTTTCGGTGGGGGTATTCAGTTTGTTTCAATTTTAATTGTCTGGCAACTAATGTACAGCATTCAACAGTATTTGGTTGAACTGCTGCGTTGGTGGATGGCCATCCCTTTCTTAATACTTCAGTGCGTGTGATGATCCTGCTTGTCCATAGGAAATGAGAACTTGTAAATAGCCTTGAGAACATTAGAATTAATGTACGCACACTTAGTAAAATTATAAATTCACTTTACCATATCATAATTTTTAATAAATATTAGAAATAAACCTTTAAACTTGAAGTTATCAAAGTGTAGTCTTAGCACCCCCTAAATTTTGATCTTGTTCCTTTTTCTTCTTTTTATTTATTTATTTACTTACTTTTAATGGAAGAAGCAAATGAAAAATTGTAAATAACCCTTCAACATTGACCTCTAGGTGAATATACCCCAAAGCTTTTATGATGTTGCAAATAACTCATACACATATTAAACAAATAGATTGGCCACAATTAAAGCATGTTTACCCTTTTATAGTTTTTTTTTTTTTTTTTTTTAAATAGAAAACCTCACTGAGATAAAAACTCAACAAATACGCTTTAATGTGTCCAGAAATGTTTCCATATCAATGTTAAAGTCTACAAGGCAAGGTTATTTAGTAATTAAACTTATAGTACAACCCAGCTTATTTGTCACTTTATCAAAGTTTTTAAGTTATTTGCAAACTTTCAAAAGTTTGAGCTTAGAACCACCTTTATCAACATATAAAATTGGAATTCACTCCAAGATTTGTAAAGCTATAACATCTAACTCAAGTGAATATAAGTTTAAGTTGAAAAAAAAAAATCAAACTTTAGCTTATGATTAAAAATAAATAAATAAATAAAGAAAATATAAAACAATAAAAAATAAAATAAACGGATGATGATAATAATAAAAGAGAAGAAGTGAAAGACATGTAGGAAGGAGATGGTTCCAACATGAAATAGATCCTTATTATACTAAAGAGGAGAGATATAAAAACATCAAGATGAGTAAATATTTATTTGTATATACATATTTGGTAAAATAAGGATCTTTATGATTCTAATTTGGCCTACTAGATTGATCACAACTCTTGTTACATAAAGCTGCACAATTTTCCATTCTCTCGATATTGGGATGGTAGGAAAGACAACTAGAAGAGTAGCAATCTATATTACAAGGCGTGAGAGCTTGATCATCATGATTGCCACGACATGCCTTCATGCATTTCTTCATACAAGAAACTGTATGAAGATTGACTGGACATTGAAAGGAGCAGTATACAAAACAACTAAAGCCATCAGCAGAGGCAGGGATGGCGGATAGTGCCACCACCATCGCTGTCAATGCTATCAACCTCAAGCTTGTTCTAGAACCCATATATTCAATTGTGTTTGTTTTATCTTGATTCACCTAACAAAGTGATATGGTCTTTATTGGCTTGACTATGGCATATATATATAGCTAGCTAATTCTTTTTTACTAATAGTATGTAGACCCAATATTTCTATTATTTATTATTGGATACAATTTGGAAAGCTTTACTTTTTTAATTTGCTATATTTTCATCCTATAATTGTTCTATTATTATAATCATCATATTAATATAAAATCTTTTGGCAAATTCCATTTTAGTACTTGAGTTTTCACACTTTGACAATTTAGGTACCCATATATTCTATTCTGACAAATTGCCCACCTGACTTATTCTCTTTAATGACACACTTAACCACCATTAAACAAAAGAAAATAAAAGAGGAAAAAAATTAACAATATAATCAAAACCTTAAATATCCATCTTTAGATAAAACCCTCAAATTAAATAAACAATTTTCTTTTCTTTAAATTGTAAAACTAAGTCCCAAATCTAAATTCTCCAAAATAAAACCATAAACCATTCATTATAGGAGTGACATATTTTATTGACTTTTTATCCATGAGGGAAAAAAATAGTAAAGGTACAACAATGCAATCTCTAAGGGTCACAATGTGTAATATTATTGGAGTCTAATCATGTAATTTTTTTCCCTTTCATTCCTTTTCCAACATTGACAACTAATATGTATAAAAGAGGATTTCCATAATATTGTTTCCAAATAATCACTCCTAGTTGCCAACATTGGAAAAGGAATGAAATAAATAAACAAATAAGCAAGAGGATTGCCTTCTTCAATTGTGTATTTTAACCACAACGGAGAGTAAATAAAATTCATAATTGAAGTGAAGAAAATACTTAGGCTAAAATAAGGAGTAATTATTTCAAAATAATTGTGAGAAAAATGGCTTGTTGAGTTTATTTATACATCTATGCCACGTGAAATTATCCTTTAGATATTATGTTTTTATTGGAGTGTCACCTATTATAACTTAAATGTATTAAGTGAGAGTTTTGGAAATGAGACCAAAAGCATATTGTCTCAATTATAAATTTTTCTTTATGTTTTAGCGCTTTTAAAATTTAACTTTCACAATTATTAACTAAAACCTTTTAAATTTTATAATCAAAATTTTTCAATTTCTATAGTTGAAAAGAAACCGATATTTTCTTTTATTTTTATAACCGAAAGAAACCACAAAAACCGACGTTTTCTTTTATTTTATAACTGATGAAAGAAACCATAGAAACCGACGTTTTCTTTTATTTTTATAACTGAAAGAAATGGCAGAAACTGATGTTTTCTTTTATTATTTCCTTCTTTTTGGTTTGTCTCTACTTGTTCTACTTTAGTTGCCAGGCCATTATATCTTTTGCAAATGTCTCATGTTTCAATAAGTTTCGATAGTGTGTTTCGGACACGTCTTACAAATTGGCTCAATTTGTATAAGCCTTTGCCTTACCTTTTGAATTTGTTGTAACCACTTAAAAGATTATTGCTTATATTGGTGAAATATATATAAAAAAATTTAATGATTAAAAATGGTAACACAGTTACCTTTTTGAGGATGAATAAATAAGGTTTGGCTTTTGCAAAAATGGTAATAGAGCTTTAAAAAAAATATTTCTTTGTATTTTTCTAGAGATTTTTCTTTTGGACAATTGTAAGCTTGTTGTTCTAAGCCTCTACAACGAGTTCACGTGTTGGAGGTTGACTATGTTAACCTTGGAGAGCAGAAGCTATTCTTTGATTTTCACCATGATCGTACCTGAATTCGCTTTGTGGGGGATTGTGAGAGAAATGGCTTATTGAGTTTATTTATAACTTCTATCCCACATGGGATATTAGTCCCTCAAATATTATGTTTTTATTGAAGTGTCACCTATTATGGGCTTAAATATGTTAAGTAAGAGTTTTGAAATGAGATCATGCTCCATCTCGACTATAAATTTTTTTCTTTATTTTTAGTGATTTAAAATTTTAACTTTTTAATTTCTTAGCTGAAATCTTTAAAATTCTATAACCAAAAGTTTTCAATTTCTTTAACTGAAAAGAAACCGATGTTTTCTTTTATTTTTAGAACTGAAAGAAATGGAAAAATTTAATGATTAAAAATGGCAATTCAGTTACCTTTTTATAAATAAATAAAAAAGGTTCGGTTTTTGCAAAATTAATAAGTGAGCTTTAGAAAATTTATTTCTTGTGTTTTTCTAGATATTTTTCTTTTGGGCAATTATAAGCTTGTTGTTTTAAGCCTCTGACACGAGTGCATTTGTTAGGTTGACTATGTTAACCTTGGAGAGCGAACGACATTATTTGATTTACACCAGGGTTGTGCCAGAATTTGCTTTCAAAGCAATAGCTCTTCCAGGGCACAGTCCACTTGATAAGTGATGTCTACCTTTCTTTTCTATCATACATGGGATATTAGTCCTTCAAATATTATGTTTTTATTGAAGTGTCACCTATTATGGGCTTAAATATGTTAAGCAAGAGTTTTGAAAATGAGATCGTGCTTCGTCTTGACTATAAATTTTTTTTCTTTGCTTTTAGTGATTTAAAATTTTAACTTTTTTAATTTTTTAGCTAAAATCTTTAAAATTCTATAACCAAAAGTTTTCAATTTCTTTAACTGAAAAGAAACCGATGTTTTCTTTTATTTTTAGAACTGAAAGAAATGGAAAAATTTAATGATTAAAAACAGTAATTCAGTTACCTTTTTATAAATAAATAAAAAAGGTTTAGTTTTTGCAAAATTAATAAGTGAGCTTTAGAAAAATTATTTCTTTGTGTTTTTCTAGATATTTTTCTTTTGGGCAATTGTAAGCTTGTTGTTTTAAGCCTCTGTCACGAGTGCATCTGTTGGAGGTTGATTGTGTTAACCTTGGAGAGCGAACGACATTATTTGATTTGCACCATGGTTGAGCCAGAATTTGTTTTCAAAGCAATAGCTCTTCCAGGGCACGGTCCACTTGATAAGTGATGTCTACATTTCTTTTCTTATTATTACTAACAATAATATCATGGAAATCCTCTTCTACATATTGGTTGTCAACATTGGAAAAAACAATCAAAGGGGACAAAAAAAATTACATGGTTAGACTTCAATTATATTATACATTGTGACTTTTAGACATTATATTAATTTAACGCCTCGAAATTTCATCAAGGTATGCATAATGCCACGCGTAATGCGTATGTATTTTACGCTCAAGCTATCCTAAAAGATATTCTTATATTGAACAATTGCTATCCCATTTTAGATTATTAAATCGTTTAATTAGATTCTGGAGACAATTGGATTCAACAGTGGTAAAATAAACTTTATAAAAACATTTATATCTTCTACTCACATGAGTAGATCAACTTTCTCATAAACAAAACTATGAGCTACTCTCTTAAGTAGTCTAACTTTAAATCAAATTGTACCATCAAGTATCTTATATACTTTTCATGATGGTAAAATAAAGCTTAAAAGCTTAATACAGAACATATGGGCTCCATGGCCAGCCCCTTATAGAAAAAATACAAGTTTCAAAAATATGAATCTAGTTCTAAAACAAAATAAAATAAAACACAAATATCCCAATGGCCCTACTTCATTTCACTTCTCCATAACCTCCAAAATAACCTATACCGGAGTCAATCATTATAAAATATACCGAAATTTTCTATGCATGATTAATTTGCATATCTATATGTTATGTTTGCTTGGAACATAAAAATTTTGGTAAATAATTAGTTAATAAAATATGATGTGTTAATGTAAATTAATATAAGTGCTTGTAATGTGATTGATATTTGTGTTGATTATTGTTTTAATGCATGTTAAATTTAAGTTTTCATAAACTAACTTGACCCAAATCCAAACCCAAACATAACAGAAGATTTGGAGCCTAAACCAAGCCTAAAAACATGCAAATTTTGGCCCAAACCCAAGCCTTTTCTCTCCCTTATCAGCTGCCCCAAAAGTCAAACATCAAAAGGATAATTACAAAGTCATTTTTGTCAAACTGACAAGCCAAAAACAAACCCTAAAAAAGACCTAAAACCGATGGTGCCTTTGTTCCTTCCATTCCATCTTTTCGTTCAAGTTTTTCTTGCCTAATTTGTCAAAAACTCTTACAATAACTCATCTGCAAGTTAAGGAAGTTCAAGGTAAGCTTTTTATGCTTTTATGATTTATTATTCCTTTGTTTTCCATGTAAGAATGATTTCTTATTTTAATAGGATTTTATGGTTTTAATGTGATTTAATGATTTATGTTGATCATTAGATTTAAATAAGTTCTTGAAGTGTGTTGGTTAGTATAGGGAAGTTTTGAAGTGGAACGAGCTAGTAAAGTTTATAAAAAGTTCAAGTGTGAATATGAATTCTTAGAAGTTGTTTGATGTTGTAGATATGGGGTTTTTGCGTATTTGATGTTGTTAAGAGTTTGTAAAGAGTTATATGTGGTTTTATGGTGATTTAGTTATAGTAGAATGTAATCCCCCTAATTTCACATCACTTGATTATAATAATTACCAAAAATATAATATAGAATCGTAAAGAACTATAATAAAAGTAGCAAAAATGATTCCCAATTTTTTGTGAATTAAAATTTTTAAAGTGTGAACAAATTTAATTATAGTTAGAAAAATTAGAATCCTTATCAGTAAAATTTTAAAACACAAAATGTAATTTCCATAACCCTAGACAATCAATATTTGATGATAAATCGATTGTTACTATAAACTTCTAAATCATTTTACCATAAGTTTATTGATTAGAAAATATTTTCTTCACTAGTTAAATAATGATACTATGGCTTTCGAATTATCTCTAATAATTGAAAAACTTTAAAATAGTATTAGAAAATTTATTATTATTAATTATTAAGATAAATAATTCTTAGGATAGAATTCTACAATGCAAGTCAATAACTCAATAAATAATCATAGTAAATCTTAAATTTCAATTACAATAAAAGACGATTAATTTTGATAATCTACTGGTTATAAAAAGATAAATTTAAGTCACTAGAATTACAAAACACACGAAAAGATTAAAACAAAAAAACTGATTAATATCTAAGAATCTAAGCCTTAAATAAATATTTGAGTTATACAAATATTTTAGTTAGAAAATTTTAAGTCTATAGAGACTAAAATCTTGATTTAACCTTGTAACTTCGAGAATTTTTATAACTAGTAAAGTGAATAGAGTAGCAAATGTGAAATAGATATTAAACTTATAACCCGATAAAAATCCTAGAATGAACTTATGAGTAAGAGTGAACTCATTTACAGCTTAAAAACTTGAATAGGAAATTCTTTGACCCTAATTGGTACCAAAATAAGATTTTGTAGCTTCAGTCAATAACTTAAGATATAATTCAAAGTAGCCCTAAATTTCAAATCGATAAAATACAATCTTTTTATAAAATTATTGGTTATAATATGATAACTAAAAGATAAACCGCTAGAGTTATAAATATGCAATGAAAACAAAAACAAATCAATAAATAATAAACTAGATTTCAGATAAATATTTAGATTGTACCATAATTTTAGTTAGGAAATTTGGAGTCTATAAGCGCTAAAATTCCGATTTAGCCTATCAGGCTCAAAATACCTTAATTGCATAAAATAAAGCTTTAAAATTATTTAATCACGTAAAATTTCGAAACTTGAACTTGCTGTTAATCTAGAAAATTTGTAGAGACTTTAGATAAACTTTTAGAGATTAAACCCTTATAACTAATATATAAATACGCGTATAGTCTAGTTATATATGAGAAAACTTAGATATTATAATATATAAGCATATTATTAATGTCAATAATTAATATGTGGTGGGAAATATGGGATGAAAAGTCGGCCATTTACTTGAGGAATGCTTCGCCACTTGCCTCTTCCATTTGTGCAAATTGGATAACTTGAGGTCAAATGAAAAGGACGTTTCATCAAATGATAAAACACCATATAAGCACATGCATTAAATGGAATTGGGAGACTCGAATAAACTTTTTGGAAACGGTATCACTCCCTTTAATTTACCGTGATTCACAGTAGGAGCAAGAGACCATATATTACAAGTTGTTTCAATTGTTTCTTAGCATAAATATATATATATATATATTAAAAATTAAAAAAAAATTACAATTCACAAACCCATCTAAACTTCCTTCTTGAACCGTGATTTATCTTAAAGATTCTTTTAGGAGTAAAATTGATCAACAAATTAGACAAAGTATTTGAAAAAAAAAATAAACAAATAGATGTATAAATAACAAGGAAAAATTTAGATAGTAATACACAAAAACTTACTCATTGTAACCATAATTTCCTAGAGAAATTAAGATAAAATTAGTTAAACGAAGCTAGACAATTTGACCCAAAAGCTCTAATGATGACTTACAAAATGACATAAAAATAATAAGTTGTTGACTCTAAAAAAATTAAAAATCGATCTCAATCTATACCCCCTTTTACGTAAATTCCAGTTGGAGTTGGGTAAGTTGAAATCTTCATTCCTCAACATAGGATGTCCTAAAATTACTAGGATTCAAATTAACCACAAGTGGGACAATTTGCAGCAAATAATACCGTGTAAAAGCTCCCAACGCCAACAAAGACAGCTCATTCATAACTTATATAAAAAGGTATAATCAACCAGCAAACAAAAACTCTTAAAGACCCATCAGTATAAACCATAAAAGCCTCTACTCACCCAAGATTAAAACAAAACAAATGTCACCTTTTTTTTCTACCCCAAAGCTGTGAAGACCCCACCAACAATAGTGAATGAAAAAATTACAAACTGAACACCACAAAAAAAAAAAAAGGAGAAAAGATCCCATGCTTCCACCGTAACTCCACCAGGACAAAAACAAAACCTATCTTTTTCCAAAACCTACTGTAAACCTCAACGAAAATTAAACAAGACTCAACAAAAATTCAACACTCCATACTACACACATCAACTCTAAAATATATATATATATATATATATAATAAAGGATCACCACTAGGTCAAGTCTAAAAAGGGTAAGAAAAGCTCCTTTCTAATTAGTACATTTTTAAGAACATGTATAATTTAACCATTATCTTTCTAACCTAGGTTTTGTTCAGCACGAGAAGGAGTGCTTGTCATGTTCTTTCATATCCAATCAAGGTAATACTTTAATCCTATCTTAGATCTTAGAATTTCTCTATGATCAGAAAACTAGGAAATTAATGCTTAGAAATTAGCCATGTATCTCTATTTGTTTAGTTACTATAAGAGTGTGTAGATGATTTAATGAATTGATTAAAATTGAGTAATCCTTATTCTATGATAGAAATGTGTTATACTTAGTGTAGAATAACAAGAACCATGAAAACCCCCATAGTATTAACATTTATCATACATAGAACTTGTCATAAGATTTAATCTAGCTATGACTAGTAGAGTAACTTTATAATGTAATGCATGAAGTAGAGTTTAACTAACTAAAACCCAACATACTCATGGTAGTTTCAGTTCTTATAGGATTTTCTAAACAATCATGCAAGTTTCATAAACTAACCTACACTATATTTAGTAAAATATACTTATAACCTTACCTAGATAATAAAAGCTAGCCTATATGACCATTAGGATACCTATAGGGAATTTTTTATGAACATAAATGATATCATGATGAAAGAACATATAATCTACATGCCATTGAGAAATTATATATGATAGGAATGAGAATAGAAGGATACATGCAACAAAATAAATCCTAAGATCTAAATCCTTAGAATATATGGTCATCTCTGTGCATTTAGGAGCAAGTTATGAATAAATGATCCTCAAAAACTATATGAACTCCTAAGCTTATTAGAAAGATGAATAGATGAATAAACTATAGAATTTGACCCTATAAATAATAAAAATTTTAATAAAAAAATAGATAAAGATGATAAAAATGGTAAAATCATATTAGGAATCAAACTATCAAGTAGGCATTAATGAATTCCAAATTTAAATAAAAGAAAGTCTAAAATAAAAGAATCATCACAAATGGAAATATGAATATGAATTTGGATTAAGAGAAACACAATAAAAATAATTTATAAATAAAAATCTATCATCAAAGGTTGTAGGACTTAATTAAAGGATAAGGAAAATGCCATAGATAAAAATATAGATATCAATTAAGATCAAGACAAGCAAAATGAAAATAAATATTAAATTAGAAATATTGTTATCGTAGGATCCTTACCTTAAAAGACTAGTACAGGTAATAGAAACTAAATCAAATATCAATAGGTCATTTTGATACTGTTAAGGACTTTCCAATTGATTATTATGATTAGACAAAATGATGAGTAAGAAAGTAACTTTGACTTTATCACATTGTTTGCACTTGTAGTGTAGTTATATTTGAAATAATATATTCAACTGATATGCATACGGGATAGCATATAATACATGATGTTTGGTGTATACTTAAATGCCAAATTATCCTAATATAAGCAATAATTCTATTATATGATAATTATTGTATAAAGCATGTTGATGTTTGTCTGTGAATTATACGATCACCATAAACTTGACTAAAAACTATTGGTACCATAAATGAAAATGGGCATGCATTGCATCATACGCATATTTATGTATATATAAGTAACAAATGAGTTTAAAGAGAAATTCTCCTTCCTTAGTTCTTAGCTTCTCATGGGCATGAATGACTTGAGCTGGTCCTTTAGCCACCAAGAGAGAGTATAAATCTTCATTCATTTGGATTATGGTCATCCAAACTGTGCATGTCATATGGTTGAGCGTTACATTGCATATGCTTATTAATAATACTTGTTTGATAATTGTTTGATGTGTGGTCTGGCCTCATTATTCATTGAGTTATGGATTAGCTCACACCTCTATAGTTTTTGTGCAGGAATATATCAAGTTGGGAATGGGCTAAAATTGTGTAGAGAGTTTTTATCTTTAGAGAATTCCTCGAAGATAGAAGATAGATTTGAAATAAGAATTAGATAGATTGTATAGTTAATTGAGATTTTGTTTTATGCAAAACAAACTTAGATTATGAATTGAATTATTTGTGTAATAGTTTGAAGTTTTATGTTATGTAGGTTATCTATCCTATTTTATTATTTGGTAGAAGATACCAATTCTCTACGGTTTTGGTGAACTGTGAGAAATAGTATTTCCTTAATTATCAATATGTAGTTACATAATTAAAACTTGTATAGCAAATATTACGTAGAGTTTTGCAATCTCTGACTGGTAAAACGATTCTCATATTGTGGATGTACACTTGATATGATAACTTCAGGTTAATCCTATCAGACCCCTTTTTAAGTCCTGATAGCACCAAAATTCGATGAAAAAAATGTATAGAAATTTAGTTAGGTCACTGATTTACCTAACAAACACAAGGCTAGATATTGTCTATCTAATAAGCTTGATTCCAAATTTATGCAAAATCTAAGCAAGTTATATTATGCAACAGCCAAAAGGATATTATGATATTTACAAGGAACTAAAAATTATGGCATTCATTATGTGAAAGAGAAGGATTTCACCCTTATTGGTTATATAGAAGTGATTAGGCAAGATCCATTGATGATTAGAAAAGTACATCTAGATATGTATTTACCTTAGGATCAAAGATTATATTATTTAGTCAATAGAGAAACAAAAAACAATACATTATCTTCATCTCAACCTAATATCTCCTTATCAATAGAGAAAGGTATGTATAAGGTGGAGATTTTTTCCTCTATTAATCAATAATCACCAACCAACACATTCAATTAAAAAAAAATCATTTTATAAGTTTCATCACATACATCAATTTCCTAGTAGGTTGATGTGTGAATTGAATACAAATATCGACAAAGTAAAAAGAAAACTATTAGATGCACATCATGCATTTTGGAACTTCTATATTAGTTTGAATGACTATAACACTAAGACATCGGCATGACTAAACACAACTTGGAATAAGCCTTAACCTACTAGGTCCTGAGTTGGTTCTTAGCTCGTTAAATTGCCCACTTGAAAAAAAAAAAAAACAAAAACTTAAAATATAATTTTAAAAGTAATATTATTTTAAAATATAATTAAAAAACTAGGAAAAAAATAAAATAAATGTAAAATTAAAGAATAAATTTTAAATTAACAATAATAAAGTTTTAACTTTTAATGAAATTAGGCCCAAGAAGAATGGTTTCTAACTCATTTATTAAATAAATTGTTCAATGTATGCATTCATTTATACACAAACGAATCCACTCTTAGTGGTAAACTTAGACTACAAAACTCAAGATACGACTAAGTCTCACAAAGGCAAATACAACTCTCACATTATTAAGAAATAAGATTTCCCCTGGTTTAAAGTCTGCAAAATTCTATGATCCAGTCATTAATTTTGACAGGATCAGTCTCGTCATTATCTAATGGCTTTACCATGCCTAACAGTGATTGAATCACTAAAATAGTTAATATTTCAATTATTATTTATTTTAACGATTAGATGGTTGACTAGACGATCCCATTGACGGGACCGTAGAAGCTCTCATGAAATCTATATAAATCAATCATGTTACTTTTAAATACATTTATTACCTATATTATTATAAATATCGTTAATAGGTAACTAATTTTTACTATTCACATGAAAATTAGTTTAAACATTTATTTCTTATTTATATTTTATTTTTTCACATTTCCTTTTTTTTTAGGCTTTTTCTCTTGTTTACTTTTTTTGTGATTACTGGGCCTAGCTAGGCAGATTAGTAGGTTGGAGGCCTTTGATGGTTCAAGATTTGTATGGCTAGGTCAAGCCAATAGGTCATGCCTATCGGTGCCTGACTGAATCGTGTCATGGCTTAAGCTCAACTTATGTCCATATCTAGTAACACTCAAGATCAACCCAAATATGTACTAAGGGTCTTTTCATGCACATATGGGTATAAAAAGATGCTAGTGGACCTACCATAGAAATGTAGTTGTGAAGAGGTTATTATATAGCTAAAGACAAGGTGTTGAATTTAAAAATAATGTTGCAGTGGTTGCAAAACCTCAACATAAGAATCTCGTGTGATTGGTTGGATTTTGCTTAGAAGGAGAAGCAAAGCTTTTAGTGTTTGAGTTTGTGCATAACAAGAGTCTTGACTACTTTCTATTTAATCTATTACAACTATTCACCAATATATCTACATTTTTAAACTTTTATATTAGCTTGTTATGCATCTAAATTTTATCATGTGTTAGAGAATGATGTAATCAGTTCAAGCCCCTACGCACTAATTTAACCTCAATTTAATTTCGTGACAATAAGATTAACCTTTTAAGCCTATGTGCAAAAGGCAATGCATGTTTAACATATGAAAGGAGGATTATATTTTTTTGCCATGAAAACATCATTGAGATGATATGTTTCATCTTTCATCATTCTAGTAATATAGATAACTTTTCTTGCATGATAAGTTTTTGCATTAAGATGTCACATTCCATTTTTAGTGCCAACTCCTCCTCCTTCTCCTTCTTCTTTTACTTTATTTTATTTTTTATTTTTGCAAATCCTAAAAAATCAAGTATTATTATACTTGAGTAGGTGCTATGAAATTTTTACAAACATTGCACAAGGAATATTGTATTTTCATGAAGGTTATTGGCTTTGGTTATACATTGTGATCTCAAAGCAAGTAATATTTTATTTGATAGTGAGTTTAATTTAAAGGGTGCTGATTTGAGTATGGCAAGCATTTTGGGAGTGGATCAAACATAATGAAATACAGTAGAGTAGTTGGCACATAGGAAGTTCAAGCCTAAGATTTTTAATGATCAAAGCTTGTATGTTTTAGTTTGATCTAAATTTTTGTCAGAGTCATGCTAAGATAGCAAAACTTGTAACATTTTTCTTGTGACAATGCTAATTTGAAATAATTAGGTTTAAACTTTGTTTCATATGATTTCCTATGACTAATTTAGAAATTTGTACATTAGATGATTATACTCCATCTCAACATATTTCTAAATTTTTTTTCTTCTTACAGTGAGCACATGTCTTTGAATTATGCAATTCTTGATTAATTTTCTATAAAGGTAGATGTCTATAGATTTGGACTGGAATATTGCTTCTAATGATAATAAGTGGTGAGAAGAGCAATTTCATGAAACAGAGCAAGGTTCTTGTAGGCTTTGAAAGTTGAATTTCACTGCTTTTCTTTTCACATCTAATATATGCAATATTAAAATAGGTTTAATAATTTTTTAAAGTTGAATTAGTCTCCCCATAATCTATTTAAGTAGGTTCCGTGGCTAACTATCGTTATCTGAACTGAATCAAGGGTGTGATATATGAAGCATATAGTATGACATTAATTTATCTTCACATGTATTTTTTAAAAGAAAAATGTGCACTATTGATAAGCAAAACAGATAAAAATAGAATTTGGTACTTTAAATTTTTTTTATTCTAGAAATAGAAATTCATTCCTTCAATAATACAATAAGATCTAGTACACAAGGTATGAAATCGTAAAAAAATAATTGAAGAGATGGGAGTCTAATGACCCAGTCCAAAATGACCACATCTCTTTTACATCTAAAGTTTGAAATACCACTTTTACAATATAAATTCTATATAGAGAATAAAAAATCAGTATTATGGCCGGACAAAATCTCATAAAGAAATGAAAACCAATAAACAAAAAGGAAAAGGTAAAAAAAAAAAAGAAAAAAAAAAAAAGATACCCACATATTCTGAATACTATGACACTCCAAAATCGACACGATCATCTTCAATCCAGCCAGATCCACAAATATGAGATTGTGAATATGGAGACGTAAAATTGATGGATTGGTGATGAGAGAGAGAGAGAGAGAGAGAGAGCATGGGTACTTTAAACCTTAAAGAGTAATATATTCATGTAAGAAGAGAAACATCTACCTTTATTAACTATTTTGTGCTTATGAAATGTAAATCTCATCAACTAAGTGAAATTTTTTCTTCGATTGGGCAAATCCAGCATTTGATTTTTTCACATTTACCCAAAACCATTGAGGTTGAACTTGTGAGTGGATGGATGAAGCAGTGCATGACTCTCGTGTGAGTATATTTATGGTAGATTTTACTTTTTTATCTTACTTTTATAGTTTTTTACAACTAAGCTTGTCCTTATATATTTTTAATAGTTGTAGACCTACACCACCATTAAGGCGCATGCGGTATGGCTTCGATGATTATCCTCCAAACGATATAGCAAAACAACTTTTGGGTATAAAGAACTAATATGAAGTCTTGAGTAACAAAAATATTATGGCTTTCATTATGGTAATCCAGGTCCAAATGGCATGCTTAAGGTTTTAGGTGGTTTTCAACTATTGCCCCATTCTTGTTCCTACCAATCAATACTTGTTGCATATTATGTATTGATAATATATATAAAATAAAATATGTAATAAATTAAATATCATTTTATAATATGTGGTAAATAGGATTGATCCCATTATATTAATAAATAGTTCAAATTCTTTTACATGATTATTGAATTATTGAAATTTTGTATACTTATTTTTTTATAATTCATTTAATTTTTATATGAGTAGTGGTACGATCCTATGACGAGACTATATAAGTTACTTTTTTTTATATATAGGCGTCCATTACATGTTTCTTTCTTGTGTGGGCTTTTTTTTTTTTTTTTTTTTTTAATATGTGACTCACTTGACCCATCATATTGGCGGATCAGGGGTGTTCGACCGTCTATGACCCAGCTATCCACTAGGTGGACTAACGGATTATGACCCATACGGTTATTGACGGTCAGACCTATTGATACCAGGTTGGACTGATTCACATGTCCGACTGACCTGTATCTATGTCCACCTACGCACAACCAATAAAATGTCTTTTGTAATATCGAAAACTAGCTAGTCCCCCATACGAAGATATAGGGTACAGGACGCATATTGTTCATCTCCATGAGCTTGGTCATAGGATTAAAAATTAGGTGTATTATTTTGATTTTCTAAATGTTTGCAACAGTTGAATATTTAGACTCCAGTTTCGCAGTGATTTATTATTTCTTATACTTTTCAATTTTATTTCAATATTATTATTATTGCAAAAGAAAAAAGTTTTTTTTTTTTTTTTTCTACCACTAGTCACTTCTCATAGGGAGTCCCCTAGTGCACAGTAGGTTTTATTTTTTTATTTTTTATTTTAAGATAACTTGGGTGATGTTTCCACGTGGGCGCTGTCCCGGCATCCTATATTATTGTAGTGTCTTTATCTCTAGAAAGAGAGAATATTGCGATCCTTTGGTAGAGAACAATTATAAGGGATTTGTTCCCAGTGGAATGCTTTTGCAGGGTTTCGCAGGGAATATCACACCTTGATATTATTATTATTATTCATGTTGACACTACTTTGTTGTTAACGGGGTCAATGGGCAAGAGTTGAGTGGAATAATTTCCATTTTTTCAAAAGAAATGCGTGGCAATGATCAACGAATCAAGTAAAATTATAAAAGTTATGGGTAAAAACAAAACTATAAAGATGGAATAAGTGATGTTTTAGTTTTTTTTTTTTTTTTATCCAATTTCCTTTAACTTATTAATAGATTTGATGAAATTGAACATTTCAACTAGATATATTAACTAATTAATATTTTCCAAAAGTTTTCATAATAAATACATAATATAAGATACTTTTAAAATTAATTATATTACTAGGTTTCATTTGTTAACGTTCATAAGGAAAAAAAAAATCTTTAAATATATATTACGACAGAACATTACAAAGACTATTTAGAGGCTTTATTTAATATATTAAATATGGTTGGATGCCTTCTTTTTCTTCATTAGACAGTCGCTGGTTGGATTTTATTTTTATTTTCACCCATCGGACATTTCCACTGCCAGTATTGATGGCCATTCACTTCATTGAATAGAATATACGAGGAATAAAATTTCAATTCAAAGAGAATGTAATATAATCGTAATGGCTATTATAATGTTCACTTAGTGCAAAAAGTAAAATAAGTAATTATTAGAGTAAAAGGTAAAATATCTAAAATACCCTTTACATTTATTACAAAGAGAGAATACTTGTATAGATGTTATTTTCAAGACATGGGTATTTATAACAAAGTTGAAAAATAAAGCAATGACAATTCATAAGTTGGAGACATGAATGACAATTCATGATTTTATACAATTCATTATGAATTGTCATTACTTTTAAGTGAGTATCGTAATATCAGCTTTATGTCAAACGACGAAAGAATGAATAGTTATTTATGTCAAGTGAACAGGTTGTGAGTGATGCACCGGAGTGTAATACTTTTCTCCGGTGAACTCTACTTGCATTTACCGGCTGTAGCCGGTTAATATTACATAGAAAATTCCTTTTTTTTTTTTTCACTTTATTTTCAGTGCAATGTTGACACTTCTTTGTTGCTTACGGGATAAATGGGCGAGAATATTTGAGCGGAATAATTTCCTTCTTTTCAAAAGAAATGAGTGGCAATAATCAACGAATAAGTAAAATTTTATCGGTAAAAAACAAAACCATAAAGATGGAAAAAGTGATGTTTTAGTGTAAGGTAATTTTGACAACACTTGTTACATCACTATTTAATGCTTCATACTATACCAACTGTAATCGAATTACTATGATAATTAATATTTTAATTATTATATTTATTTTAACGGTTAGATGGTTGATTGGACGATTATATCGACAGGACTATAAAAGCTCTGTTTAGTTTAGCGTATTTTTTTTTTTTCCAATTTCATTTAACCTATTAATAGATTTGATGAAATTGAGATTCAGTGAGTAAATACA
The DNA here is from genome assembly GCA_024138025.1 of Combretum micranthum. Taxonomy (NCBI): domain Eukaryota; kingdom Viridiplantae; phylum Streptophyta; class Magnoliopsida; order Myrtales; family Combretaceae; genus Combretum; species Combretum micranthum. Next base: position 431,220 of record JAMXBD010000592.1, read on the forward strand.
AATTAAATTTCCTTTTTTTTTTATCCTGTTCCTTTTGTTTCCGCCTATTTGGCTACATTCATTTGTACTTTCCTTAAATTGTAGATATATCATAAATTTTCTTTAAGAAGAACAATTGTTTTGAAAATTTGAGAACACAAGCGAAAACAATTGGAGAGACTTTTACCAATCCAAAGTCTTGGTCATCCAAAGTAAAAGCAGACTGATTGCAGGATGCGCTGCCAATAGACATTGAGTATATTTTCATTTCCTTCTGTTGGTCATTGGATAATCACTAGCTCATTTTATAGTTTTTATGTCTTTAAAACATATAGATTTTCCAGTGAAGAAGCCATTCTTCAATATGATAAAATTATCTCTTTACATGTTGTTAGTATGGCCTTTCTTATTACTCTAGCGCAAAACTACCTCAGCAAAACCTTATTTTTCATATGAAGATTGTACGGATCCAAGCACGTTCACTTCAAACAGCACCTATGAAGAAACCTGAACACTCTTTTATCTCGACTAGCCACTGCCGCTGTCACATCTCCCAATAGATATGGCAATGAGGCCGCGGGTGAATCCTCATCCAGCCCTGTATATGGTGTCTTCTTCTGCTGAGGCGATATCAGTAATGATACTTGTTCGTCCTACGTTTCGTATGCTATTACAAACTTAATAGACCAGGTTGTCCAACCACTAAAGCAGCGCTTTTGGGCTATAACGAGTGCTTGTTGCACTACAATGACCAATCCATTTTCTCCAAACTACAGCTGCAACCAGTTTTCTCAATTATTGATCAAAGCCTGCCAAATCCTTCAAACTCTACGCACTTTGCCAATGTACTTGGGAACACAACTAGTCAACTGATCCCACGGGCGGTCAACGGAGGATGATAAGCCCCACAGGCTCAATATTCCTCTAGTCCAGTCCACCAACTTCAAACAAACGCCAAACTCTAACACATGCTCTCACACTTTCGATAGAACGTTCTCGAGTCCAAACTAGGTACTCTCTATCCTCTCTAACTCTCTTTGTGTTCTTCTTTTCTTCTTCTTTTTTTTTTTTTTAATCTAGGGTTTGTGATCTTTTGTCAATCTGGGTTACAAAATGTTTAACTCTACTCTCTAGATCTTCCTTTCAATGTTTCTAATAGTTTGATGTTTGTTTCAGAGGATGGTGATGAATGAAAGGTAACATAGGTTTGGTGATGAAATATTTGCATGAAAAGGAAAACTAGAATTCGAGCTTCTAGAGGTTCTAAGATTTGCTATTTTTTGGTAAAACTTAGTTACCCTCTATATCTCATGTTCCTTACTATTTATGTCTTTTCTTGAGCGTGTGCTCTGTACAAAAGCTGTTACAAGTATTAGCTGTACAATATTGTAACATGCCAGCTGCTTATTAAACTATCCTATAGCTATACAAAACCATAAGCACTAACGCATGTGCTGGCAAAGATTTATGCTTATTTTGTTATGTAATCTTGTAAGTATTTAGGCATATGTCTTGCCCGTTGTCTTCGTGTCATAACATGTTCCTCCCCCACTAGAAAATCCACCTTGTCCTCAAGGTGGTGATTTGGAAAGTCTCACTGAAAATCCTTTTAATCGACCCAAGAAGCATCTTCTAGAGGAAGAGACTCCCATTGAACTAATAATTGTGGAACAATTTGGCCCTGTCGATCAATGCTTCGGCAATCTAAAACAACCAAAGTCTTAACAATAGGAAAATTGCCATGAGAACCCCCTGGTAGATGCACCACTGTAGCTCTCTCACCCTCGGCTTTCTTCAATAACGACACATGAAAGATAAGGTGCATCTCAAATGGTGAGGTTAAATCCAAATAATAAGCCACATTACCCACTCATCTAGTAACCTGAAGCTTCAGGTACACCCAATCTCCTACTGCAAAAGTTATATCAGTCCTATGTCTGTCTGACAGATGTTTCATTTGTAACTGAGCATTACTTAAAATTGTCTTTAAGAGATGCAATAAGTCATTCCTAGTCTTTAACTCATGACCCACAGCATCAACGTGAGTCTATCCTTGAACATACTTAGGAAATGTGGGTGGAATTCGACCATATAAATCTTGAAATGGAGTCATATGGATACTAGTATGATAGCTGGTATTGAAACAATACTCAACCCAAGCAAAAAATTTAGGCCACTCCTTTGGACAATCCATAGTATAAGCTCTTAAGTATTGATCCAAGCATCTATTCATGACTTCAGTCTAACCATTAGACTATGGATGGTAAATTGAGCTCATGTTCAAAATAGTGCCACTAAGCTTGAAGAGCTCAGACCAAAACTTGCTCATAAAAATCTTGTCCATAACTGAAACAATTGATTTCGGAATACCATGAAGCTTAAGAATCTTGTCTACTAATAATCTAACCACTAATATGGCTGTGTAATGAGCTATGAGACATCTAAAATGAGTATATTTAGACAAACGATCCACTACTACCATAATAACCGAATATCCATTAGATACAAGCAAACCAGTAATAAAATCCATAGAGATGTCTTCAAAAACTTTTTGAGAATAATCTCGTTGGGGATATGGTCAAATTTCTGATTTGTTTACATACATGACAACTCTTCACAAAAGATTCAACATCTCTCTTCATATTAGGCAAAAAAAAAAAAAAAAAATGGAGGACAAGCTGTCTATAATAGGTAAATGTAATTGTTGAGCTATATGTTCCCGTATGGAATTATGAGTGCTTCCTGACTCAACCAAAATAGAAAGTGAATGGCCCCCAATGTGCCCCTCTAAATGAAGTGTTCTAAGAGCTTGAGCTCCAGATAGAGCATGATAACTAATTTCAATAGAAAGGTTCGCAGTATCCAGAGAAACTACGTCCAATTGTGTAGATAGAGGTTCTTGATCATCCTCATCATCATTAGGCTAAATAAGCATTAGAAACTTAGCCATTTCAGCAAGAGTTAAATGTTTAAAGGGTAAGGTTTTTTTTAGGAAGTGTATTAGTAGCAAAGGAATGAAAAGAGGAAGAAGTTAAAAAAGTGTATTTAGAAGGAAAGTTTTTAGGTTTAAGAGTATTTGGTGGAAAATAAGTGGATGAAATCCCAGATTTAGAAAAAGTAGGAATGTGTATAGGATGTATATAAGAGGAAGTAGGGTAAGGTAAAGTGTGTGTGTGTTTAGCTTCAAAAAGTTTGGCCAGGCTCATAGCTTGGATTAACCAGTAAGTTGTGTGGCTAAAACTTCCTGTTAAAGTATTGGTTTTAAACCTGAAATGAAACAACTCATAAGAAAACTCTCAGATAAACCAATGACATGATTTGACAACGATTCAAATGCATGTTGATACTCAGCCACAGAGCCCGTTTAAACTAATCTAGAAAGTTTGCCCTATGAATCCTCATACAAGGAAGGACTAAATCGATGTTCCATAGCTTTAAGAAAAACAGAGCATGTAGATAACAAACCACTCCTATACAACCATTGATACCAATTAGTGAAATCATCCTCCAAGGCAAACGATGCAATTTTCAATTGCTCATGATCAAGAACATTATGAAAATAAAAAAAACTGATTAGCCTTAAAAATCCAAGAAAGAGGGTTTTCACCCAAGAATTTCGATAAAATCAATTTAATATTCTTCATGTAAGAATATGGAGACTCTTCATGATTAGAATGTCCCAAAGGAGAAAATGATGAACTAACAGTTGAATTAGGATTCTGATTAGTTTGATTCTCCATTTGCAATTTAACAAAATTGTAAAACTTATGTCTTATCAGCCAATAAGCGATCAGTTTTAGATTCAAGTGAAAGGATCTTACTTTCATGTGATTGAAGGTCCTCTTATAATTGAGAAAAACCATGAGTTCCTTTAGCTATGGCAATAATGAAAGCACCAATTGATAAGCTCTACAGGCCTAATATTCCTTTGGTCTGGTCCACCAACTTCAAATAAACGCCAAACCTTAATACATGCTCTCACACTTTTGATGGAATGTTCTCGAGTCTAAACTAGGTACTCTCTATCCTCTCTAACTCTCTCTATGTTCTTTTTTTTTTTTTTCAATCTAGGGTTTGTGATATTTTGTCATTCTGGGTTACAAAATGTTTAACTCTACTCTCTTGATCTTGCTTTTAATGTTTCTAACTGTTTGATGTGTGTTTGCGAGGATGGTGATGAATGAAAATGTCACGCCCCAAGGGGTATCCTAAACATAACAGTCCGCCACATGCCATATAAGACTCACTAGTCACTATCCAAGTCCTTAAGGAGTCTTATATAGATGTAAGGCGTCCCTTTACAACAATAGAATACTCGAACCGATGGAGTTAAAGAGTTTAGTTTGGCATTCAATAGCATTAGAAAATAAATTATAACATATATGTAATTAGTTACAAAATCTAAGGGGTATTCCCCCACAAAAGAATATTAACTAGAGATCTATTACAGCCATCCTGAGTCTATTGGTTTCCTACGGAAGTCTAAACAAATCTGAATACAACTTCTACAGGAAACGCTTAGCTCTTGTACCTGAGCTATAGGTTGTCTCGATCTAAGCCATATGATTTCGTGCTACAACAAATAAAAACTATAGGGACGTAAGCTACACTAGCTTAGTGAGTGAGAACTACCGTGATCACATTTATAACATATCATACAAACAAGTGATTAGCCAGACAAGTGATATGCATCAAACATATGGAATCAAGAAACATATGATCAACCGGAAATCATATGTTAATAGACTTACGCCCTCCATCCCGGGTTAGCAGATTAACGAATACTCTGATACTACTCAATATGCCGTTTAGGTTCACGGTTAACCAATTGATAAATTCGTTTGTGGATCACGATTAACCAACTCATTAATTCATTTATGGATCACAATTAACCAACTTTGGCACCGTTTAGGATCACGGACAATCAACCAATGCTAATGCTCCATCCCCAGTATGGTATGAATGAGTCCATATTTATTTTCAATGTCAAATAGTCAATTATACCAATTCTTTAAGTGATCAATTTATAATCGCAGATAATCAATCTTAATTCATCTATACAAGCAATGGTTAATCACCCGGCTTCGATATTCTTATATTCAATTTCTCTTATCAACAACAACCATCTATAATTCCCATTCATCCCCATCATGCATATACATTTTATCTTTGCCAAATATCTAGTGCAACTATCATTACAATCACATACAATAAATGAAATCGAAAGTAATACTCACTCGGCTATGGATCACCGGTCTTTTAGTAATAATAATCTGGTGGTAGAGAATCGTCGGTTTCAAGATCGCCTAAAAGAAAGATATATCCTAATAAGTATTTCATTACTTAACTAATCCAAACTATATATCAAAACTTAGTAAATTCGTAATTATCATCATTTGCGGAAGTTCCGACTTAAAACTGTCATAACTTGGTCATTTTAACTCGGAATTTCGCAAATTATATATCGATTTCTATCTACTTCGAAAGATATATCTAATTCAAATATTATTTTAAAGTATTGAAAATGTTTGGGTCACGAAACAATAGGATCAGTTCTGATCAATAGCAATTGTCCAATTCCGAAAATAGTTTTGTAAATGTTTGAAGTGTTTCTACTTTATAAATCAATTATACATGCAATATTAATTATTTCCTATCATAAATGGCATGTTATGAGTTTAATGTATGCATACTCTTGACAATATTTATAAAAAGGAAATTTCAGTAACTTTTTATTTTGCAAGACTCCAAGAATATTTACTTTTAAGAAAATTAGTTTCCTAACTTTGATAAATCTCTTTTGTTTTGGAATTATTTCTTAGGAATTTCTAGTTATATTTACTAGAATTGAGTCTTCATGATATCTATTACTTAAGACCTTCATTTCTACATAAAAATTCCCATTTTATACTTTGTAAACATGTTTTCAAATAGGATTTATTCCAAAATCTGAATTTTTGAAAATTTAGTTTTTGAATATTTTCTTTAAGAAAAACTTGTTTAATACATTAAAATTTAAGGCTTTATTATACCTATCCCTTAAGGACTTCATTTCTTAATTAAAACTTTCATTTTGAGCTTGGAAAATAGGTGTTTTTATGGCAATATCCAAAAATTACGAATTTCTCATGTTGAGTAGTAACTCAAAATTTTCTATATTATTTCTACTCTTTGTTTTGCATATTTTTCTTATCAAATCTCATTTCAACTTATAAAAATCACTACTTAATGATATCTATTACCTATACCATTCTTTTTTCATATAAAACATAAGTTCTAGAGTTGATAAAAGAGTTTTTAAAACATGGTTTTAAAGTCATACGAATTTTTCATTTGAACATTTCAACAAAAGTTTTTCTTTTTCAAGTTTCTTGTCTCATCTAACTAAAGATCTACCAACTACCATATTTATATATACAAGACAAAGCCTTTATGAGCATTAATGCATTAAAACACAAAATATTCATGAGATCATAAATGTCAAGTATAATATGAGTATCTAAATACTAGATCTACTACTTATGATGCATGGAATGAAGTTTGAAAGCATGAACATGGATTTTTATGCAAGATCTCAACTTTACTCTACTATTATATGCATGAACATGAAGATAATCTAACAAAAACTCATTTAAACACAAGATCTACCCTTGTGATGGCTAGATATTCATGTAGTAGCATTTTCTTGTCCCTAGTAAGTGCTCATGGGGGCCTTAACATGAAAACACTCATGAATAATCTTGCCATTACAAGATTTAATGTAGGAAAGGGTTATGATTCATCACCTAAGGCTTGAATCAAGAGGAAAATGAAGAAGAAAACAAGCTTGTGTGAGTGTGTGTGTGGTGTGTAGAAGCTCACGGCAAGGAGAGGGTAAGAGGAGAGAGTTTGTGAAATTTTTGAAACAAATGAAGTAAATAAAGGAGAGAGAATGTAAAAGATTATTTTAGTAAGTAAATTAGGGTTTGTTTTAATTATGAAAAAAAATAAAATAAAACAAATTGAGGAAAAATGTTGGGGGGGGGAAGGCGGGCGCGGGGGTGGTGGTGGTGGTGTGCGCCAGTTTGAGGGAGTAGGAAGAAGAAAGTGAGTTTAAATTATTTTGTTTTGTAATTTATGTAATAAAAGTATTAATTTGTAATAATTTTTAAGAGACAATTTCCATTGGAAAAGAAAATATAATTGAGTGTTTGTAAGGATGTAAGAGTAGGGAGTGGCTTCTGAGTGTAATAGGTTATACTTATGAATAGTAAACAAGACAATTACTTTACCAGTAGTAAAGAAAATATGAGAAAAAGGCTATATCTGTAATTTTATAAACCGAAAAATTATAAAATTTATATTTTTGAAATCTTTATTAAATTTTGGTTCTAAAGAGTATTCCGGAATATTTTTCCGAATTTCTTGTTCTGAGGCTCACTTTTCTATAATGGATCTCGGGAAGGCTCGGAATAGAAATTTTTTTAAAATCGGAATTTTTATGGGTTGAAATATATTTTAAAACAATAATCCACATTAAATTATTTTATAAAAGTTCTTTTAATTTTAAACCGAAAGAAAGCTAGATCCAGGGTTCCTAAGTTTCTCTCACAAGCTTAACTAATCCGGTTTAGGGTTTTGGTTTCCGGTTTCCGAAGTCTACTTGATTACTAGGAAAACTAGGGTTTACAAAAAGTAATGTAGGTTCGGTGATGAAATATTTGCATGAAAAGGAAAACTATAATTCGAGCTTTCAAAGGCTCCAATTTATGTTATTCCTGGGTAAAATTTAGTTACCCTCTGTATCTCATGTTCCTTACTATTTATGTCTTTTCTTGAGCATGTGCTCTATACAAATCTATTACAAATATTAGTTGTACAATGTTGTAATATGCCAACTACTTATTAAACTGTCCTATAGCTATACAAAACAATAAGCACTAATGCATGTGCTGGCAAAGATGTATGCTTATTTAGTTATGTAATCTTGTAAGTATTTGGGAATTTGTCTTGCCCTCTATCCTCGTGTCATAACAGAGGACGGGTAAAAAGTTCATTGTGGCAAAAGGAAACTTGGGAATTTGGCAAACGAATGATAGATGCTTCTTGAACAACCTGTATATGCTCACACAATGCACATCGGACCTAACGAATGAGGAATGTAAGGAGTGCCTTACCAAAGCTATTGAGTCTATTCCTTAAAGAAAGTTAGACAAAACCGTTGGGACTCCTAGCTGCTACATAAGGTTTGCCGTTAAACCGATTTACGATGAGTCTATTGTGGCCTAGGCTGATGCATCCACCAGTAGTACTTGTATCAATCTTCCACCTCTTCCTTCTTCTAAAACAAAACCTAAGGGTATGGATGTTTTATTTCTATATGCATCAGGATTACTTACATCATTTAAATCAATTTGCCTTTTCTTGTTGGGATAAATTATCCCATCAAGTTGACTATCACAAATAAAAGATTCATTCAAGTCCATGGTTGGTTTTGTTGTACCAAGTAATGTTGTCAGACCTAGGTCGAGAATTGACCTGGACATGCTAGAGGATAAATGGTTGAAAGGTTGAACCAGCTGATTGAAAAATCAAATTTTAAATTATATCTTAATTATAAAAGAATAAATAAATGAAATATACATGGAAGGATCTGGTTTATAAGTTTCTTGAACTATTAATTTATTATTTTAAAATATATTGAAATGGTATGATGCATAAAAAAGTAAAAATATATATATGAGATTATACATTACCTGAAAAAAAAAATTAAAAAATGTAAAATTATAACTTAAATCGTTTTATGTGCATTACATCTAGTACGTGGCACCAAATCTTTTTCCAATCTTAACTAGCCAAAGGCATAAAACTAAAAAGCGAATGAAGTAATGATCATTTATCTAATTATTTAGTTTACATATGAGAAAGATATAGAAATATGGAATTTCAGGTGCCATACCATCACTTTCTACAATAAATGGAATATATATAAATTAGTCGTAGGATTATAAATTAATAATTATTTTGGAAAACAGTTGATACTGTAGTATTTACAAACCTATCATACTCTAAAGAATTTAGATCCAAACACAGGTGTAATACTTAACCAGTCAGCAAAATCACCAGGTGCAATGTAGTATTTTCTGGAAAGTCCAAGTTGTGCCCATAGAGAGCTAATGGCCAATTCCCAGAAACTGAATTTTACCCTAATCTAAGCAAGTGAAAGTTTAGATTTATGATTAATCTATGAGAATTTCACTACAAATGGTTGTAAAGGACTAAAACCGTATGTTCTAGCAACAATAACGAGGGATATGGGTTTAGGAGATGTAGATAATATATGAATAATGCATTTATATTCTCACTTGAAATGATTCATGCTTGAAGTTGATATATAAAATTGATTATTTGGGATTTAATTAAATTCACTAAGAATTGCTCACCTCTCGGAGTAGCAAAATCTTTCATAGCATAAACTATCCAACCAAGGTAATTTATCTATGATTAACAGTTTAATAGCAATTTGCTCTCACCAAAATTACTATTCTAGTTAAAACTACAAAATAAGCACCACCAAGTGACCTAAATTTACAATCCTAACCGCATAAAGATCAGTGAAATCTTAAGTCTCATCACAGGCTTGCATATCCCTATGACAAATCTTATTCAAAAACCTATGTTTTACTTGTGTGGATCATTGAATCCCTCTCTGGTATCTCTAATCCTATCCATCTAATTTATGTTAATCAAGCACAAATTAAATAAATTACAAGTAAAGATAATTAAATTCCCAAATAATCAATTTCAATATCATCATATATCATTCCATCAAATCCATTCATGCATATTCATAATGATCATTGAAGAAGAACATCTCAATATGCAATTAAGCAGTAAAAATGATAAAACAGAAATTGAAAACACTTTAAAATGTTTCCTTTCCATAAACTGGAGTTTCTAAATCCATAATCCCACAAATGTGGGCTTTGCTTGATTGTAGCTAAATCCTAATTGCCTCTAAGTTGCTAGAACATTAGGGTTTTAGTGCACTAAGAGAAAAACAAACACAACCATGATCAAAACTCTTTTTTCTTCCTTTTTCTGACGATTTTCAAATATCTCTATAACAAGGAAACCTTAGAATATATAAGTAAAACATTCAAGTGTTTCATCTAATTTTTGCAGTTACAAAACGTATGCTAGTAGTTATAATTTCTACACCGGCAGCTTATAGGCAGTGTACATTGCTAAAACACTTGTACACTGGTAACTTTGGCTTTGCATTAATGGTTTGCATTTTGTGGATGACCTACGTTGCTTGAACGCCGGTGGCGTAGGTTTTGAAATATCGATGTACAAAGTAAACTTCAAAGGCTGGCCAGATCTAGTGCGAGGCTAGTTGTGTAGGTGATTTCCTTTAAAAATATAATTCTGTAGACTCTTTAAGTCGTCTCAACACTGGCGGCTTTGATTCCCAAAAAGCTGGTGTTGGATCAAATTATAGAAGTTGGCTTTGAATTTATCTACACTGGCATGTTGAGCCAGTGCTTGATACTTGGTTTCTGATCTTTAGCCTACACCGCCTCAAGGCCGACGGCGTATAGGATTAGATTTGCCGGCCTTTGAATTCTTGAATCTATTCCATGTCAAGGCTGGGTCGAACGCCGGTAGTGTAGAGGAAATGTTAAAGTTTAACATTCTGATCATCCTTTAGGCTGGTTGTATACCGATGGCATATAATCTAGAAAAGTCAGCTTATCCCTTGAGATTCTTCAATTTCTATTCAAACTGCCTTGTTATGCTTTCTTTTGTTCAATTTAGACCTGAAACATAAACCTAAAACCATCCGAGTACCAATTCTAGCAATTTTTATGAAATTCAAAACAAATTAATCACTAATTACTTGTTAAAATTTGTGCAAAATATGATCTTATCAACTCCCCCACACTTGAACTTTTGCTTGTCCTCAAGAAAAACAATTAAAGAACAAAATTTTTAAATCTTTCATAAATAGTATAATTTTTCTAATTCAAGCATCAATTCTTTTCTTTTAACTTGCTTTTCTTGTACCTATTGCTCTAACCACACTAGTTTCTTGTAATTAGAGTACTTTAATTAAAATTTAAGGGCTAATCCAAACCAAACAAGTTTTAATCTCAGTTTTAACAAAAGAACATTCAATTCAAAAGTAGATACACAATCTACTAAGGAAAAATACTCATTTAGACTTCACTAGACTTTTAACTTATATATACTCTTAGCAACACAAAATGAAAGCATGTGGTATTTACTTTTTCCTTAGATTTTCTCCTTCGTTATCATAGGTCTCCTTTCATTTGAATCTTTGCATTCATTTTTCTTTTCTTTTCCATACAAGCATTTATTTTCTTTTTGGGAGGTTTTTGCCTCTATATTTTTGTTTTTCAAAGTTCAAAAATTAAACTTTTGCCTTTCCTTCCTTCTCGTTATAGTGAATTCATTGAGTCGACACATCCTAGGTTCATTTGTAGGGTTTTATTGATACAAAATTTCGAAAATTTTGTTAAAACACAGCGGAAAAACGAAAACCCTATACCAGTATCCATGTTTCTTGATTAGATCTGAACAAAAAGCATTTCTTGAATATACCTTATATTGATGCTTTCAAAACGATCAGCAGATCAGATTTGTAGGAACCGCAGTCTCGCAATCCCCTCTATGGTATCCACACGCGAACGATTGTGTGCTAGCACTTAAGAACACGAATCCAATTCATGTCAGAATTATTTTTCTTCTTTTCTCTCCTTTAGGTTTGCAGAATTTCCCTGCCGTCTAATGTGATGTCAAAGAGTCTGACCTAAAATGCTGTCTATAAATCTATATAAGACATGTAGGAAACCCTAAAGGAAACCTAGAAAATAAATATGATAAGATATTTATTTAATATTTAATGAAATACATTATTTCATTAAATATTAATTATCTGTCATAATCATTTATTATTCTTAAACTATTTAAAATAATAATATAATAATTCCTATAGGTTTAAATATAAACCCATAATATATTTCATCTGTTCTTTTGTGTGTAACTCTGTAGGTACACGTAATGTTGGTAGTAGGTCCTAAACACCTTTTAGACCTACAAGACATCATTGGTCTCTAGCAAGACATTATGTCTACCCAAATTAGGTGAATATCAGTAATCCGATTTTTGTCTGATCTATAATTTATATCATTATCTTTTTTGTTACATGATATCTAGATTGAACATAAGACATGGAAAGTGTCATTCTTGTATTGTTCAATCTTATCATTTCTTGATTTCCAAGTGATCTGATAATACAAATGAAATTGATCACACTATCAATTCATTTGAGCATGGTCATGCATTTCTCAATCTCACTTATCGAGGGGCCTAGAGATATCTCTCTCATAACGAGATGGACAAATCTCATCCTAATCACTCACTTCCTCTACATGATATACATTATGCCCAAACTTAACCTTTAATTATCCGGTTAAAGATACGTTTGATTGAGTTGAAACATAACGTTTCTCATGTTGGAACCTATGGTGATTTCAAGTCTAAAGATATGTGTAACATAATTATTATGAAAATCACTTATGACAATATTCCATGTAGTGATTTCATAATGGGTCAGTTCAGCACACAGTCATCTAATATGTGCCTATAAGTTTCATTTGTATCACCATACAATAGACATCCCATGTTTACCAAATAAAATCTCATACTAGATTTAATTCATTATTATTCCCATAATAATGAGCATCTAGGAACATTTGGAGTAATAGAATATTCATGGATTTCTATTATAAAATAAATATGTAAACAATACAAAAGAAATGCCTCTATTTATTCATATATATGTAAATATATATAAATATCAAATGACAATATCCAGTAATTGGCCTAGGGCACAATCACTAACATCATCACCCAATGACCAGGTTTCAAAATACCCCTAAGAACTCTTCCTCACTTTAACATTCAAGTTCAGATACTCATGACTCAATTTTTTAAGTTAGAGGAGTAGAGGCTATGCTTGTTTCTTTCTTTTCAAATGCAATAACAAATTTAAGACTTATTTTTATAAAGGATCACTAAGTTAAAAGTTTAATTTACTTCTTTCACTAAGTATTATAAAGTTATAAACACAACTCAATGAGTATATACAAACTAAAATTTCCTAGAAGTAAACCTATTTATTTTTTACAAAAGGACTTGACCGACTCTCAATTTTCCAATTCTAAAGTTAAAAACAAAGTAAACTTGTTCCTTAAGGATTTCACAACTTAATTTCAACTAAGTAAACCAATCACAATAGCAGGTAAGTAAGGTACTCTAGCAAGTTATTTTCATTGTTTCTTTATTTCTGAGATGCTATCAACCAATATTTTGTACTATCTCCTAATTTCAAGAGATTTTATAAAAATTTTGGTAGAATTTCACCATAAATTGCTATAAGACCAAAAATTCAAGGTGGTTATTTTACTCAAATCAGTCTTGTAGATTTCATATATATCGCAGCAATTCAGACACAACAGTTCAGACATTTAGATCAATTTCACAACTTCATTTATTCATTCATTCTCCAGCAAGTATCCATTCCCCTACACTTTAATCAAACAGTGTCCTCATTGTTTCTTAGCAATTATCAATTATAGGAAAGGAATAAAAAGTGAAAGAAAAATGAAATTGGTACTTTCCTTATTTCATTCATTCAAAGTCATCAAAATGTCAGTGCAAGAGAGATTTTTGCTTTGTTTTTTTCCCTGTAGTCACTACAAAGAAAAACAAAAGCAAAAATAAAGAGCTATCTACTAAGATAAGTACAGATTAGAAAGAGTCTACCCATAGGGACTTGGGTGCTCATAATAAGTATAGGCCAAATGAAAAACAATAAACAAATAAAAGCAAATGAGAGCTAGCAGGGTCTCTAGCTCTCTAGCCCTAGACTAGATCTACTGGTGTGCTCTAGGCTAACTCTATTGGTATCCTTTGGGCTAGCTGTGGGAGTATGCTCTGAGCTGGGTCTAGACTCTAAAGAAGTCTCATAATTCATCCCCAGCTGCTTGATCGATGTAGTAGATAGCAGCTTTCACTACTTTGAAGATCATGTTCCGGAATTTCTTGTTCTTTTTTATTTCCTTATCCTGTCTATCCTGGAGTTCTTGATTCTGCTTCATTAGATCTTGAATAGCTAGCCTGAGCTAATCCATATCATATCCAGATGAAGTACCAAGAGGAGGAGGATGGGATGAAGAAGAAGGCATGTCAAAGGGGCTGGAGCTAGAACTGGAGTAGGTATATCACCAGGAAAGATATCCTGGAACTCAAACTTCTTTACTACTGGTGGTGGTACTCATGTGGGGACTTTAAATAATCCTCAGCCTTTGAAAGGAGCAGATTAAATCTTCTTACTAGATATTTCTACATCTCCTTCGAGTACTTGGAAGATATTCATCGCCTTCAACAACCTTGTAATGTATCCTCCACAAAACAGGAACCGAAACCTGATATCATTAGCTTGCCTAAAGATGAAATTCATAATCTCAACTCCCTAATCAATCCTATAGTCTGCAATGAGACTATACAAATAGAACATGTCAAAACTAGTCATTTTACTGTGACTAGTCTTCTTGCAACACAATGTATGTGCAAGGACATGATGGAGAAGCCGATGTTATACTTTTGTAAAAGTGGAGGCAACTGATTTAGATGCAACGTAAGGATCTTGTGAAGGAGCAATCAACTCAGCCCAATAAACTTCTTGTGTCATGGCATTCTCTTCTTTGGGCCAAGAGTTAGGAAGCTCTAAATTGTCTTGCTCTTCATCATATAAGCCTAGAACATTTCCCATTGCCTTTAACCCGATCTCCTAAATCTGCCCATAAGCCTGAAAGACAAATTTGGAATTATCTTCATCTGACTCCACTTTTAAAGTGGAGAGAACTTTAATAGTTAAATATTTGTATGCAGGTTCTCTCCATCCAAAAATCTTTAGCCAGGCTTCATCTCTGATCAAATTCAATACCTGCTCACGAATGCCAAACTCATCTAATAACTCC
Organism: Combretum micranthum; assembly: GCA_024138025.1. Lineage (NCBI taxonomy): Eukaryota > Viridiplantae > Streptophyta > Magnoliopsida > Myrtales > Combretaceae > Combretum > Combretum micranthum. The sequence goes on from JAMXBD010000592.1 coordinate 446,249, forward strand.
CAATCCATATGTTGGGAGTTCATGAAATCTATTTTTAGAAATCATTTCTTGCGATCCTTAGCATACTGCTGACTGGATAAAACATTCATGGATTGTGATTCTGAAGAAGATGGCTTAGTAGTGCGCTGTTTCTTTTGTTTTGGAGCCATATCTACAAAAATATCAATAATTATAAAAGGAATTCACCACTCTCAAAATATCAATATTAGAATTATGTTTGAGCTAAAGCTTAAATGTAACACATCATGTAATATCATTTAAGAACAAGACTTAGCACAATTGCAATTCCAATAATCCTAGAGCAATTTGGTTGAATGAACTCATAATATATACCTAATACATTTCACAACATGAGTTTAAAAAATTTGGAATACTAGGCATATCAAACAATGAAACACATGGCATGGAATTGGTGTTGACAAATCTATACTTGCAAAGTGGAATCAAAGCTAGCAACCTAAACTAGCCAGCTTAGAATTGAACGTTAGGAATTCAAAATTTAGTGGGAAAAATGTGAGTTGTGATTTTCAAAACAATTGCTGCAAAAACTCTTTCAAACACTTCTAAACCCTTTTTATTCTTCAAAATTTGCACAATTTTGAATTCTTAAGTCCAAATTGGAGTAATTAAACTAATTGGAGCTAAATCAGAGCATATAAAAACCATTTTGTTCATCCAATTTTAGTAAAAACACCAAAGCCCCAAATTTCGAATTTTCAAACCTAATTTTTCATTTTAGAACCCTAATTCATGCATTCTCAAAATCAGAGCAAGTAATGTGATTATAGTGTAATCCAATCATGCAGACAACAATTTGTATCAGTCAAACAACCATTAGCAGCCACCAATTCATCAATCCAACCCATTTGTAATCCTATCCTCCTTTGTCTCAAGTCGCACTCAAATTCAACTCAATTCTCAATTCGCAGTGTGTCAAAGATTTATAGCAGAATAATAGTACTTAATTAAGCATAAAGAATGAAATTGAGAGAAAAAAAAATACTTACTTGATTAAGTCTAAACAATCCAAGTGAGTGAGGGTGTCGAGAGCGTGTAAGAGAAAGTTGAGAGTGAGAGTGAGTTGGAGAGAAATGAAGAGAGAGAGAGAAAGAGACCTGTTAAAAATCAAAATTGCAGAACAAACGTCGGAAAATTTGTTGAGTACACCGACGGCATACGTACCGGTATATCAAAGTTTTAATTCTTGTTGAGAGCAAATGGCCAGCAGCTTTCCCTTCTACAATACTGACGTACAGGTTTACATCGGATCAAGCGCTGGAGGCGTTGAAAACCCAGGTGCCAGCGTTCATTGGGTTAAAGAACTTTGGAAATGATAATTACATCACCCCAAACACTGGTGACATAAATCACATTGAGCCAGCATTCTCATGATTTTGGCCTCTATTGCAAATGCTGGCTTTAAGCTGGTGGCTTTGAATCTTCTCTTGCTGGCGTTCAGCATTTTTTTCTCTTTTCATCAATTTTTTTTTATAAATAGCCCTGATAAAAAAAAATTAGTACTCTAGAAATTAGAATACTTACCTTGCAATTCCTTAGAGCTTTTCAATTTGACTAAATCGTTCCTCATTCTCTTTTTGAAATTGAATCTCCCATTTAAAGCTCAATTATTTTTTTTTTTTTTTTTGCATGATCTATATACACTGAACACTATGTTAGAAAAAACAAAACAAAAATACTATTACTAAGTTCAACATGAGTTGCCTCCTAAGCAGCAGGTAGTTTAAAGTCGCTTAGCTTGACTTTCCTTTTATAAGCTCATCTTAGATCTTTAAGATCCAAGTCCTTCTTACTTGCCTCCACAAATTTCCTCTCCCAAAAGTGTTTCAGTTGATGACCATTGACTGGGAACGGCTCTTCTCCATCTTTCTTGATTTCAATCACTCCATAAGGAAATACTTTTGTGATCTCAAATGGGCCCGTCCACCTAGATCTTAACTTACTAGGAAAAAGCCTTAATCGAGAGTTATAGGGTAAAACCTTTTGTCCTTCCTTGAATTCTCGATATAAGATTTTCTTATCATGCCACTTCTTGGTTCTCTCCTTGTAGATTTGAGCATTCTCAAAAGCTTCATTTCAAAACTCATCTAACTCATTCAATTGGAGTAACCTATGGTTCCTAGCAACTTGCCTATCAAAGTTCAAAAACTTTACAACTCAATAAGCTTTGTGTTCCAATTCCATAGGAAGATGATAAGCTTTTCCATACAACATGTGATATGGGGACATTCTAATAGGATTCTTGTAAGCAGTTCGGTAGGCCCAAAATGGATCATCAAGCTTTAGTGATCAATCTTTCCTTGATGAATTGACTGTTTTTTCAAGGATTCGCTTAAGCTCTCTATTAGATAGCTCCACTGGCCACTTGTTTGAGGATGATAGGGTGTGGCCACCTTATGTCTCAATCCATACTTTGCAAGTAAACTATCGAATTGTTTATTGCAAAAGTGAGTTCCTCCATCACTGATAATTGCTCGTGGTGTCCCAAACCTAGTGAAAATATTTCTTTTTAAGAACTTAAGTACTCCTCGTACATCATTAGTAGGTAGAGCAACAGCTTCAACCCACTTGGATACATAATCAACCATAACAAGAATATACTTATTATTGAAGGATGATGGGAATGGTCCTATAAAGCCTATCCCCTAAATATAAAAAATTTCTATCACTAGGATCCTATGCTATGGTATCTCATGCCACTTAGAAATATTCCCTGTTCTTTAGCATTGCTTACAACTCTGCACATATGCTTTACAATCTTTGAATAGAGTGGGCTAGTAAAATCTACATTAAAGTACTTTAGTAGCAATTCGTTAGCGCTAAAATGATCACCAGCTTCTCTATTATGGCAGTGATAAAGTATATCGACAATTTTAGATGCAGGTTCACATCTCCTAATTACTTGGTCTGCATAGCTTTTAAAATGAAATGGCTCATCCCAGAAATATTGTTTCACATCTAATAAAAATTTTCGTTTTTAGCGATGAGAAATATTATAAGGCGAAATTCCAGTAACCAAGTAATTCACTGGTGGGTGTCGAATCCAACAAAAATAAATAACCTACTCTAAGATTTATAAACAGTGGTGAGCAGGATCGTCTCCACAAGGACTGGTAAAAATTCCTAAGTTTCTATCGGGGGTTGAGAAGAGAAAAAAATAAAATTGGGGGATTTTGAAATCAAGCAAATAAAATAAACCTATTTCTAATTAAGAAGATTTATATATTTCAAAAGATTATCTAGCTTAGGTTTCATTACAACTCAATTCTCATGATTGATCATAGACTCAAATATTATTATTCCTACTTTGAATAGGTTAGTTATAAATTCCAATAAGCATTGAAATTCAATCTCTCCTTAGATATTAAATAACCAAGATAAGATCTTTAATTATTCCTAATCAAATAGATAACCCTAAATACGCTCTTAAGGTTTAATCCATCAATTGCATTAAGAAAAGAGAAACCTAACCCTAATCAACAATCTCATAGAGCATGGATCATTTAAATTAGATTATATTTCATCACAACATCAAATAACCATCTATTTTATGACTACCGTGTTGTTTCATCACCTATATTAGATTACTCATACAATTATGGATATGAGTTCTAATTGATTGATTATTGTTCAATTATCCTACAACCGGATCCAAAGTTATAAGATATAATCAAGCAATAATAACAATAGAATCAGATGAAATATAAATATGCAAAGATGAGAATAATAGAAATCAAACCCAATTAGGTCTCACAATCCATCTTGAATTGATTTGCAATAATCCCTTGGCTAGATTAAAAGATTAGTTGTTCATGATTCAAGAAAGGCAATCTTTAGGGTTCTTGAAAGTATAAAGAATGAATAATCAATGAATAATGAATGAATCCTCTTTTCTCTCTCCTCCTTCTTTATATATATGAGATAAACATCAGATATAAAGAGTGTTTTTCGCATGAAAGATGGCTGGAGGCATGTCGCAACAAGGCTGGCAGCTATTATTCGCGAAACAAATGGTGCAGTCTTGATGGCCGGCTCCATGGCCGGCGGCCATGACTCTTCTGGCCGATTTTCTTCATTTTCACAGAGGCTCCATGGCTGGCGGCCATCTTCTCATAGCTGGCGGCCATCAGGCTTCTGGTCATTTTCTCCATTCTTTATTCATCTAAGTCTTTCCTTTAGCTTTATAAACCTGAAACACAACATTAACTTGATTAAGTATCAATTCCTCATGATTTCTATAAGATTAATAACAAGTTTATCAAGTTTTATCCATTATAGATTGAGTAAATTATATCTCAACATTCACTATATATGCATACGAAGGTAGATATGTAATTGAAACTTCATAGAGATATTCATCAGGGAATGATTCATTGATAGGCAACTCATCTTTCTCATTTACAATCCTCGAAAGATGGTCAGCAACAACATTCTCCACTCCCATCTTATCTTTAATTTCAATATCAAATTCTTGTAAAAGCAATATCCACCTTATAAGCCTAGGCTTTGCATATGATTTTGCTAATAAATACTTAAGTGCAGAATGGTCAGTATAAACAATTACCTTAGAACCGATGAGGTATGATATGAATTTGTCACAAACAAATACTATAGCTAGCAATTCTTTTTCTGTAGTAGCATAATTTCGTTGTGCTTCATTCATCATCTTATTAGCGTAGTAAATTACCTAAAAAACTCGGTTCCTTCTCTGACCAAGTACTGCACCAACTGCTATCACTTGCGTCGCACATAAGCTCAAAGGGTAGCTCCCAATCTGGTGCTATAATAACTAATGTAGTGGTCAATATTTTCTTTAGAAGCTTAAAAGCTTGCAAACAATTACCATCAAAGGAAAAAAGAGTATCTATCTTTAGTATAGCACAAAGAGGTCGTGAAATCTTGGAAAAATCCTTGATAGACCTCCTGTACAATTCTGCATGTCTAAGGAAACTTCATATTCCTTTCACATTCACTAGTGGTGACAACTTGGAAATCACCTCAACTTTAGCTCTATCCACTTCTATTCACTTTCTTGAGATCTTATGTCCCAGCACAATTCCTTCTTTCACCATAAAGTGATACTTCTCCCAATTCAAAACCAAGTGAGTATCCTTTCTCTTGAGCACTGATGACAAATTCTCCAAACAGCTGTCAAATGAAACTTCATATACAGAAAAATTATCCATGAAAACTTCAATGAATTTCTCAATCATATCGGAGAATAATGCCATCATACATCTTTGAAAAGTTGCTGGTTCATTACATAGACTAAAAGGCATTCGTCTAAATGCAAACGTACCATATGGACAGGTAAATGTAGTCTTCTCCTAGTCTTCTAGAGCTATTGGAATTTGATTATAGCCCGAATACCCATCTAAGAAACAGTAATAATCATGCCCAGCTAGCCTCTCTAGCATTTGGTCTATGAAAGGAAGAAGAAAATGATCCTTATGGGTAGCATCATTCAACTTTCGATAGTCGATGCACACCCTCCATCCAGTCACAGTCCGGGTTGGTATCAACTCATTCTTGTAATTATACACAACTGTCATACCTCCCTTATTAGGTACCACTTGAGAGGGACTGACCCATTTACTGTCAGAGATAGGATAAATGATTTCGGCACCAAGTAGCTTTAGTACCTCCTTCTTCACTACTTCTTTCAAAGTAGGATTAAGTCTTCTTTGTGGTTGAACTGTATGCTTGCATTCAGCTTCCATAAGGATTCCGTGAGTACATACAGATGGATGAATTCCGTGAATATCTGTAATTGTCCACCCAATAGCCTCTTTATGATGTCTAAGCACCTCAATTAGCTTACTTTCTGGCTCAGATGACAACTCCACAGAAATGATGACCGGGAGCATGGCATTATCACCTAAAAACACATACTTAAGGTAATTACGAAGCTGTTTCAACTCAAGTTGAGGCGGCTCTTGAATGGATGGAATCAATTTCTTTGTACTAGCCTCTAAAGGCTCAAACTGGGGTGGTCTCATCCAAGCTCCAGTAGCTATATCCATCAAGTGATTATTGTGCACATCGTCATCAGTGCTATCCTGATCATCCAGTATCATCAACAATTTATCTTCTCCAAGTTTAGGAGCGATATCAAGCTCATCATTACTCCAATCATGTGAAGCATATGCTTAGAATACCCACTCATCTTAGAAGTATCCACACTATATTGTTGAAGTAGCTGATCAATAATATCAATATAGAAGCAAGTATCATTACCGGCTAAGTGTCTAAGAGATCGAAACACATCAAAAGTTACTTGCTCATCTATGATCCGAAGTGTCAATTTTCCTTGTGCCACATTAATTAATGCTTGTCCAGTAGCCAAGAAAGGTTTTCCTAGGATCAAGGGAATCTCCCGGTCTTCAACCATATCAAGAACAATAAAATCGACTGGAAAAAGAAACTTGTCCACCTTAACTAACACATCCTCTACTATCCTCTTGGATGTTTAATGCTTTTGTCGGCTAGTTGTAAGGAAATTGTGGTCGGTTTACACTCTCCTAGCCCCAACTTCTTAAAAATTGACAAATACATAAGATTTATACTTGCGCCAAGATCACAAAGTGCCTTATTGAAAAATGATTCGCCAATGATGCAAGGAATAGTGAAGCTGCCCGAATCTTTCAATTTTTGTGTCAACTTGTTCTGAAGAATAACTGTACACTCATGGGTTAGCATGATTGTCTCATGTTCAGTTAGGCTTCTTTTCCTTGTGAGGATATCCTTCATAAACTTTGCATAGGATGGCATTGATTCAAGCACATCCATGAATGGAATGTTGATATGCAGCTTCTTGAAAACTTCCAAAAACTTCTCAAACTAATGGTCTAGTTGTTGTTGCTTCAACCTTCCAAGAAAAGGAATGTGGAACATAATGCTTCACTTTTGGCTTCCGTCTCTCATCTTCTTCCACCTCTCTTTTCCGTTTATCATGGCTTGATGATGGTACATCCAACTTGATTTCAAGTGAATTTTCAGGCCTATCCTCATGCCTTCCATTGCCTTGTTCATCAATTATTTTGCCCTTTTCTTTCACTTTTTCTTGCATTTCTGGACTGTTTCCTGCACCACTCTTGGTGACTTCTTTTCCACTTCTAAGAGTGATTACTTTCACCTCCTCTTTAGGATTCTTTTCAGTAGTACTTGGAAGAGTGCCTTAAGAATGGTGTCTTGATGTTTCAGACAATTGAGCTATTTGAGTTTGCAAATCTTGAATGATTGAATCTTTACTTGTTTTCTTTTTTAATATCTCCTGCAAAAGCTCAACTATTTTATCCTTTTCTTTTTGTGAATTTATCTGTTGTTGATGCACAAGTAGTGGTGGTGGCAATGCTCGAGGTATATTCTGATTTCTCCATTGAAAATTTGGATGATCCCTCAATCCAGGATTATAAGTGTTGGAGTATGGATTGTAATTCGCAGCTCTTTTCTCATATTGATTCACATAGTTTGCTTACTCATTACTAGAACTTAGAGCATAGGAATCTTCCATTGGATGCTTTAGAAAACTCATGTTAGGATCATTATGAGAGATTGCATTCATGCTTGGCTTATAACTCGGTTCTGCTATTGACATAGGTTGCATTCATCTCATCTGATCAGTAAGTGAAGCCACTTGTTGTTGAAGTTTAGAAACTATCTTTGATTCATAAATGGCACCTACTGGTCTCGGCTTATTCCGCTCACTACGCTAGTGAAAAGTTGTTTTGGCCAACCCATTAATTAGATCGTAAGCCTTTGGAGCGCTCTTATACATCAAGCTCCTACCTGCTGTTGCATCAATCATTGTCTTCAATTGATTTCCACGAATGATGTAGAAAATTCTCACCTGGTCTTGGAGAGAGATTCCATAGTGGGGGCAACATCTGAGGAGCTCCTTAAATCTTTCCCACACTTCACCTAGGGCTTCGACTTCATATTGCTAGAAGGAAAAGATTTCATTCCTCAATTGAATCATCCTGTTAGGAGAAAAGAATTGTTCTAGAAACTACTATGACAACTGATCCTAATTTGTGAGAGAGTGTAGGGGTAGCGAATTGAGCCAACTTCTTGCCTTATCCCTTAGTGAAAAAGGGAACAGTCTAAGGTGAATTGCGTCATTGGAAACCCCATTACTCTTTATCATAGAACAGATCTGCAGGAAATTTTTCAGATGGTCATGTTGGTTATCAAAACTACCTCCACCAAATTGATCTCCGTGCACCATTTTGTATCAAAGCTGGCTTTAATTCAAAGTTGTTTGCTTGAGTAGTGGAATAATCAATGGATGGTGTAACTCCATCAACTGTGGGCATAAAGTACTTCTACATCGGTCTATGGATCTCATTTCCTGCTATTGGATGAGCAAGATTATTATTGGCCACAATAGGAACAAGCAAATTTGGTTGCTCGTCAGCTGGGTTCCCATTGTGTGCATTTCCAGGATCTTCATTTTGTCTCTCATCAACAGGGGGAGGATTTTCTTGTGAGTTTCTTTCTATTGCTCTTGTATTTTCTGCTCGTCTTTCTCTCAATTGATGGTGGTAAGTCTGATTGATCTCAAGATTGAATTGCAAGTCTTGGTCCTATTTTCTTGACATACAAGAAAAAATGGATCACGGTAAACTACATATATATATATATTTTTGAAAAATTTTGCAAATTTCTATGTTCTTTCCAAATTTATGTGCTTAGTCTAAGGGCTTAATTACTATTCTAATATTAACAATCGTAGGTCCCCGGCAATAGTGCCAATTTGATACTGCAATATTTACACACCTATTATACTCTAAAGAATTTAGCTCCAAACATAGGTGTAATACTTAACCGGTCAGCAAAATCACCGGGTGCAATGCAGTATTTTCTGCAAAGTCCAAGAAATGTCCACAGAGAGCTAATGGATAATTACCAGAAATTGAATTTTACCCTAATCTAAGCAATTTCAGATTTGTGATTAATCTATGAGAATTTAACTAAAAATTGACTACAAATGGTTGTGAAGGACTAAAACCATATGTTCTAGAAACAACAACGAAGGACATGGGTTTAGGAGATGCAGATAATATATGAATAATGCATTTATATTCTCATTTGAAATGATTCATGCTTCAAGTTGACATATAAAATTGATTATTTGGGATTTAATCAAATTCAGTAAGAACTGCTCACCTCTTGGAGTAGCAAAATCTTTTATAGCATAAACTATCCTACCAAGGTAATTTATCTTTGATTAACAGTTTAAAAGCAATTTGCTCTCACCAAAATTACTATTCTAGTTAAAACTACAAAATAAGCAACACCAAGTGATCTAAATTTGCAATTCTAACCACATAAAGAGTGTGAAATCTTAAGTCTCATCACAGGCTTGCATATCCCTATAACAAGTCTTATCCAAAAACCTATGTTTTACCTATGTGGATCATTGAATCTCTCCTGGGTATCTCTAATCCTATCCATCTAATTTATGTTGATCAGGCACAAATTAAATAAATTACAAGTAAAGATAATTAAATTTCCAATTAATCAATTTCAATATCAATATGATTCATATATCATTCCATCAAATCCATTCATGCATATTCATAATGATCATTGAAGAAGAACATCTCAATATACAATCAAGTAGTAAAAATGATAAAACAGAGATTGAAAACACCTTAAAAATGTTTCCTTTCCATAAACTGGAGTTTTTAAATCCATAATCTCACAAATGTGGGCTCTGCTTGATTGTAGCTAAACCCTAATTGCCTCTAAGTTACTAAAACATTAGGGTTTTAGTGCCCTAAGGGAAAAACAAACACAAACATGATCAAAACTCTCTTTTTCGTACTTTTCTGATGATTTTTGACTATCTCTATAACAAGGAAACCTTAGATTTATAAGCAAAACATTCAGGTGTTTCATCTAATTTTTGTAGTTATAAAACGTATGCTGGCAGTTACAATTTCTACGCTGGTAGCTTATAGGCAGTGTACATTGCTAAAACACTTGTACACTAGCAACTTTGGCTTCGACATTAACAGTTTGCATTCTGTGGATGAGCTATGCTGCTTGAACGCAGGCGGCGTAGGTTTTGAAATGCCAGTGTACAAAGCAAACTTCAAAGGCTGGCCAAATCTAGTGCAAGGCTGGCTGTACAGGTGACAACCTTTAAAAATGCAATTTTGTGGACTCTCTAAGCCGTCTCAATGCTGGCAGCTTTAATTCCCAGAAAGCTGGCATTAGATCAAATTGCAGAAGTTGGCTTTGAATTCTTCTACACTGGTATTGTTGAGCCAATGCTTGATACTTGGTTTATGATCTTCAGCCTACGCTAGATTTGCCGGCCTTTGAATTCTTGAATCTATTCCATGTCAAGGTTGGGTCGAACGCTGGTAATGTAGAGGCAGTGTTAAAGTTTAACATTCTGATCATCCTTTAGGCCAGTTGTACGCCGGCGGCGTATAATCTAGAAAAGCCGGTGTAACCCCTGAGATTCTTCAATTTCAATGCAAACTGCCTTGTTACGCTTTCCTTTGTTCAATTTTGGACTTGAAACATAAATGTAAACAATCTGGGTACCAATTCTAGCAATTTTTATGAAATTCAAAACAAATTAATCACTAATTGCTTGTTAAAATTTGTGTAAAATATGATCTTATCAACAGTCCATTTTGTACGCATCACTTTTAATATAAGGACTTTATAAATTATGTGTATTGCTTTTGGAGAAATCCCACGAAGAATGATTGCACACTCAATGCTAAAACTTAGGGTCTGTTTGGATTGTCTGTTTTTTATTTGTATCTGTATCTTTTTTAAAATGATATGTGTAAATATATCCGATTTGTATCTAAATTTTATCTATATTTGTTTTATTTGATCTTTTGATGAGAACTGTCAACTTTTTTTTATCTATATCTATTTCTTGATAAATAATTTGTTAGCAAAAAGTTTGAAAAAGTGTCTGTATTTGTCGAAAAAAAGCCAAAACAAACAGACCCTTAATCACTATCTAAAAAGTAAAGAATTATCCAATCAGCACAGTTGATCTTGTTTCACCGATTTCAAAAAGTGTCCCTAACGAACATAGACTTTTCATTAAAAAAAAAGGAAGACTTTTTGTAAAATTGTTCACGAATTTCCTTGAAAAATAGGGTCTGAAGAAAAACAAGCTTTTTTTCATAATAATCATTTTTTTTAAAATATCACTTCTTACTTCTTGCATTCACACTTCCAACTACTTCTCCAAACCCCTGTTTCTATCACTCTCCTCTCTCTAACTGAAGGTTCAACCCTCTTAGTCAATAACCCAGAAGACGTCATCACCTAAAAAAAAACGGAACTTTCTCCGCCAGCCTCTTTCTTATCGGACAAAACGCATGCAAAGCTAATGAATGCACCCCCGTTTGGATAGCCACTTGTAACCAACTAGTTAACAGAAAACCCTCCAAGCTCTCCCACCTCCATAACAACAGCCTTGTACTAACCGATGTTGATACTAGCATCTCCACCGTTTGGTTATCTGACTCTCTTTCTTTCTCTGTATCAGATCCGCTTTGCCCTTTTTTTTTTTAATTAAAATAAGAATGCATTTTGTCCCATATGACCCGCCCTAGTCAATCAGGTCACCATTGAACTAGCCGGATCATTTGAGTCTAGGCGGTTCAACAAAAAAACTTTCAATAGTAAGAACCAACCTACTTTTAAGGCCGATTCCGATTAAATCTAGTTGAATCAACTGTTCGATCCAATTTTGACAATATTGGTACCACATAAGTCCTTTTAATGTTGTCAGTCATATATGTTTGTGTAATTATTTATATAATTCTAATTTAAGAAAAATGTAAACTAGTTTTAAAAATGACTTAATATATGAGGATTTTAATTAAATATTTTACATATCTATTTGTGTATAGCATGGGTAACTTAGGGCCCGAACCATGAAGTCAAAAACAACACAACATAATTATAAAAAGATTTGGGTAACAATAAGTTGACACAAACAACAAACAAGTCAAACGTGAAAATGATATGATTTTAAACGTGTCCGAGTTTATGTTTAAGACTCAAACCCGTTTACAAACTGTTGAACTCGTTATAATTTAATATTATTATTTTGTATTTTTATTTTGCTAAAGTATAATATTATCATCCTTAGCTAAATTACAAAATGAAAAATACAACTACATGAGAAACAAACTTCATTGATGCATAGAATAGTATAAATTATATATAACATACAAATAACATATATAAAATACAAATCTTATATAGTAAATAAAATATATATAATGTTTATATTAATATACAATTAATTTATTTGCTACATATATAGCATATATACACACAATCTATATAACATAAAGGTATAGCTTGTAAACCAATCATTTGTAAGAAATACATATATAGATATAACATACACATATAATAATCCATACATTATAAATACATAATATATATGTTATATAAGCATTATGCATATAACATATTATATAAATATCTACATTAAAATAGAAACTATATATAAAAACATTATAAAGTTTGCATATTATATGTAGCACGTATATGTAACTTATAGAGTACATATAAAATATTAATTACATATAACATATATTGCATACATATATATAACATAATCTTTATAACTTGTTATTAAAATTTGGTTTAAGTCATATACTTATATTTGCATGAGAATTGTTATGTGTTTGGTTTGAGTCATGCACTATTGTTTGCTCTTGCATGAGAATTGTTATGCTCATTAAGTGTTTTAATTTGTATGTCTCTTAATTTATTATACAATTTGAAAACATATTAGCAAAGAGAAGGTAAATGGCTATATTATTAGGCTATTATTTTATTGGTATAAGATTGTTGAATCTATTGAAAAAATAAGCAGAACAGATTCGGATTAATAATCGAGTGGGTAATCAAGTTAATAAATTGGGCGGTAACCAGGTGCGTGATGGGTTTTTGAGTAAACCCTGTAGAGCGGATTTAGATATAAACGGAAAATCCTATAAAGTTATAACATCAGGTTTGATATATCCTATATTTTAGCTGATTTGGATTTGAATTTATATCATCCTTTTGAAACCTGATTTGATTGCATCCGTGTCAAGGAGAATGATATTACCAGCTGTTTTCCTGCCTGGAATAAAACGAACCTGACAAGGATGTGTGAGATCATCCAAATAAGGACGGATGCATTAATTAGAATTTTAGCGACTATTTTGTCAAGGGTTTGACATAAAGTAATTGGTGGAAATTGGTGGACTTGATAGGCAACCTGACAATTGGGAAACAGAGTAAGTTGTGTGATTATAGGGGGAATAAGACAAGACGAGAAAATTGAATGAATCTGTTGTTTGACTGGCACGCCAACAATATCCCAAAATTTTTTACAAAAGAAAGCATGCAGCCCATCTTTACCCGGTGGTTTCAATCGGATCCCGGTGGTTTCCATGATCCGATAGAAGAGAGGGCTTCAAAAATCTCATGATCAGTAATATGTTGGCCAAGATATTGGTTTTGGCTATCTAGAAGACCACCTTGCAAAGAGGGTGGACAAGGATTATGGAAAGACCCAATTAGCTTAGAGGAAGTAAAAAGACTATTAAAATAATCGTGGAAACAATTTCGGATGCCAGGTTGATCTTAGATCCAATCCCCAACTTCATTTGTTATTGCCAAGATACGATTTTTGGATTGTCGGGCTTGAGTCAGAGAATGGTAATATTTTGTATTTCTTTCACCATCCCATTTGGCACGTGATTTCACTCCCTAAAGGGATTCCTCTCTGTCCAGAACAACTTTCAGCTTCTCCTTACATTCCATTTCCTCAAGGAGTAAAGTTGGCGATGGTGAAGAGGTTAGCAGAGATGAGAGGTGATTTAACCTCTTAATTAAAATTTGTTTTTCAATGCGTAAGACTTCAAAAACTTCTTTATTCCAGTGACGAAATTTAATTGGAATTTGAGCAATGGCACGAAGACAGTAATAGTTATCATCTTTCCAAATCTGTGCAACCAGAGCAGCACCGGTGGGATGTTCTCTACCCACATAGATTGAAACCTAAAAGTACGATTGGCCATAGCTATAGAAATAAAAGGATGTGTTTCAAGAAGCCAAGGACAATGATCTGAGGGCCATATGGGCAAATGATATATTTTCGTACCGGGAAATAAAGTGGACCAGTCCGAATTTGTCCAAGCGCGATCCAATCGTAATTGGACTAGACTAGTAAAAGGCGTTGTTGATTTGTCCATGTGAAACGTGGACCCAAGAATACTCACCAACTCCACAGGCAGAAATGGTTGAAAAGTAAGCGTCAGCACTTAATGAATTAAAAGGACGCCCTCCCATTTTTTCTTGTTTACTGATTATGTCATTGAAATCAAAATACGAACAACAGGGCCGATGGTGAATAAAATAAGCATAGGTAAAGAAATCATGACAAAAGGCTTTTCAATGCGATGTTGACAATCATACGGCTCCACGGCCAATTGGCAAGAATTGACCGGAATAATTTCCATTTTTTTAGCTTATTAATCTCTCCCCATTTTTGAAAAACGAAATACGTGACAATAACCATCAAAACTATCGATAAAAACAAAACTACAAAGATGAAATAAGTGATTATTTTACTTTAACATATATTTGATTTTTTTTTTCCAATTTCTTTCAATATATTAAAAGAGGAAATAAAAATTTCCTTCCTTTTTTTCCTTCTTTTTTTCCTTTTCTATCCGTATTTTTGCCTCGATGCATTTGTACTCTCCTTGAAATGCAAATATGTCATAAATTTCCTATAAAAATATCACGTGTTCTGAAAATTCAAGGACAGCCTGAGAAAACGATTGGAAAGACTTTTCTACTAGTCCAAAGTCCTGGTCGTCTAAAGTAGGCGCCGATGAACATTTTCCATCGGTAGGTCATTGAATAGTCACTAACTCCTCGTTTGGTTTTTATATCTTTGAAACATATAGATTTTACCGGTGAAGCCATTCTTTGTTAAGATGAGATTATCTCTTTACATGTTGTCAGTATGGCTTTTCTTATTAGTCCAGCACCAAACTACCACAGCAGAACCTTATATGCTATATAGTATCTGTGAGAACGTAAGCACGTTCACTCCAAACAGCACATACGGGCAAAACTTGAACACCCTTTTATCTCGACTAGCCGCCGCCGCCGTCACATTTCCCAATGGATTTGGCAACGTCGCTGTGGGTAAATCCTCATCCAGCCCTGTATATGGCGTCTTTGTCTGCCGGGGTGATGTCAGTAATGATAAGTGCTCGTCCTGCGTGTCTTATGGCATCGACGAATTTAATAGATCACGATGTCGAACCAAAAAAGAGGTGATTTTGGGCTACGATTTGTGCTTTTTGCACTTCTCGGACCAATCCACTTTCTCCAAACTAAAGCTGCGACCATATATCTCAATGTCTGATCCTGGATCACGAAATGCTTCAGACCCTACGCACTTTGCCAATGTACTTAGGGACACAACCAGTCGACTGATCCCACGGGCGGTCCAGGGAGGACGTGGTAAAAGGTTCGCTGTGGCAAAAGGAAATTTGGGAATTTGGACGACGAATTATGGACGCTTCTTGGAGACCCTGTACACGCTCGCACAGTGCTTACCAGACTTGACGGATGCGGAATGTAACGAGTGTCTTACCTTTGCTACTGAGATTCTTCCTCGGGGAAAGCTAGATGGAAATGTTGTGACTCCTAGCTGCCATATGAGGTTTGACGTTGACCCGATATACAATGAGTCTGCTGCAGCTTGGGCTGATGTATCTACCAGTGTTCTTTCTATGAGTCCTCCGCCTTCGGATACAAAATCTAATGGTAAGGATGATTTATTTCTATATGCTTCAGGATTACTTACATAATTGAAATCAATTTGCTTTTTCTTGTTGGGATAAATTATCCCATTAAGTTGATTATAATAGATCGAAGATCATTCATTCACTACAAGAAATTTTGGCTTTAGGGACAAAAAATTCTGTCTCTGAAAGTGAAAAATCTGTCTCTAAAGACTTTCAGAGACAGAATTTCCGTCGCAAATTTTTGTTTTAAAAATCATCGTCGCTAATTCTTTTAGAGACAGATTTATTTTCCGTCGCAAATTTGCTACGGAATTTCTGTCGCAAATTTGTCTCTGTTTTATAATTAGTTATTTTTAAATATCCAATTAGTAAATATTAAATAAAATTATTCCGTCGCAAATTTGTCTCTGATTCTAAGACAAATTATTAAAAAAATACACATTTGTCTCTTATTTATCCTTCCCAGGATGTCACCCATCATAGAATGCTACATACTAAGCACACTTAACATTGAAGTTTTCACAAGCACTAAACCGATAAACCAATTCGTATTTTCATAAGTAAAGTTCCACTACTGTTTATTTAAGAGATACCACGATTTACAATATTATAACTATAAAACATTTTATATATCTTTTATAGTTTATTTTTATTTTATAATTTCACTTTACATATTTATTAAGGATTTTTCATTAATATTTTATTAAAATAATATATAATATTAATATATACAATGTTTAAATTTTATAATAATTATTTTAAATTATATATTTATTATAAATATATAATATTTTCAGTAGTATATTATATTTTTTTCCAAATATGATATTATTATTAAAAAATATTATATATTATGTAAATATAAATAATTTTATACATATAAATTTACATATATTTAATGATATATAATATAATTATACTTTTTACATTAGTTATTTAATATTTTATATTAAATTAATAAATTGTATATTTTAAATTAATGTGTTTATTTTTTATTTCATTTTTGTTGCATTTAATAAATTATAATATAATGTAAACAATATAAAAATATATTTTTCATTATATATTAATAAAATAATATATAATACCAATTTAAATATATTTAACTAATTATTATTATTACATATTTTATTACTTAAATATACTATATTTTTACATAGTATATTATTTTTTCCCCCAAATATGTTATTATATTTTAAATAAAATATAGTATGTAAATATAAATTATGTAAGATATATATAATAAATTTTTTATATTAAAAAATATATGAATATTCATAATAAATATATAAAAAATTATAAATAATATGAATAATTTTTTTATTAATATATTATTAAAATATAATATATTATTTATATGTTTGTATATGTTTAAATATACTAAGTTTACATTTTATATTAATTATTTTATTTTACATATATTATTATTGAAATATACTTTATTTTTAATTAGTATTTTATGATATTACTTGCATATAACATATTATATTATTATTATACACTATTTTATTAAGTTGTATAATTTGAGTTTTTATATAAGTTATTATGTAAAAGAATATATAATAAGATATAAATATAATATTTATGTTTTAAGTACTATTTTTAATTTATACTTTATTATATAAATATGTAATGTAATGTTAAATATATTATAAATAAAATATATATAATTAGTTGTAAATAACAAATGATTATAATTTATTATATAATAAAATTAATTTACAAATATAATATATGTCCTTATTATATAATGCACATTTATATTATTAATTAGATATGTATAATTTAAAATAAATTTTAAACATAATTATTTATATATACATATATGTAATAATTTAGTTTAGAGACAAATTTGGAACAGAATTTAAAAAAATAGAAATTGGCGCTAAAATAATTTATTTCCCTCTAAAATCAGAGACAAATTTGCAACGGAAAAATTTTCGTCACAAATCAATGTGTAATCCGTCGCAAATTCCGTCGCAAAAGCATATAAAAATTAAGATTATTCATAATTCATGTCATCATAAATCCGTCGCAAATCTGTCTCTAATTCATTTTTTTAGAGACAGAAATTTTCCGTCGCAAATTTTCTGTCTCTAAAGGCTAGTTTTCTAGTAGTGATTCAATTCAGTTGTTTATTTTCTAGTTCCATGTAAATCCCTTTAACGTTGTCGAACATATCGTAATGACAACCCTAGATTACAAGGACTTATTTAATTTGGTAGAATAGCACCAGCACGGTATCCATAAAATAATTCATTTTTATTGAATTTAACAAAAATATAAACTAGTTTAAGGAGTCACTTTATCTATCTATATATATATATATATATATGGAGATTTTAGTTGGATTTTTCACATGTCTGTTTGTGTAATTGTGGTGTAATTCTAATTTATATTTAGGTCTTCTATAAGTGACGACAGTTAATCAACTCTAAGGTTAAATGAATAAAGGAGGGGAAAAAAATTCATATATAGGTCTTTTTGTATATAGCAATCTACTTGCAGCATATAATTTCGGGAACTTTTCCGATAATAATACCTTTTCAGTTATTAATACCATACCTTTTTATTATTATTTTATTCGTTAATAATACCTATTGGCACATTCAAAGTAACCTTATAATTTTAAATATTAAATCTCTATTGACTTCTCACAATCCATTCTTTTTTTTCATCTTTTGAATTTTTTTTTCCTTAAAACCAAATTCCATTCTTGGTCTTTCCTATCAAACAAATAGTCATTATTTAAACCAATAAGTGGTTATTTTGATATAATTTAAAAAAAAGAAAAAAAAAAGTCTATTGTGCCTTTTCATTTCTACCTATTGATTGTAACCTTTGTTGTATGTGTTGTGTGATTTAAAAAAAAAAAAAAAAAAAACAAAGAAACAATGAAACACAAGGCTTTGGACGGTGATGAAATTTCCAGCAAGTGGAAGAGAAATTCAAATTGGCTATGATAGCTAATTGACATTTCTTTGTGAGCTAGGAAAATTTAAGTAGGTTAAAACCGAGATGAAGATGGGGAAGGTGCCAAAAATGTACGCCTTGCCTTAGGCATCATCACAGGCAAAAGTTTTGGGAGGAGCTCGTGGGTAGTGAGAGCTCTCTGTATGCCTGTATGCGTTCCTTGTGTGTGCTTTTGTGTGTCCTCGTGAGCCTGTGTGAGTTGTGAAGGAAAGATGTCCAAAATCTAAAATAGAAGATTTGAGAGTTTGAAGAGACCATAGAAAAATTCTCTAGTATTCATTTGGGTTTCTGAGTGCAAGAAAATATTATATTTATATTAGGTGGTTGTAATAATTTTTTATATAATGAAATTTTTCTTAAACACCCGTGATTTTTCTCCACTTTGGAGTTTTTCACCTAAATTCTAGTCCTGTTGATTTTTCTCTTGCGGTTTAATTATTTTTCTTTCAAAAATTGATATAATAGGTATATAAATTTCTTTTAATTAATTAAGTAGGATTATGGAAAATCCCCTACTGTATGCAGCCCACCAACTCTCTCTAAATTTTACTATTTTTAAATCATCTGGTATCAACGCATTGTAAAGATGCCTTTCTTATTTGATAAAACACTCTTTCTAATAGAAAATGATAACCCATGGCTAAATTAAGGTTACTGCTTTGGATAGACATGCCTTCGGGTCGGGTCTGAACTTGGACTCGATCCAGACTGACCACAGATGTGAACTGCATGGACCCGACCTGGCGAGGTGGGTCATATCCGTGAAGTAGACCCGCCAGATCCACGGGTCCAAGGCAGGTTCGTACGAGTCCTCAATGAAAAATTTTATTTTATTTTATTTTTTTAAATGGTTGTAAATGGGATAGGTTGAACCCATTCCAACTCGTCCCGGACCTGGTGGGTCCACAGTGGACCTGTCCCGTCCCCATCCCTAAGGTGGTTTTGGCTCTTTTATTTTTGGATTCATTCCTGATGGGTCGGGTCATGGATCGCACCCGACCTATCCCGGGGACATGTTTAGCTTCAATTTGTTAGATTTTTATTCATATGTATATGTATCTAATCTGCATCTATAACTTATCTGTATTATATATCGTATTTGTTTAGTCTATTTATGAGTAAAACTGTTAG
Source organism: Combretum micranthum (assembly GCA_024138025.1). Classification (NCBI taxonomy): domain Eukaryota; kingdom Viridiplantae; phylum Streptophyta; class Magnoliopsida; order Myrtales; family Combretaceae; genus Combretum; species Combretum micranthum. Next base: position 466,189 of record JAMXBD010000592.1, read on the forward strand.
CTTTTATTGATATATGTTTCTTGACAAATATCTATTTGTAAACGGCAAAAATATGATGTCAAAATAACTAAATACGATGAAACAAACTTATTTGTTTTTTTTTTCTTTAAATTTAAGACTATTTTCCATTAAACTTCACATTGTTTCCAATAAAAAACTCTATGCAATTCAAATTGCATTTGAAGTTTGTTTTATTTCATAAGTTCACAATATATATATGTTTATATATATGCATATGTATATGCATACTTTCTTAAATGTACATTGTTGTTTGTTGCAAAATATAGTTCATTTAGAGGTTTTTTTTTTTTTTTTTTCTCCCCTTTTTGTGGAATCGAAAACTACTTGTGCATTTAGTGATACTTTGACAAAAGAATTGCCTATGTGGATAAAACTGAAAAATTTGACAACAATCTCATATTTTTCTCTATCAATTAGTGTATTGGATATTTCTTAGAACTAAACTAACATATTAAAAGCGCTAATAATTTCTTTTTCCCTCATTTATCATAAATTATGGATTGTTCCATATTAGAATATTCAAGGTTAGGTGTAAACGAATCCATTTATATTTAGATGAATGTAAAAAACTCATTTTCATTTGCAAAAGTCCATTTCTATCTTGACCAAATTTTCCCTTTAATTTTCATAATACACGGTTCTATCTGTTGTTGTTCACTGCTTCCAACCCAGATCTGGATATGTATTAAAGGGTCATTTGCTACTATATATATGACTTTTAATTCCTTTTCAAAAGAACCAGGTGTATTTTCTTATTGACTTTTTTTTTTTCCGTCTTTTATTATCACGCTTCCACATTTTATTAAGGTTTTTAATATATCATTTTGCATGAAGTGCAAAATAAGTTTAAAATAATAATTATAAATACAAATCAAAATTTAATTTCTCTATAAGGTTTTATGTCGTAACTTTTTAAAAAAGATAACTTTGCAGGGGGAAAAAAAAAAAAAAACACTGCCATTACTGTCATTTTGCTTCATCAAATTCTATTTCAATCATAAGTGTCCAACATGTTTAAACATTAACTTCTAATTTTTTATATATCATCCGCACCTTTTTGTCAATAAATAGTCAACATTTACAATTTTATTCATTCATACATTCATGTAATACTTATAAGGATTACAAATTGAGACAAGAATAAAATTCATTTTGTCTATGCTAAATGAAGGTGTTTGGACTTTAAAAAGAAACAATATGGTTGCTACAAAAAGCCCTCCGAATTTTCATTTTTCGAATTTAAACTTATTGTTTTGCTTTTCATAATTTCCAACCGATGCGAGAGCTGCAATTTAATTTGCTTGATTTTTCTTTGCATTGAATACCGTATTAGAATGAAGAGATGATGTTGTTTCTCTTAGAACTTCTTTTTACTATTTTTTTTTATAATGTAATATTTCTTATAGTAATATAAAAATTTCTTGCAAAGACTGGTGTGGTGTGATTGCATGGGTGGGAGTGGGCTAATACCTTTTTCTTCTATTATAAATGTGGTATGTGGTAAAAGTAATTAATTTTTCCAATAGTTTGTAGGAAAGAAAAAGAAAAAAGAATAAGAATGAGAAGAAGATATAATAATAGGTCATTAGCATGTTTTCAATTGGCCTTTTTTTTTTCTTGTGCATAGTGATTTTCTAAAGTGACTTTATTCTTTATTTTCGGGATATGGAAAAAAAATAATAACATTTTCAAAAACACAAATGCTACTAAAATAAAAGTAATCCAAAAAATAGACAAATTGAACTCATCTCTTGAAGAGACAGCATTGAAAGTGGCCCACCCCGTCTCTTCAAGATATGAGTTTAGTCTAGATATATTAACCTCGTCTCTTGAAGAGACGAGGTTAACATTAAACTCATCTCTTCAGGAGATGAGGTTAGTCACTTACAACCTCGTCTTTTGATGAGATAAATTTAACTTGCTTATTTTTATTTTATTTTTACACTATTGGCATCTATGCAATTTTTTTTGAAAATATTATTATTAATTTCCTTTTCCCTTTTATTGACCAATTATGAGATATAACTACTACAATTGTAATATCAGAGAGGTTCGATGGTGGAAGAAGCAATTTTAAGAGGCAACATTGATGATGATGATACAGGTTATATCTGTAAATGTAGTAACCAAAAGAAATAATAATAATAATAATAATTGTGTCTATATATCTATATAGTAAAATTTTATGCTTTTGTAGTAGTTAAAACAATGATTTTTTTATTTCAACCATAATCGAAATTCTTAATTTTTTTATAATCAATTTAATTATAATATTAGTAGTTATACGATCCCATGATGGAATTGTAGAAGTTCCCTATCTGTATAATATATAATTTAAATAACTTTTCTGTTAACTACCTTTTATAATTTTTTATTATATAATATCTTTTTTTATTATAATATATTTTACTTTATCGTATTTTTCTTTTATGATATTATTTTTTATAAAATTTTTAATAATTCGGATTGTTGGTATGTAATTTGTAAAAAAAGGGGCATGAATAGGAATAACATAGTAGAGTAAGCAACATAGTATAATGTATTAGAAAACAAATCAAGTGGGACCATATTGTTTGTGGAAGGCATTTTCCATCTTTGTAATGCCCCAACTCTCAATTAAGGCAATTATTGCTACATATAATACTTTGTGTATTACACGCTTAGGCTTCTCAGAATGATATGTTTATTTTGAATATTTGCTACTCACTTTTAGATTATGAAATCATTAAATTAAATTCTAGAAACCACTGGATTTATAATTCACAAAATAAACTCTACAAAACATTTTATAATCTACTCTTATGAGTAGATAAGCTTTCAAAAATGAAACCACACTATCATGTATTCTTTATCAAAGAATAGATCATGATGGTGAACAGAGCTTAAAAGACTTGTTACAAAAACAATGGGCTTTAACATTTCTCTTAAAAGAATATTACAACTAAAAATATAAATCCAATCCTTTATACATGAACAAAACAAAATAAAATAAACTATATGACCTTAACCCACTTCACTGCACCAACATCGCCCAAACAGCCCTACATCATCAGCACCAAAAATCATCATTATCAACATCATCATCTTTGTCTAATCATCAACGTTATCAACATCACCATCATTCCCAACACAGTACCTAGAAAAAGAACAATAACAACAATAATGAGCCGAAGCCCAGTGTGCAGTAACACAACACACATGACGTGGCACACAAGTTTAGCTAAATGCAATGCAACAAACAAAAAAAATTATTATCTTCAATTTAAAGTAAACAAATCAAAATTGGAGTACTCACTCTCCAAAACAATCTAGGGAAATCGGGGTTCTGAGTAACAGCAACTGCTCAGGGAGGTTAATATAGGTATTCTGGATATCCATATCTCTTATACCTATCCGAGAAAGAGAAAAATAGCCTCATCTAGGTTCACAGCCGTTACACACACTCTACTCATCCTAGTCTATAACATCAATTAGTTCATCTAATCCCATAAATATGAAGTAAAACATGTTACTTTATTCCGAGCCTAAGTAGACGTTATGCCGATATTATTTGCCCCATCAGCTATCTGTTAAGTCATATATAAATTAGCCATTGCATCATGGTATTTGTATTTGTCATTGCATCATGACATCTCAACACCTAACTACCGTGTTCGCTCGGATCAGGTTACTGTTCCTCGAACTGGATTCAATGGCATACGCATAATCATCACTCATCAATTATTAAGCCAAGTTTAAGTTTTAGTTCGTTTTAGGATGCCTATCTTAGCAATCATCATGCAAGTTACTACGTACCTTATTAATTCAGAATCCCAACAAAAACAAAAGATAGGCTAGAAGCCATTTCAAAAGATAAATCAGGTAGCCATATCTATAGATTCAAGAATTAAACTCATATAAGAAATCATACTCATTATCCATTTATCTCAAATTCATTTTATTACCCTATTTGATCAGACACTAAATTAGGATCCTGTTATGGCTGCAAAGATTCCCCCCGTCAAAATAAAGAAAGTTCTCCTTTGGCTGTCAAAGCATTTATTTTCACTTTGTTTATAATACCTTATTACAAAAGTATCAACAAATCATTCATATATAAAAACATTCTTTTTCTAAGAAAATACATATTTGAAATAACATATTCCCCATGTTTTTTATAGGTTTGTCCTCACTTGTCATTCTAAGTTAATTATTAACTATTAACTCATTTTAAATTAATCTTAGCCAAATTGATTAGAATTTATCATTGAATCCAATTACTAAGTTAAGTTAATTAAACTTAATTAATCTAATCTATTTTAGCTTACTAAAGTTCATTAAGTCAAATTGAACTTAGATTAATAACTAGGCTCATTTTATATTTAACTCTATAGTTAATCAAATTAGTTATTGAATCTTTAAATTCACTAAACTCATGCTTAATTATATCATTCAACAAATGTAACATATTAACTATCATTTATCTATTTCATTTCAGTTGAAAAAGATTCACGTACTTAACTACATACACTTAATTAGTAAAACAAGTTTTCAACTTTGCTTAAAAAATGTAGCAATTAGAATCAATAAAAAATTATGCCTTAAACTTTTAGATTTTTTAAAAACTTAAAAGGTGAAAGTTATAGATCTCTTTTTAAGCCTTGCGTATCATTTTGAATCACCTTAATCCAAGTTCAGATGAAAAAGTTATAATTAAAATATGAAACAATGTCACTGCAGGGGAAACCAAACAAAGCCGTATGAAAGGCCGTTTTAACTTAGGGATTTTATCCAAAAATGATTCGAAAGTGAAACATCCCTCTAAATGAGCTGTTTGCTCTATACACCACCTTAAACGGGCCATTTGGAGACAGGGGCTTTGCAACTAAAAACTCAGAGGGTGAAACACTCCTCCAAATTAGTCGTTTGATAAGATGTTTAGAGCCTTTTGACTTCCTCTACTTTCTTTCTTCTTTTTCAACACTTTTTCACACATCTTACTTCAATTTAAACACCATAAAAACCACATACAAATCATCATACACTCTCAACAACATCAATAACATAAAACCCCACATCCCCAACATCATACAATTCCCTTAACTTCATATTCAACATTGGAACATTTCATAACTTCATCAACTCACTGATATACAATTATCATAAAATCTACTTGTAACTAAAATCAATTTATCATATATATGGAAAAGCAACAATAAAAAAAATAAAATGAAACAATTATACTTAGCATTAGGCAAGAACATGCAACTTGGTCTTCTTTTTTTGTTATTGAGCCACTTCTAACTTTGATTTCCTCTTCTCCTATCTCACCTTCTACTTGATTTCTCTTTTATTCCTTCTTGAAGTTGAGATATTAAGGATGACAAAAGGAGAAAAGAGAAGGAAGAGAAGAGAAAGAAAAGAGGGAGAGAGAGAAACGAAAGTCAAAGGAAAAGAAAGAGAATAAAGGCAGAGAAAAGAAAAGAATAAAGGAAGGATAAAATTAGGATATTTTAGAGTAAATGTATTAGGTTTAGAACTTTCAAATCAATATCTTTAGTTCTGAAAGTGTTCAGGTAATGATTTCAAAATCAATAGGTTAGAAATTAAGAACTTAAATTAGCAACTTAGTTTAAATCAAATTGATATTTAATTTGAGTTCGTGTTTAAGAACTAATATTTTTATACAAGCAGATGAACTTAACTTTTATGAGGATTAAGGAATTAGAATTTAGGATAAAGTTTAAGGGTTTAGGAATCCACTAAAAATTTTAATTAAATGTTTAGAGGTTTAGGAATTCAAATCTTAATTTCAACTAAGTCTATTATTAATCTAATTATGTCAACTTGTCTACTTACATCCTATGATTCATTTGACTTATTTAGTCTATCTAAACTCTATTTTTACTTAGGTGATAGTTTGGGGTATTTTATTTTTCCCCTCTTATAAGAATTTCATCCTCAAAATTCACTTGAATATTTGTAGATAGAAGACATCTCCCATTATCTTTAAACTTTATTACTTAAAAACTTTTATTCTCTTTAAGATTTGTTCTTCCATTACATTTTCTCTATGCACTTTGATCATTTTTCTTTTGAATTTTTTTGCTACATTACATTTCAAAAGAAATTTTGAATTATTTGCCAAACATTCATACTTGATTACATTGTTTCACTTCTCTATCATTCATGTTAGATGTTTCTTGTCATTCTCATTTTAATGAAACATTTTGGAAGTTGAGTTATTTTGATTAAATTCTTTTCTTCATAAGCATTCATTTACTAGTCATTTATATTTGATTTCAAAAATTTGAAATCTTTAACAACAACTGACATTCCATGCAACTTTAGTATATATATAGAACAGTAGAAATTAGTTTAGTGGTTACAACCGTCTACTTACTCAATTTGAAGAACATTAAGACTTAACCAAAAACAACAAACGACTCTGACTCGACGTGTCTTTCGCCTTAAGATGACATACAATGACATGACACAAAAGACAAGACAAAATAACTCAACAATGAAGGTTGTAAGCTCACTATACCATTCTTACCTGCATATATACGACAACTTGCAAATGAAACATACAATGTTTATATTCTTTTAGTCATCAAAGATATCGCGTTTGGTACTTATGTTGATTTGGTTGGAATCAAGATATCTCATTTTATTTTGGTCGTACATATATGGAATCAATTTCATTTTGGATTTCATTCATCATATGTCATAGTATGATGAATATTATTTTCTATGTTGGGTTATAAGTCATATTTCTTATGATATTGAGAATTTATCATTATATTGTTACCGTATGATAGACAGGTATCTATTCATTGCTCGATATTGCAAGTTTTAGTTTCTGTTTTGGCAAGACATTGATTTTCTATAGTTATTCGTAAGCACGTTCACTTTTGATATATTTGAGATATCTATTCAATTGTTTTATTTAATCATTACATTATTATAGACAATTTGTCTTTTGATTTAAGAAAATTCTGGATCTAATCTAGATGATTGATTTAGAATTCTATCTTGATAGGTCATTAAATTTTGGTAATTATGTTGTCATATTAGTAGATATGGATCGGTTGAAATTTACCTCTCAATCTATTTGAAATTTTAAATCATTATTTTCATTTTAAACTTTGGCAAACTATTTGATTTTTAGGAATATATGTTTATCACATGTAAACTTCAAGAGATCAAAATCAATTTGAAATTTTGAGTTTTCTTGTCATTTGATTCCTTTTGTTTCGTCAACATCTCAACAAATACAATTAGAGGGAAAGCCCCTATTATAGTCTATCAAATTTTATCAAAACAAAACATTCAAAGCATAACACACAAACACTTAGAATCTACTTTCAAATTTTAAGGGGATTTAAAGGGGTAAGTCGTAGTTTTTGTCTAAATCCTTTGTGCTTACTTGCAATTAGTCAAAGTAGAATTAAGTTCACTTTACGAGCAAGCATCAAACATATGCTCATAAATATATCTCAAAACAAAAAAATTTAAAAGAATATATATTCATTAAATAACATAATGTTACATAAAAAACATTTAACATGCAAAAATTCGCACAAACATTCAACAAAGCATGCAAAACAATTCAAACAATACTTTGGTTAGATCAATTTCAAATATCAATAGAAAATAAATTTAAACCAAGTTGATTAATTTAGTATGATAAGTTAATTTTATTTACTATTAACTAATGGTTTATCAAACAACATAAAACAATAAACAAACAAATCGAATTCCCATGTCTTTCCCCGTACTTGACTCACAAATTATAAATGCAACCTAATTCATTATGTGAGAGAAAATATCCGGAATAAACATTTGCTCTTATACCACCCTATAATGCCTTAACTGTCAATTAAGGCAGTTACCGCTACGTATAATACTTCGTGTATTACACGCTCAGGCTTCTTAGAATGATATATTTATTTTGAATATTTGCTACTCAGTCTTAGATTATGAAATCATTAAATTAAATTTTAGAAACCACTAGATTTGTAATTCACAAATTAAACTTTACAAAACATTTTATAATATACTCTTATCAGTAGATAAGCTTTCAAAAACGAAACCATACCATCATATATTCTTTATCAAAGAATAGATCATGATGGTGAACATAACTTAAAAGAATTGTTACTAAAATAATGGGCCTTAACAGACTCCTTAAAAGAATATTACAACTTAAAATATAAATCTAGTCCTTTATACATGAACAAAACAAAACAAAATAAAATACACGACCCTAACCCACATTATTCAACCAACATCGCCTAAAACCTGAGCCCTACATCATCATAACCTAAAATCATCATCATCAACATCAACACCAACATCAACATCATCATCTTTGTCCAATCATCAACATCATCACCATTCTCAACAATAATGAGCCGAAGCCTAATGCACAGTAACACATGCATAGACGGATTAACAAACAAGCCTAGCTAAATGCAATACAACAAATAACAAGTTATTATCTTTAATTTAAAGTAAAAAAATCAACACTAGAGTACTCACACTCTAAAACAATCAAGAGAAACCAGGTCCTGAATAACAGCAACTGCTTAGGATGGTTGATATAGGTAGTATGGATACCCATATATTCTATTCTTATCTGTGAAAGAGAAAAATAGCCTCATCTAGGGTTTACAGCCATTACACATACTCTACTTATCCCAATCCATAACATCAATTAGTTTAACCAGTCCCATAAACAAAAACTAACATGTTACTTCATTTCAAGCCTAAATAGACGTATGCCAATATTATTTGCCCATCAGCTACCCATTAAGTCACAATAAATTAGCCATTGCATTATGGTGTGCCATTGCATCATGGCATTTGTATTTGTCATTGCATCATGACATCTCAGTGCCTAACTACAGTGTCCACTTAGATAAGGTTACCGCTCCTCGAATTGGATTCAATGGTACACGCACAACCATCAATCATCAATTATTAAGCCAAGTTTAAGTTTAGTTCATTTTAGGATGCCAATCCTGACAATCATCACATAAGTTACTACGTACCTTATTAATTTAGAAACCCAACAGAAACAGAAGATAGGCCAAAAGCTATTTCAAAAGATAAATCAAGTACACATATCTGTAGATTCAAGAATTAAACTCATATAAGATATTATAATCATTATCCATTTATCTCAAATTCATTTTATTACCCTATTTGATCAGGTACTAAATATGAACCTTGCAATGGCTACGAAGATCGGCCCGCTAAAATACGAATAGTTCTTCTTTGCCTGTCAAAATATTTCTTTTCACTCTGCTTATAATCTCTTATTACACAAGCATCAATAAAGCATTCATATATAAAAACATTCCTTTTCTAAACACATACACATTTGAAGCAATATATTTCCCGTGTTATTTATAAGTTTATCCTAACTTGTCATTCTAAGTCAATTATTAATTATTAACTCATTTTAACTTAATCCTAGCCAAATTGATTAGAATATATAATCCAATTAATAACTATTTAGCTAAACTAATCAATCTAATCTATTTTAGCTTCCTAAAGTTCATGAAGTCGAATTAAACTTGGATTAATAACTAGGCTTATTTTATATCTAACTCTATATTTAATCAAATTAGTAATTAAATCTTTAAATTCACTAAACTCATGCTTCATTATATCATTCAACAAATATAACATATTAACTATTATTTATCTATTTCATTTTAGTTAAAAAAGATTCATTATATACTTAATTACATAAACTTAATTAACTAATCAAGTTTTCAACCTTGTTTGGAAAATATAGCAGCTGGAATTAATCAAAATTTAGTCCATGATACTTTTACGATTTGTAAAAACTTAAAACATAAAAGTTACATATCTCCTTTTAAGCTTTTTGTATCATTTTGAATCACCTTAATTCGAGTTTGGTTGATAAAGTTATAATTAAAATACAAAACAATGTCGTTGTAGAGGAAACTAAACAAAGTCATATGAAGGGACGTTTCAACCTAAGGATTTTGTCCAAAAATGATCCAAAAGTGAAACATCTCTCCAAATGGGCCATTTTCTCCATACACCCCCTCAAAACACCCCTCCAAATAGGCCATTTGACACGTTGTTTGGATCATTACGACTCCCTTTGTTTTCTTTCTTCTTTTTCAACACTTTTTCACACATCCTTCTATAATTTAAACACTATAAAAACCACATACAACTCATCACACTCTCAAAAACATCAAAAACATAAAACCCCACATCCCCAACATCGTACAACTCTCATAACTTCATATCAAACATTTGAACATTTCATAACTTCATCAACTCACTCATCTACCAATTTATCATAAACTCTACTTATAACTAACATCAAGTTATCAAATATATGCAAAAACAACAATCAAAACAAAATAAAACAATTATACTTAGCTTTAGGCAAAAACATGTAAGTTGGTCTTTTTTTCTTGTTATTGGGCTACTTCTAACTTTGATTTCCTCTTCTCCTATCTCACCTTCTACTTGATTTCTCTTTTATTCCTTATTGAAATTTAGATTCTAAGGATGATAGAAGAGAGAAAAGAAAAGGAAGAGAAGAGAAAGAAAAGAGGGAGAGAGAGAGAAACGAAATTCAAAGAAAAAGAAAGAGAATAAGGAGGCAGTGGAAAGAAAAGAATAAATGAAGGATAAGGATAAAATTAAGATATTTAGAGTAAAAGTATTAGGTTTAGAACTTTTAAATCAATATCTTTAGTTCTAGAAGTGTTTAGGAAATGATTTCAGAATCAGTAGGTTACAAATTAATAACTTAAAATAAGAACTTATTTTAGGAACTTGGTTTAAATCAAATTGATATTTAATTTGTGTTTGGGTTTAATAACTGATATTTTTATACATGTAGTTGAACTCAAATTTTTTTAGGATTAAGCAATTAGAATTTAGGCTAAAATTTAAGGGTTTAGGAATCTGCTATACATTTTAATAACATGTTTAGTGGTTTAGGAATTCAAAATCTCAATTTCAACTTAGTCTATTATTAATCTAATTATGTCAATTTATCTACTTACATTCTATGATTCATTTGACTTATTTAATCTATCTAAACTCCATTTCTAACTTAGTTGATGGTTGAGGATATTTCAATCTTATTATGGTGCCATCGTTTTTCTTATCTTCACAGTGTTAGTGAAATTCCACTTTTGCCAAATAAGAAAAAAATGACAAGAAATGCATCTTTCTATCTGTCACGTTCCAAAAGGTACCATAAATGTCACAGTTCACCACATTCAATATTATGGCTTAAGTATGACAACCTTAGTCATCCCAAAAGTCTCGATATTAAGTATAAGGTATGCCTTTGCTATAGTAGTGGACCAAACCTTGGGTCATGTCGTTTAAGCAGTTATACATAATAGCAATTAAGAAAATGAATCATCGCAATATAACCAAGGTTCATAAAGAAACTATTAAGGAGTCTTTACATCATTAAGGGGCATTTCCCAATTAAAATAACTAAGTCTAATAAAGAGACTATCATAAAACGATTTATACTTTGACACTTCACTTGGAATCCATAGCTACTTCTAGCTTACATGTTTACCTATAAGATCTTGGCTTTGGAAGCATTACTTGCGTAAAATGACCTCTTGGTTCCAACCAAAGGTACAAGAGCTGCAAAAGATATCTAAGAGGGTATAAGCTACTAGCTTAGCGAGATTTATTTCCACAAATAAACACTCGACATCCAATAATCAAAACAAGTTTATTTAAGCAACCATATGAAATGCACAAGCACATGGGCAAACAATACATATGATTTTCCGGGAATCATATGTTTGGATGGATTTACCTCTCCATTCGATGGTTAGGTATTTCAGACCAAATAGGATACTATCATGCAGCATAATTCCATGATAATTCTCATTTTAACAACTTTCTTGCAAAAAAAAAAAAAAAAAAAAGTATTATAAACCAACTTATTTGTAATTTATTTCTGAGCCACTACATAGCTGCTAAATACGTTTTATTCGGATGTTTTCTCATCGCTAGTTGATTCGGATGATGCCTTGTCGCTTTATAGAAATTATAGACTCTATAAATCTCCTTACTAAGCCTTTGTCCCACCAAAGGAGTAGTAATAAATGCAATGAACTCACCCTATGACATGCATGAATTATTTTAGTTAAGTACTCATAGCATAATTAAATCTTTTGTGGGTGATCATAGAATCGCAGACAATTAATCTTATACAAGATCAAACATTCATTATAAACAATTCATGCCTCGATATGCTTAATTGTAATTTCAACTAAGTATGCAAAGCACCTGCATTTTCCATTTTATCTCTTCCTTAATTCTAGTGCCATTATTTGACAAGCAAAATCATAAGTGCATAATGTAGGAAATAAACTCACTCGGCCATTTGTGTAGATACTTCTAGTTAAGGAAATCCTCGGGACACGAGTACTTGGCCTCCACATCACCTAAATAAGAGAAATACCAAAAATGAGTATTTCTTGGAAGTTTTACTTAAACTTGCAAATTCTATTTTTCACTAGGTTTGTCAAAGTTCACATAGAGGGAAATTCCAACTTAAAATGGCCATAACTTACTCATTTTAACTCAAAATTTCACATATAATATATCAATTTCTATCTAATCAAAAAGATCTATTCATTTCTAAGGTTATTTTCTACATAAAAGTCTTTTAGGTTGCTAAATGTCTGGTATAGATTCAAAACGAAAAAAATCCCAGTTTTTGTAAAACAATGTCCAACTCAACTTTATTCAAAAATCCTTTTGGCAAAAATATAGATACATATACGGTTGAAAAATCCTTTGAGTATTTATATAGACTCATATTATATGCAGTATTCTAATGGTGTTGTCTCAAGGAATTTTTTATAAAACAATTCATTTTTAAGGTGTTGAAACTTAACAAAGTCCTTTCTAAGTGTTTTGGAGAAACTTTATAATTTCTTAGGATATTGTAAACAAGTATATTCTTATTTTGTTTTCTAATTTCTTTTCTAAAACAAATAAATTTTTTCTTTAACTTTGGTCTTTTATAAATTTTTCTTTTTGCGGTGAAAATTAAGTTTCCAAAATTTTTATTAAGTTGTTAATAACTTATAATGATTTTGAGTTGTATATATTTCTTTTTTAAAGAAAAATGGTTTTGTTTTAAACAAGTCTTCTTATCCTTATATCCTCATATTCTAACTTCTTCAAATATAAATGTTATTTCCAAAACTTGGTTCTTTAAGCCTTTTACCAATTTATTTGAAAAGAAATTATTCTTTTTAAGTTATTGATAAAATTCTTTGCTTTTGAAATGATCACACTTATGTTTCTTTTATTTCTTTTGAAAATGAGTTTATCATTTAGATACTTGGAAACCCTTATTTTTCTATGTGGGTTTATAAATTAGAGGGTTGATTTTATCTCAACTTTGAAAACTAGTTTACTTCTTAGTTTTTATTATGAATTTAGAAATATTCTAATCTTGAGTTTTCTATGAAAAATTTGTATACCATAACTTATTAATACTAAATTTTATAACTTTATGTGACTCATTATAGTAAAAGAAAATATTTGTTTTGTTAGTTAACTTTTTGGAGAAAATCATCTTTATCGTTCTTAAAAATCTTAGTAAGTTTGAAAAGAAGTTGTGAAATAATTTTTCTATGGGTTTGCTAACAAAATCTAGATTTAATCATAAAGTTATATATTGAAAGAGTTTAGTTCCATTTTCCTTTATTAAGGAAAATTTTTCTTTAAATTTTTGTTGAGACAAGACCATTATGATGATGCATGTTCATCACAACTTATTAATACTAAATTTTATAACTTTATGTGACACGTCATAGTAAAAGAAAATATTTGTTTTGTTAGTTAACTTTTTAGAGAAAATCATCTTTATTGTTATTAAAAATCTTGGTAAGTTTGAAAAGAAGTTGTAAAATAATTTTTCCTATGGGTTTGCTAACAAAATCTAGATTTAATCATAAACTTATATAATGAAAGAGTTTAGTTCCATTTTCCTTTATTAAGGAAAAATCTGCGATAAATTTTTGTTGATACAAGATCATTATGATGATGCATATTCATGAGCACATAATATGAAAGATGATGAAAATATATAAGAAGTAAATTAATAATAAGCAAGATAATATATCAAGCATTGAGAACCTTAACTTCATCAAGATATCTCAGTTAAGCATTGGGAGCCTTAGCTTCATCAAGGAAACCTGATCAAGTATTGGGAGCCTTAGCTTCATTAAGGCATCATAGGACTAAGTCTCAAAAAGAGAAAGAAAAAGAAAAAGCAATAATAGCAAGTTAAAGAAAGTTAGTGAGCATTAAACTTTAAAACTATATATAGATATACATATACTTAATAATATATATTGAGTTAGATTAGAGCATAATAACAACAATAATAACATTAATAATCAACATATATATAATAAGCATAATAACAACATAAAGAAATTGGAATTTCATGTACAAGAACAAAACATGAACACATTGTTACTTTTACATCTCATATGAGTTTCAAAACAATACCATGGTCATGTTAAGTTGCACAACATGGTTAAAATGAATGGTGGGAAAGAAGTTTGCCTAAAGTGTTTTTGTAGTAGGAAGAAGGTAATGAATGTAGGTTTATGTGGTTAATGGTATGCGGTAGATGGTTTGTATATGACAGGGATTTTGTGAGTATTTGGTGAAAGAGAGTTTTGGTAGAGAAGAATTTTGTGGAGTGATTTTGAAAAAGTTTTGTTATATGAAATGAAGGTGTGAAAGAAGTGAAGGAAAATGGGGTATTTATAGAATTTTTAGAGTGACAATTAGATGTAATAAAATAAATTAAAAAAGAAAAATAAATAGAGAGGGAGAGGGAGAGGGAGAAGTGGGAGCCAGTTCTAGCAGGAAAAGAGGGAGAGTGAGTTGATTTGTTTGTATTTTTGTAAGAAAAGAATTAATATGTAAGATATGATTTGATGTAAGATGCATTGGAAAAGTAAAAAATAAGAAAATAGGTGTATAGTTAGTAAGAATAGGTAGTAAGGAAAAGTAGAAATAGATTAATAGTAATGAATAGTAGATAAGTACAATGAATAGTAAATAAGACTAATAAGTTACCTACAGTAAAGAAAATACGCGTATAAATACGGTATCTGTAATTTTTAGTTATCAAAAAA
Source organism: Combretum micranthum (assembly GCA_024138025.1). Taxonomy (NCBI): domain Eukaryota; kingdom Viridiplantae; phylum Streptophyta; class Magnoliopsida; order Myrtales; family Combretaceae; genus Combretum; species Combretum micranthum. The sequence goes on from JAMXBD010000592.1 coordinate 481,395, forward strand.
TTACGAAACTGATATTTTTGGATTTATTATATTACTACGAGTCTATTGTTATTAACGGAATATTTTTACCGTTCGGTGTTCCCAGGCACGGTTTTCAAAAATTGATCTCGTTTAGATCCGAAAGACACTAGAAATTGGTGAATCTGATATTTTTAAGCTTATCTATATTATTACGAACTATTATAAGCCATTAACTCCACTTCGTTGTCTAAGGTTTGAGAGCGCGGGATTGCTGGATCTAAACTCTAGGGTTTTGGCATAGGTTTTTATTGACTAAGGTATTCGGTTGACTTCCGGTTCTATGGTTTGAACTTAGAAATCATCGTAAAATCTAGGGGTTTACACTATCAGCATCCCCCTAACAGCTCATCTAACAAAATTATCCTCGTCCTTTCCACTAGCCAATTTCTTAATTGTTTTTATGTGTAATTAATTATTTACATTAAATAATAACACATAATAATAATATTATTATGCTTGGCCAATCATTCGATAAAAATATACAATAATATCTTTTTAAATCAAATAAAACATTTGAAGATATGATCATCTCTGTTGATGAAATACATGTATATGCTCTCCTAACAATAAATTAAAGACAATCCTTCAAATTATGATGTTAATTTTTTTAAGTTTAGGGGATTAAAAATCCCAAATTAAAAGTTTAGGGGTCAACCTGCCTTACTTAGGGTTTTTTTTTTTTGCATTTATCCCAAAATTAGATAAATAAATCTTTAATCTTATTATAGAGCAAAATTCCCTTAAGAAGAAGTCATGTTATGTTATATTGGTATACAAAAAGATTTGTGTTGTAAGGTAATCTAATAGGTGAGAGGAAATTACTCTATATAAATATTTATGCAACTAAGTTCAACTTGTTCTCAAATCTAGAGTACATTTTCCTTTGATTGTTGTATTACATTGACATAAAGAAGTCATGGTTATGTTTCTTTCTTACTTCTTTATTCTTTTTCACTACTTCATATTATTTATTTAATTATTACAAAAAAATAGTAACCTTTAGAGTACATACAAACATAGCTTCAATGAAACATAACTTTTGACTAGAGTCCTTCATTAGCAAATCAGTAGCATTTATGCTTTAATGGTCATAACCTCTTGAGACTTTTCAGACTATATTGATATAAAATAGGGCTAAATTTCATAATTAACCCATTATCTGTGCAGGGAGAAAGTTGTTGATAGTTGTGATAATTGGCATTGTCGCAACAATTGCGGTTGGTATTGTGCTTATCCTCTTAGTATGTTGCCGCATTCAAAGAAAAAGAACTATAGATCAGAGCATTATGAGAAAACATGATAGTGGTAAACAACATTTATCATTTTTTAATAAGCTTCTTAAGCATTCTTCAAATATCTTTCTTTAAATAAGCTATATCATGACTTGCAAAGAATTTACTATGCTTTCCTTTTTCTTTTCAATTCTTATAGAATACATGAGCAATCTTGAGTCATTGCAATTTGATTTGAGTACAATACAATCTGCGACAAACAATTTCACCTGTGACAACAAGCTTGGAGAAGGTGGATTTGGTGTGGTTTATAAGGTAAAACATGTTTGTTATCCTAAAACTCAATCATGTCTTTGATTTACAATAGTCATTCATAAAATCATAAAGAAAAGACACTCTAATTATTATTTTTGGGAAAATCCAGGGTACTCTTTTGAATGGACAAAATGTAGCTGTTAAGAGGTTATCTTGTCGCTCAGGACAAGGTAATAAAGAGTTTGAGAATGAAGTTTCAGTGGTTGCAAAACTACAGCACAGGAATCTTGTACGGTTGCTTGGATTTTGCTTAGGAGGAGAAGAAAAGCTGTTGGTGTACGAATATGTGCCCAACAAGAGCCTTGACTACTTTCTATTTGGTTAGATAAACTCTTAACTAATAAAACAAAACCACATCATACATAGCAAATTCAATCTATTTGATTAAATTGTTATAGAACTAAAGTGTACTATAATATAAAAGCAAAGACATGACATTTCATCATGATTTAGTTAAGTTACCACTCATGATCAATGATGTTGAAAAAATCAAAGGAAAGAGATTTAAAATTTTAAATCGGTTTTTATGGATCTAAAACCTTGTTGTAAAAGATTTACTATGCAATGAAAGTGCTGCATGGTTGTCATATAAAAAACTAATTTTGTCCTAATTATTCAAAAATTCAATTTAGGTTACATTAAAATTAACCTGATGATCCCATATACGTGTTTCCTTTTTATGTGGATTGATGACTTATCTTCCTTGATAAAATTTGCTTCGACATTTTACAATCCCTTTCTTAATGCTAATCAAGTTATTATGTAGATCCACAAAAGCAAACAATGTTGGATTGGAGCACACGCTATAAAATTCTATCAGGCATTGCAAAAGGGATACTTTACCTGCATGAAGATTCTCGACTTCGTATTATACATCGGGATCTCAAAGCTAGCAATGTGTTATTAGACAATGAGATGAATCCCAAGGTTTCTGATTTTGGCATGGCAAAGATATTTGGGATAAATCAAATGGAAGGAAAGACAAATAAAGTAGTCGGCACTTAGTGAGTTTGACTCCAATATTCTACCATTTACTATTGATTTGGAATGTTTAAGCTTCATTTTTATTACATTTGATTTACAGTAATTTGATTTCTAAAAATTAAAACATTGCATGATTATTCACAACCTTTTATGTAATTTCTTACAATTGTCATTTGTAGTGGTTATATGGCTCCAGAATATGCAATGCATGGTAAATTTTCTGTGAAGATAGATGTCTACAGTTTTGGAATATTGCTTTTAGAGATAGTAAGTGGAAAAAAGAGCAACTACTTATGGGAATCTGATTGCTTTGAGATTCTTCCAAGCTTTGTAAGTTGAATTTCACTATTATTATTATTATTATTATTATTATTACTACTACTTTTACCAATCTAATTATTACAATGTATAAAGATGTTTAGGAAGTTTATGGTGGTTTGTTGATATATTCTCCAGGCTTGGAAACATTGGAAGAATAATACACCATTGGAAATAGTAGACCCATTATTAAGAGATTCCATTGAAAGGAATGAAGTCATTAGATGCATTCATATTGCCTTATTATGCGTTCAAGAAAATCCTGTTGATAGACCCACAATGGCTACAGTTGTCCACATGTTGAATAGGCAAATTGTTTCCATGGCAACACCTCAAGAACCAGCATTTTTCTTCAACAGTAGCACAAAGGTCATGGGCATGAACTATTCAAAAGATTTAGGCTCTTCTAAATCAACACAATTATCTGTGAATAAAGTTTCTATCACTGAGTTATGCCCACGATAGAGATAAGTAAAACATGTTTGTTCCCTCAAATTTAAGTCCTTACTCTTATTAGTGTTAATAACTAGACTATTGGAACTTTTGAAACCCACCTAATATAGTGGAAGAGATGGAAATTGATGCAATGGAAAAAATGACATTGGATAGAGAGGAGGAAGCCTACGCCACCGGCTTTGGAAGGCTATATAAAGGAGGAAGCAACACCGTCAACCTTGCAAGATAAGCTGCTAGCATTGAAGCCGGCCTTCTTTACTCCTGTATATCCTTTTGAGTTTTGCAATTTTGTAATTTTAGTAATATTATAGATATCTCCCTTTTAGATAAATAACGTAGGTATTTCTTTTTTTTAGATAAATATTATATATATTTCCTTTTTTAGAAATGATTGCATTTCCTTTATATTGTACGTCTTAAGCGAAACGAAGACAATTTTGACTATTGAATGAAAATTTTATGAGCATGTTTTGCTTTGCAATTCCAAATCTTGTTTTTTCTTTCATAGAATTTCGAATTTGATGCTAATTTCCTAGGTATTCTTAGAATCAACAGTCATATAGAAGATCATCTTCCAGCAATGGTACACGAATCAACGGTCTTGCAATAATTGAGAATCACTTTCCGGGTATTCTTAGAATCAACAAAATTGTGAATTTTTTTCACGTATCTGCTGTGTTAGTTTGGTATCAGAGTTGCGTTCACTCTTGAAGTATCATGGCGCCTTGCAAACAGGTTAATCAACGACTTGTGGATGAAATCTATGATTATGGTGATCTAGATCAGAGGATCGGCAAGCACTGTAATGGATCAAGTTACAAAAAGAGTAGGCACATTGATGGGTACCCAAAAGAATGAAAACCCTAGACATGTAAGAAACCTTAATCCAAGGCATAATGTAGATTTTGAAGAAGTAAATGGTGATTCCTTATCTATTGATGAGGGCTATTATGAGGAATTACTGCACAAGATGGGTAGATCGTATCTTAAGAAAGAGGAAAGATATGGGAAAACTGGGATAAAAATGGAGAAAAAGACACTTTGGTTTTCTTCCTATGAAAATCCAAATTTTGAAGACGAAGAGGATGAACCGGTCTTTGATACTTATGTTAGTGAAGAAGAAGGTGTATTTGAGGCTAATGATGAATCGATCTTTGATAATTATGTGGATAAGGAAAATAAAATTTTTTAGCCTGTTGGTGATGGTGAACCAACTTTTGATTTTGATGTTATTGAATAGGAAATTGTGATTAGAGATAGTAAGGAAACGTTGGCAATTGAGGAGGTTGGTGAAAATGATTGGCTGAATAGCATTTTTCAATCATCTAGCCATGGTTAGATTGATTTGTCTAAGGCATATGTAATTAGTTCTAAGTGGACCTCACGTGACATAGTGAAAATTCGAAGGAAAATTTTATTTAACCTAAGGAGGATGATGCAGTAGAAGAGATGGTAACTGATGCAATGGAAAAAATGGCATAGGATGGAGGGGAGGAAGCCTATGCCATCGAACTTGGAAGGCTATAGAAAGGAGGAAGTGGCATAGCTGGCCTTGTAAGATAAGCCATCAGCTTTAAATTATGCATCGTCGACATTGAAGCCGGCCTTCTTTGCTCTGGTTTATTCTTTTGAGTTTTTCACTTTCATAATTCTAGTAATATTATATATATCTCCCTTTTAGACAAATAATGTAGATATTTCTCTTTTTAAGATAAATATTAGAGATATTTCCTTTTTAAGAAAAGATTGCGTTTTCTTTATATTGTATGCCTTAGAGCAAAACAAAGACACTTTTGACCACCGAATGAAAATTTTATGAGGATGTTTTACTCTACTAGTCCAAATCTCGATTTTCTTATATAAAATTTCAAATTTGATGCCAATTGTTGAGGTATCGTTAGAATTAACAACCATATAGAAAATTGTCTTCCAGTAATTGTACGCGAATCAACGGTCTTGCAATAATTGAGAATCGCTTTTCAAATATTCTTAGAATCAATGAATTGTGATTTTTTTTCATGTATCCACTGCTTCACCACCCTTCATTGTTGATTTAAGAATAAATGAATTTCCAACTTTAGTGATAATATTATTCTATTAACTACCACTTGTAGTTGTCAATCTCTAAATTATACACCACTTTAGCAACTTTAGCCTTACATTATTCTTTTATATTATCAAACATTTGAAAGCAATTTGTAATGGGTATGGAGATTTTACAAAAAAATCAAACGCTTTCTATATTGCTATTTTATAATCACATAACACATACTAAAATGTCGCTACAACCAACTAGATGAGAGCAACTTTCACATTTGCAACTAATAATTATTCTTTTTTCATCGATATTTTCTTTCATGACATTTCCTATGATTCTATAGTGTGTTTGGTAAGGTCTTTCAGAAATAAGAACATGTGTGCATGCACCAACAACTCTACCCAGCGTGGCTTGGGTTAGGTATCATTTATCTATTTTTTATATTTTGAAATTTAACTTTCAAAATTCCATAACCAAAATCTATTTTCTAATTTTGTAATTGTAAATTTTTCTTCTTGAAATTAAAATTTCCATTATTTTTAAAATTGACAAATTCATTTTCAAAATTAGAAAATTTATTCTTTGAAACTACCAGAATTCGGTTATCATTTTTTAATATCTTGGTTATTTTTCCTATTAAACTAATATTGAACTCGCTCTTTGTGATTCTAATTTTTTAAAAGAAAAATTCGTTTAAATCTTTCTTCTAGGCAATTATAAATCTCGTTGTTCCAAGCTTCTATCGTGAGTGCATGTGTTAAAAGCTAACTGTGTTAACCTTAGAGAGCGAACGGTGTTTGTTGATTTGCACCTTGGTCGTACTAGAATTCACTTTCATGGCAGTGGCTCATCGATGGCATAGTTGGAAAGTTCTTTCCAATTTTATTTTATCTTTCATTCTACCAATTTGAAAGCAGAATGGTAGCTACCTTCTACAAGACTCTTCTTGATCTCTTTAAGCTAGACCCTTTGGATGGAACCAACTACAAGTGTCGGTCTTAGAAATTGCTCAATTCTTTGAGCAGTTGGAGTTAGACTAAATCCGCTTCGCAAAGTATCCAGTGAAGGCACAATCCTGCGACATGTTAGCTACTCCTTTAACCATGCCCTCAACTAAAAAAACCAAAGCTTCTCTAGACAAAATGCTGAAAAAGTTTGAAAAAGATAATAAGACAATGAGTAGAAACCTACTAAACCATACGAATAACTCTCTGTTTAATTTGTTTATTAACCAGAAATTTGCTAATGTCATTTGGGAAACTTTAGAAACAAGATACGGAGCTAATGATGTAGGAAAGAAAAATTATGTCATTAGAAAGTGGCTACAATTTCAAATGGTAGATGACAAGCCAATCATGGATCAAGTGCATGGGTATGAAAATATGTAACTAATGTTATTAACAAAAGTATGAAAATGTGTGATATTTTTCAGGCAAATGTGTTGGTTGAGAAGTTTCCACCTTCTTAGAGATATTATAGGAACCATCTCAAGCACAAGAAAAAGGACTTGACACTACATGAGCTCATCAGTCACATGAAAACCAAATAAGCCAATAGATTAAAAGATAAGCAACTTTCCTCTTCTTCTTTATCGGCTAAAGCTAATCTTGTTGAGTTTGCTGGTGCCACAATAGATAGGTTTAAGATCAAAGGATAGAAAATTAAAAAAATGTTCAACAGAAAAAAAAAAAGTTTAAGAAAGATGGGTACAATATTCAAAGAAAATAGGCTAATTGCTATGTTTGAGGAAAATTGGACATAAGGCATATCAGTGTTTCCATAGGAAGAATCAACAAAATCCATCCATAAGTTAGCACCTCTTCCTCAACCTGCATCTTAAGCCAACCTTACTGAAAAGGAATACATCATTGTTACTATAGTAGTGGAGGCTGATCAGGTGGAAAACATAACTCGCTGCATGATTGGCACTAGAGGTTTCAAACACCTATGTGCCAATGAGGATTTGTTCCACCACTTTGAAGATGTTGTAGATTGAGAATTTGTCTACATGGGGAACTTCGCTACTACAGGAGTGCTTAGTAAAGGGAATGTTTTTGTTAAATTAATGTTTAGTAAAACCCTATCTTTAATCAATGTTTTATATTTTCCATCCCTGCATAGGAACCTTGTTTTAGGTAGTTTGCTTAATAAGGTTGGCTTTAAAATTGTTTTTGTAGCTCATCAGATTATTATCACTGAAAATGAGGAGTTTGTAGGGAAATGATACTTAGCTAATGGACTGTTTATTCTAAACACCACTTTTGATGTTAATGTTAATGCTTCTACTTCTTCTTATATTGTTAAATCTGTTGATTTATGGCATGTAGGTTAGGACATGTGAATTTTGCCTCAATTAAAAGGTTGAAAAATATGAAATTGATAAAAACTATGAATGATGATAATTGCTCCAAATGCTCTATTTGTGTGGAAGAAAAATTTTCAAAAAAAAAAAAAAATCTTTTAAACTATCCTAACTAGAAGTACTAAATTACTTAAATTAGTACATTTAGATCTAGCAAATTTTAAGAACACTATTAGTAGAGGGGTTAAAAGGTATTATATTACATTTGTTGATGATTTTCAAGAAACATCAAAATTTATTTGCTGAAATCAAAAGATGAGGCTATAGAAATGTTCTTAAAATACAAAGTAGAAGTAGAAAATCAATTGGATAAGAAAATCAAAAGACTAAGGTCTATAGAGGCGGAAAGTATGGAACACATTTTCTTAAGGAAGTTTGTGAAACGAATGGTATTATACATGAGACTACTGCTCCTTATACACTGCAACAAATGGCATATTTGAAAGGAAAAATAGAACACTTAAAGAAATGATGAATGCCATGTTATTCAGTTCCGTATGTCTAACAATATGTGGTGGGATGTTGTTCTGTTTGCATGTTATATTCTTAATGGTTACATTGCACCAAAGGTCACAATGTTTAAAGGTAATTTCATTGGAGGTTATAACGTCTAGGGTTAAGTTCATTTGAGATCATAACATTTCGAGTGGTTAAAAAGAGGTTGCAACATTTAGAGAAGTTGGCCAATTGAGGTTACCATTGACACATGTCATAACGTGTCAAATATTTTGAATTTCAATTTTAAATATTTCTCATGTTGACAGTTATCAATAGTAACCTCAATTAGCCTATTTCTTTAAACCTTATGACCTCTTTTTAACCACTCGAAACATTATGATGTTAAATATACTTACTTTCAAATATTGTGACCTTTCAGTATAATTTACCTTATTCTTAATAAAGTTCCACGAAAAAAAAAAGATATCTTTTGTGAAATGTGGAAAGGTTTTGCACCCAACTTAAATTATTTAAAAGTGTGGGGGTGTCTAGAAAAATTTCAATTAGCTGACTTTAGAAAAACTAATGTTGAACGAAAAATATTTGATTGCATATTTATTGGCTATGCTCAAAACAGTGCTGCATATAGATTTATGCCCTTGAGTGACTACACTATATGTGAATTTTGAAATGCAAAATATTTTTGAAATAATATTTCAATTAAAGAAAAATGATATTGGCAATGTCACTAGTCCATCTACATACTACTTTTATGCCTACTGTGTATGTTGATTTTACTTCAATTGAATTTATGAATGAACCTAGTAGAAGAAAAAGGCAAAATATAGAAAAGAGTTTTGGACTAGATTTTATAATTGCTTTTATAATTCAAAATAATAATTTTGAAACAATAAATAAAGACATAGTATCTGCTTATTTAATTGAAGAAGATCCCATAACATATGAAGAAGCAATGAACCTCCATATATGTTAGTTTTTGGAAAGATATTAAAAGTAAGGTTGGCTCTATAATGACAAATGATACATGGGATCTAGTTGATTTACCTATAGGATGTAAGCCCATTATGTGCAAATGGATCTTTAGGTAGAAAACTAGGCTAGATGGATCAATAGAAAAATTTAAGGCAAGATTGATAGTTATAGGTTGTACTCAAAAGAAATGAATTGACTATTTTGAGTCCTACTCTCTTGTGTCTAAAATAGCTACTATTAGAACTTTAATCTCCCTTGTTGTAGTTCATAACCTAAAAATACACCAAATGGATGTGAAAACAATATTTTTAAATGGTTATCTAGAGGAAGACGTATACATGGAGCAACCTGAGGGTTTTGTGGTTTTTGGTCAAGAGAGTAAGATATGTAAACCTAAGAAATCCCTTTATGGCATTAAATAAGCTTCTAAACAATGGTACAAAATGTTTGACTAGACTTTAGTAACAAATGGATATATCGTGCATATGTCTTATTCTTGTGTTTATTCTAAATCCTTTAGATCAGATTAGATGATAATATGTTTATATGTTGATGAAATGCTTGGTTTTGGTACCAATAAAAATATGGCAAATAAGACGAAATTATTCTTATATTCTTAATTTGATATGAAAGACCCCAGAGGAGCTGATGTGATTCTTGGTATCAAAATAAAGAAAACTAAAGATGGTATTTTCTTGTGTTAATCCCATTACATAGAAAAAGTGTTGAAAAAGTTTGATTGCTTTGATATGGTGCCTGTCAAAACACCTTATGATCCTAGTATATCTGTAAAGACTCATTTTCTTAGCAAACCTAAGTTCAATTTCAGAAAACTTAAAACCGGAAATCGAAACCCTAAAAGAATACCTCTAGACCAATCGGACCTGGAAACCTTATGTCCTACAATGCCAAGTTCTCAAACCAGGATGAAACCTCAGAAGAATAGAAACGAGTTAACTCCAAATTAAAACCCTAAATAAAAAAGTCAATCGGAAACCTTAAGTCAACAAAACCTCAGGAAACCTAAGCAATTTAGATTCAGCAATTCCGAGTTCTCAAATCAGGAAGGCGAAATATGAGTGAGAAGTGTAAATTAGGTCGTATTAATATTATGATGCTTAACCATATCATATGAGTAGATTTTTGACCTATTTCGAGCCGATTGGATACATACCTTGAAAAGCGTGTCCCGGGCCTCGAGAAATTAAAAATATGATATTAGTACCGTTAGATTCGTAATTTTATAATATTTCTAAATATATCAGTTATATAAATTTTTGGGTTATAAAAGTTACAGTTATAAGATTTGTATTGTATTTTCATTACTACCGGTAATTTAATTATCTAATCAACTTTTTAATTTCTTTCACACTATTCACAAGGACAACCACCCATATCCTATTCTTACATCCTTACAACCTATTCTTACATTCTCACATCATCTTCCTTACATTTTTTTTCCAATACAACTTTTATTATTTAAATTACATATTAAATTTGAAAGTTACTACACAAAACAAATCAACACACTTCCCTCTCGCCTCTGTAAACCCCAGAAATTTTTCACGCTAGTACACGACTCTAAAATAGAAAATATGAACTAGTTAGTAAACCTAGAATCCAATAAAAACCTAAGAATAGATTCATAACTTGAATTTGGCTGGGTTAGGATCTAAAAATCGAATAAAGAACTTCTTTGAACTTAATTGATACCAAAAACAAGATTTCGTATCTTGAACTGATAATTCAAGATATGATTAAAGGAAACCCAAATTTTCAAACCCTGAAACTTGTCATACAAATAGATTAAATAGAAAAATATAAATATAGAGATTAAATGACTACTATTGAACTCAATAAAGACTTGAAACTAGAACAATGAGTAGTAATGAGACTATACATGGATTTAAACCCTAAATTTAAGATTTATAGATAGTATTAAACACTACTAATAAGATTTTATAGTAGGTATAAAAAACCTAAGATATATAGATAATTTAGCTTATATATCAAATGTGATATTAAGTAGTTAACCAACTACGCTTATAGATGGGAAACAATAACCTAAAGATAAACCGTTAGGATTATAAATACACAATAAAAACATAAACAGATGTATAACTAAAGATCTAGACTCCAAATAAATATTTGAATCACACCATTGTTTTAGTTAGGGTTTTCTTAAGCTATTGGAGACTAAAACAAAAAATTGACCTAATAAGCTTAGGAAACCTTAATTACAGGAGAAAATTTTAAAAACAATTAATCGCGTAAATTTAAAACTTAAATTTATATCGTTTGATAACCTAAGCATTTTGTAGAATTTTATAAAAATATTTTTGTACAAAAACTCTCAAATATTTGCCAAATTATACCCGTTTGGCTTAATAAAATACCCTAAACTCTATATAATTATCAACTAATTATTATTATAAAATTTTTCTCCTTAAAATATGGCTGCAAATTTTTTTTATCTACGGTAGAGTCTTGATTTGTGCAAGATGAGTTACACCATCAACTTGATTCAATAATGCACTCTCATAGTCAACAAATTCACACAACAAGCAAGGAACATGGACAACACACACACACAATTAATGTATCTACAGTACATATCACACACTTACGAATTTGGAAAGAAATTCTAGAAGAAATGCTCCAACCGTCTTCTTCTTTTTCTCCTCTATATATATATATATGTTTAAGCTTCATAATGGATATGCAAACAAACACCAATTACTCTCGAAATTTCCAGATCAAAACAACTCCCGTAGTAGCCAAAACGACCAAAAAACTGAAATCAAACCGCTTAATCATCCCAGTTCGAATCAAAGAAAAAATAACATGAAAAAACGCTTAAACTGAGAACGAGGTAAGTTGATGTATTTCGGGTTGTTTTTTTTTTTTTTTTAAAACCAAGGTTTGAAACTAACTTTTGATGATCATAGGATCATAACTAACACAAAAACAAGTTTCGAATTTCATTGGATTGGCTCGAGTAAGGTAATTTTCGAAAACCCTAGTTACACCATGTTGATCCGAAAACCATGAATCATGTTGTTGTTTTGATGTTTTAAGTTGATATCGATGTAGTAAAACATTGTAGGAACTCATAGGAATCGGTTCATGGGCCTTCGAACGTCGGAATTCGATCGAGCTTATCGGGGAAGACAATGAACAATACTTCCCCTTATGAGCACGGGAGGAACACGGGCGTGTTCCACCCCGTGTACCTCTCGACTTTCATATTTAATTTTTTTTAAAGCCAAATTAATAAAATAAATTATATAATAATTAATATTATAAACATTTTCAGTACTGTTGTTATTTTTTTTTAATTATTTTATGTATTATTAAGAGTATTATTATATGTTAGTAATGTAATATTAAAATTATTGAAAATTGAGTTTAAAATAAAAAAAAAATATTTTCTGTATTAATAGATAGATAGTATTTAAGTTATATATATAATAAGATTATTGACATAAATATTATGAATTAGTAATATTAATTTTATCAAGAAAGGATTGTTAGTGATATAAATCACTATCATTAATTTAACTTAAGTCCATTAAGCTTTCCAACTATATTTATTAATATTACTAATACCATTAAAGATATTTGAATTAATAATATTTTTGAAATTATTTTTTAAGCTATTATTATGTTTAATATTTATAATTAAAACTCAAAAGCTAAGTTAAAACCATTTTAGTAATATTACTACTAATTTTTAACTTTAAGGATTTGTAAATTATTATTAATTTAAATTACATGATGAAGATTACAAGTATTATTATTATGAAAAACATTATTATTAATATCATTAAACTTGTTTATTATTATTATCATTTTTGTTGTTGTTGTTGTTGTTGTTGTTTTTTATTATTATTATTATTATCATATCATCATCATCGACCAAAAAGAAAACATTATTGATATTTCGAAAATAATTTTTAAATTTAGCAAATCTTTATGTTATTAAATTTATTATCATTATGGATGTATTTAATTAGTTTTACAAGAAAAATTATAAGTTTAGTAATTACCAATTAATTATTTAAATGGATACTTATAAATAAATGGATAATAATGGAAATTTAAATAATCTAAATTTATGAATATAGGGATATTTTTTACTTTACGAGAAAATTATATCAAATAAATCGAAAGAAAACCGATAGTTCTAGACAATAATAACTATGAAAGTGAACTAACTAAATTATTGAATTCCCGAATACCCGCTTGTTAGATATAAGTATCAAACAAAGTCAAACCAAACAACTTGAAAATAAATATGGACTAATACTCGATTATCTTAAGATCTCCAAAGAACTAATATAGTAATAAAACAAAAACCCAGCAGCAAGATAGGACATTTAGACACTCATAAGAGTTTAATCATATAGTTTATGCATCATTGATGAATATATTAATCATCTCAATAGGTGACTTGGGTACTCGTGAGGATTTTCCTGACGATTACTACAATTGACCGACATGAGCAAGTGAGTAACTCAGTCTTATTACATTGTATGTGCTTGTAACTTAGCGAACTTTAAATAAAAGATAATAACTTGAGTGTACTGTATGGGTTTATGAGAACTGTTTATTGTATTGATTGCCAAGTCACTCTAATAATAATGACCAAAGATTTATGTATGACTATATTATTTGTGTAACATGATTGAATGTCTGTGTATTACTTGTCGCCTTCAATTTAATTAAAAGCTACTGGTACCATAATGAAAATTGTACATGCATTGCATATTTTGCATAAAACAGCATTTGAGTAAGTGGTAGCCTACTACGTGTTAGTATTTCGGATCTCTGGTAATACTTGGTTTATCTAGGCAAGAAAGCTATTAGTTAATCACAAGATTACCTTTGTTCTGTTGATACCATAGAAACTAAATGGTAAATGAAGGACCGCTTATGGTAGTACTTGGAAATGACTAATACTTAGTAGAGTTTCTAAAGCTGAAACAGGAAATGAATGTTAAGACACAATAAATTCAAAGAGATAATTAAATTGAGCATTATTATTTCCTGAAAGCTTAGTCTCTCCTGGGTAGGTAGGCCATAGATTATGATCCTTCAACCCCGATGAGAGGGCGTAAATCTTCATCCTGTTTAGATTCGAGGTTATCCAGGTTTGTATTTGTACATATGTTTGATTGATACATTTCATATGATTGTTAAATAACTTATGTGTTATGTAATAATTTCTAGTTATTCACTAAGCTCATGGTTTAATCTCACACTCCAACAGTCTTTTCTGGTTCACATTGCGACCTTAGCTCATTACCACCAGGAGATGGTCTTGATAAGAATTTAGAAGCTGGAAGCTTAAGGAATAGTATAGGATAAGAGATATTTTCTATCTTTAGTTGCAAGTATCTTGCAGTAGAAACTTTAGTTATGTATTTGAAGGATTTTGTAGAAGTGTTATGATTTGTAATATTTTTATTATTCACAAATTTGGTATGACAGTTATTTACTAATTTATGTCTTATATATATTCATTCATCTTATCCAAGCAACTAAAAGATCCTGTTTATTGAAAATATGTCATTCTTAAAAGGTAAACTAGTAATGGTATTCAAGTGTATTCTTGTTTACTACTACTAGGGTACCCTTGGGGTGTGACATCCTCTCTCTTCCAAACCGGTGTAGGCCACAAATTGTTTTTTTTCTTCTATTAAATAATCACACAAAACCCTAATTTATTTTCCCATATAATATCTTTTTTACCTTTTACTTTTTCAATTTTCTTCATTTCTCACAAAACAAACTTTTGGAACAAATTTTTTCTCTCCCTCTCCTCTCTACTCTTGTCGTGACCCCCTCCCTCAAGCACACACACACATACTTTTGTTTTCTTCAAGTTTCCTTCTCCAAACACTAAATAGGTAATAGATATTGATCTTACCACTATAAAAACATGTAATGGCAAGGTCATACATGTGAAGTTCCACCAAAAAATCCCCATGAGTTTTATGCTAGGGATATGGAAACATTAAAACATGATATCCTTGCCATCATAATGTGTATATCTTATTATTAAAGTTGAGATACTAGTATTATGCTATATTATTGTTATATATTATTCTTATAGAAATTTTGTGCATATATTTTCATTATTATTCCCACCTACATATTGTTCATGATGCATTTACATTCATAGCATGAGTAGTATAGTAGATCTACTTGTTTAGAGTAGTTAAAATGACATAGCTACTTGTTTTACATGCATGAAAGACTTGCTACATGATATTCTTAAGGAAGGTGTTGATCAAAACTCAAGATCCATTTTGTTTCTATCACAAAGTGATTTTTAAAATTCGGATCTTGAGAAAGAACCATTTAGAAAACATATTTTCCAACTTCAAAATGAAGGTTTTACATGTAAAATGAAGGGCTTAGGTGATAGGTATCATAAAGGAGTGATTTTTTTTAAGATAGGCTTAGTTTTATTAAGAGAAATTTTCAAAACAAGAAGAGGGTTACAAAAGTTGAGTTAGATCTATGTTTCAACACCAACAAAAATGTTGAAATTCGTAACTAGGGTGAAATACAAAGAAAACACCTATTTTCCAACCTTAAAACAAGAGTTTTATTAAAGAAATGAAAGTCTTAGGAAGTAGGTTTGATTAGGACTTAATTTTAGAAAGATTAAATAAGTTTTTCACAAGAAATAATCTCAAAAACAATTTCCAAAATTCGGATCTAAAAATGATCTCCATTTAAACACCTATTTTCAAATGTCAAAATGAGTGTTTTAATGGAAAATAGAAGTCTTAGAGAATAGATATAATAAAGATTTGATTTTTATAAGAGTAAATGTGTTTTTATCAAAGCAAAATCTTAAAACAAAGGAAAAGTTTTTCAACTAAGATCAAACAATATTTTCCTTTCCAAAAATTATGCAAAATTCATCACTAGGCAAAACTCACCTTACAACATCTATTTTCCAACCTTTAAATGAAGAAATTTATTAAGATAATGAATGTATTAGGTATATAGACATCAATGCCTTATCATAGTAGAAATATGTATGATTTTCAAAGAAATAAAGCTAGTTTTTCCAATCAAGTGTTCTTGAAATTGTTGCCAAGTAAAAGTCTTCCAAACAATTCTTGGTAAGTCAACTCGGTAAGTGTTGTCATTGATCCTCTCAAGTATCTGAAATGGACCATCTCCTCTTGGATTCAACTTGGACTTTCTCTATATTGGAAACCTCTTCTTGCGAAAATGCACCCAAACCCAATCTCCAGGTTGAAAAATCATGGGTTTCCTTCCTTTGTTCACTCTTGAAGCTACTTTGGCATTCTGCTTCTCAATCCTGTCCTTCACTTGCCTATGTAGCTTCTTCACAAAATTTTCCTTAGAATCAACATCAAAACTCACAAACTTGTTAGGTGGTAATGGCAATAAATCAAGACGAGTCAGTGGATCAAAACCATATACAATTTCAAATGGAGAACAGTGAGTAGTGTTGTGAACAGCCCTATTATATGCAAACTCCACAAAAGGTAAACAATCCTCCTAAGTCCTAATGTTTTTCTCTATGATTGCCCTCAACAATTGAATCAAGGTCCTATTAACCACCTCTGTTTGCCCATTAGTTTGTGGGTGACAGGTAGTCGAAAACACCAGCTTAGTTCCCAACTTTCCCCACAATCCTCTCTAGAAATAGCTCAAAAATTTTACATCCCTATCACTAATAATGCTCTTAAGTATGCCATGCAGACGCACTACCTCTCTGAAGAACAAATTAACAATGAATGTAGCATCATCATTTTTATGACAAAGAATAAAAATAAGCCATTTTACTAAACCTATCCACCACAACAAAGATGTTGTCATTACCTTTCCTAGTCCTAGGCAATCCAAGCACAAAATCCATAGACACAGCAGTCCAGGGTTCATCAGAAACAAGTAATGGTGCATATAATCCATGTGGTCTCAGTTTAGACTTAGCCTCCCTACATGTAATGCAATGTTGACAAACTTTATGTACATCATGTTCATGCCAGGCCAGAAAAAAGTGTTCACTCAGCATATCATAGGTCTTACCTACCCCGAAATGCCCCATTAAGCGCCCTCTATGTGCTTCCCTCATAGCAAATCCCTCTAGGAATGCACAATTTATTCTTCTTGAACAAGAATCCACTAGACACAAAATAATCATTCATACCAGTCCCGTCAACATAAGCAGCGAAAATTCTAGAAAAATAAACATCATGTGGATACAACTCCTTCACCAACTCAAAACCTAGCAAAGATGTACTAAGTGAGTTAAGTAAAGCGTACCTCCTTGAAAGAGCATCAGCAACAATGTTCTCCTTACCCTGTTTGTACTTGATCACATAAGGGAATGTCTCGATGAACTCTACCCACTTAGCATGCCTCTTATTCAACTTATCTTGACCTTTCATATGCTTCAGACTCTCATGGTCAGCGTATATGACAAACTCCTTAGGCCAAAGATAGTGCTACCATGTCTGCAATGTGAGCACTAAGGCATATAGCTCATTGTCATATGTTGGATACTTCAATGTCGCTCCACTTAACTTTTCATTGAAATACATTAGTGGCTTATGATCCTGCATTAAAACAACTCCAATCCCTATGCCATTAGCATCATATTCAATCTTAAAAGTCTTGTCAAAGCCAGGTAAAGCGAGCAATGGTCCATTACACAATTTTTCTTTAAGTTCATTAAAAGTATGTTCTTGTGCATCACCCCATGTAAAACCAACATTCTTTTTAACAAGCACATTCAATGGTGCAACAATAGTACTGAAATCCCTAATGAATCTCCTATAAAATCCAGCAAGTCCATGAAAGCTCCTCACGTCACTAGCATTCTTAGGTCCAGGCCACTCTCTAATGGCTCTCATCTTCTCCTCATCAACCTCCACTCCATGACTAGAAGCAACAAAACCCAGAAAATTGACCTTATGCATGCAGAAACTACACTTATTAAGGTTTGCAAACAATTTCTCCTCTCTAAGTTTTGTTAAAACTAGTCACATGCATAACGTGATCATCTAGACACTTAGAATAAATCAAGATATCATCAAAATAGACCACAACAAATTGACCTAAGTATTTACGCAGCACATGATTCATCAAGCGCATAAAAGTACTAGGTGCATTAGTAAGACCAAAAGGCATGAGAAGCCACTCATACAAGCTAAACTTAGTCTTAAATGCAATTTTCCATTCATCTCCTACTTTCATGCGTATCTGATAGTAACCAGATTTCAAATCAATCTTTGTAAACAAACAGGAACCATACAATTCATCCAACATATCATCTAACCTAGGAATAGGATGATGATACTTTATAGTGATTTTGTTGATGGCTCTACAGTCTACACACATCCTCCAAGTCCATCCTTCTTAGGCACTAGAATCATAGGGACTGAACAAGGACTTAAACACTCTCTTACATACCCCTTCTCCAACAACTCCTCAACCTGCTTCTGGACTGCTTTGCCTCACTGGGATTAGTTATGTAGGCAAATTGATTGGGTATGGCAGCTCCAGGAATGAAGTCAATATGATGCTCTATGCCCCTAACTGGTAGAAGTCCACTAGGCATCTCCTTTGGGAACACATCTCCATATTCCTGCAGCAAATCAGAAAACACACTAGGCAAAGATGGGTTAATTTCATTAGTGGCCAAACAAACCCCTTTGTACAGAAGTACAAATATAGGCCTACTGGCACTCAAAGCAAGCTAACCTCAATTAACCTAGCAATCAAGCTCACATTCTTACTCTTGTTCTCTTCAGGCCGATTTTCATCTTGGTCCCTCTTTCTTTTCACTTTTCTCACTTTTACCACTCTTTTTATTTTCACTCTTGTTTTTCTCTACCTCTAAAGTGCTTTTTCTATTCTCCCTCTCTTTTCTTTCGGCCTCAACTCTTAGCCTCTCCATTTTACATTGGTCCTCATACACTTCCTTAGAGGACAGTGGTGCCAAAATTGTTTTCCTCCCATCCTTGGTAAAAGAGTACCTATTAAGGTAACCATCATGCACTGTTTTCCTGTCAAATTGCCATAGTCTACCTAATAGTATATCACCAGCATGTATAGGTACAACATCACAGAGCACCTCATCATAATATTTTCTAATGGAAAAAGTAATAAGAGCTTGCCTGTTTATCTTAACCTCGCCACAGTCGTTGAGCCACTAAAGTTTGTATGGCCTTAGATGTGGTACCGTAGGCAAACCCAAATGGTTAACCATGAGTGTACTCACCACATTAGTACAACTCCCTCCATCAACAATCATACTACATGCCTTTCCCTAGACATGGCATCTAGTATGGAATAGATTCTCCCTCTACTCCTCATGGAAATCCTCTCTTAATTGGGTGCTAAGTGCATGCCGAGCTATATACAAATCACCTTTCACTGCCTCCTCAACACTCTTAGCATCCTACAATCCTCCAACGGAGGCATGTCATCATCTTCACTCTCATTGTCACCTCCCTCATCATCAGTGACAATCTCCCCATTCCTCATCACCATGGTTCTCCTCTTAGGACATTCCCTACTGATGTGTCCTACACCCTAACACTTCCAACACTTAATGTCCCTGTTTCTACTCTTTTGCTCAACTACCTTAGGTTTCTCATATGAAACCCCACTATTCTTCCCCTGTGCAACATACTGTAGGCTTACTTTCCCCTTTAGAGTCAGTCTTTCCATACCCTTTCCAAGCAGTTTTATAACGAGAAAGGTTTGGAAGCATTCCTGGTTAGCCTTTTGCCTTAGAGTTGTTTCTCAATTTTAATGGCAAGATGTACATATCCTCAAACTCTACATAACGCTGCAACTCCACTTTGTCAGCAATCTCTTTGCTCAAACCACCCAAGAATCATGCCATGGTGGCCTACTCATCCTCATTTACATCAGCCCTTGTCATGATCATCTTCATCTCTTTGTAGTAGTCCTCCACACTCCTACCACCTTGCCTCAACAGCTGTAATCTCTGCATCAATTCCCTTTGAAAATACCTGGGAACAAAATGTTTTCTCATCATCATCTTGAGATCATGCAGGTCTCAATAGGATACTCTAAGTTCCTCCTCCTGCTAGTCACCAGTTGATCCCACCAGGATATAGCATAATCTTGAAACTGGGTTATAGCTAATTTCACCTTCTTCTCCTTACTATACTGGTGACAGTAAAAAATCAGCTCAACTCTCTTCTCCTACTGCTAGTAAGCCTCTGGATCAGACTTACCCTAAAAAATAGGAATTTTCAATTTAATGCCACCCAGATCTCTATCTACATAATCATCATTCCCTCTACTCCTACCAGCAGTGTAAGTCTCCTGCCCTCAACCTCTTCCCATACCGCTTCCACCTCTTCCACCTCTATTGAATACCAATGCCGCAGTATCTTCATATTCCTCCCCCAGATAATCATTAACATCAGCCACACCATCCGGCTATAGTGTAGTAACTTTACCTCCCTTGTTCCCTTCACTAGAACTCGACTCCCTCTTCTCAATAGCCTGCAGCCTCAAATTTATACTCTCTATGGACTCTCTCATAACCATCAGAGTTTCATTTAAACGCCTAAACTTCGACGCCCGAGCCTCTCGCAACCTAGCCTCATCCATACTACTATCATCTTTACTAACACCAGAACCCTTACCAGACATCTTTACTTGCAAAACAAAGAAACGTTAATTCAAAATTTTTAGTTTCCTCATAAGCGCTGCCTTTCGTGTTTGTACTTACACAGATGGGGTTGTTCACTCGTGTTTCACTAAAATAAGATTTCACACGCAGGTATTCCTCACAACTCTCAAGCCCTACTCTTTAATGTTCTTAAGTGAATCACACTGTTTAGAACAATTCCAAGGAAATTCAAGATGAGGATGATATGAGTGATGTTTTCCCAATATCCCTTGATCAAAATTCACACTACAATTAGAACAATCAAATAATTCAAGAATTGGAATTTTTTTAAAATTCAAATTTCTTTTTTTTTTCTTTCTTTTTTTTTTTGTTTGCACAAATTTTCTTTTCTCCTTTTTTTTTTTGACTCTAAACACAAATGTGAAGATTAACAAACCCTAAATGAAATAAACACACAAACTTTAGGATCTAAACTAGAATAGAATTCAAAGAAAACAAAAGATTAAAAATAAGAATGATATAACCTAATCTAGAGCCAAAGCTTTGATACCAAATGATACGAGAACCTTTGCAATCACGCCTGAGAACCCTTTTAAGTATTAAAACCCCTAGCATAGTAATACAAAAACCTACGAATGCTATTGGAATAAAACCCTAAGGTGGATTAGATTTAGGTTTGCCTTAGGTTTGATCTAAAGAGTTAGAACACGGATGCCCTAACTTCGAAACACTCTAGAAAGAAAGCGATCAAACTTCCTTGAATGTTCCTAAGAAGCATGCATTCATTTAAGAACACAAAGAGAAAAAGTTCTCAAATTTTCATTCATGTAGTCTGTTCGAAAAGATTACATATGATGGGTTTTATAGGCTTAGTTAGCTTAAAAACTAAGGAACTAAATAATAAATATATGGAAGACATAAAAGAAATTCAAACTAAGCAATAAATACAAGAATTCAAACTAAGTAGTAAACTAAGCCTAAATAAAGGCCGGTGCCAATGTCGGCGACCTAAATGGTCGGCATTGAAGGGTAGGCCGACGGCCTAGATCCAAAACCGATGGCCTTCATGTGGATTCACCTAATTTCGTTAAATCTCTTTATGAACTCACTTGAACTTGAATTATATTGAACCGCGCTTGAATCCCACTTGTTCCAAAGCCTTGATACCCTTGTAATCCATCACTAGCATACATCATCAAGCCTTAGAAATGTTGATCTAAAGCTTGTTGAAGCTTCTTAGCTCGAGATCTCGTGATTGGTCCTTGAGGCAAGCTAATTGGACTTGAAATCCTTTGAACTTCAATCTTCGCCACTTGATATTTTTGTTGACTTGACTCTTGAGTGTGGACCGATGGCTCTTCTATAACACCATCCAATCAACCATCTAATCATTAAAATAAATATAATAATTGGAATATTAACTATTTTAGTGGTTCAATCATGGTTTAATATAGTGTGAGTCATTGGATAGTGACAGAACCAGTCCCATCAAAATTAATGATGAGATCATAGAGTTTCCCACAAACTTAATATCCAATGAGAGAAATAAATACTTCAATTTTTTTGTCAATTATTTTTCTTTTTTTTTTTAAAGAAGAATAATATTTAATGAAACATATTGTATATCCATGTCAACTTGCATACACATATATAAATATTCAGCCATTCCATTTTCACTTGTAAAGTGAAATTGCCACACATGAAAGCATCCTAACATAAATATGTGAATAGCCCCCTTAATTTTCACTAATTCGCAAAGGAGAAAAGCAAAGAAAGAGAAAAAACAAAGAAAACATTGTTCTTTTATTTTTCCTAATAAAAAATTAGTAGATATAATGAAATAAACAAGGAAAAATGGGAGGGGTGGAGAGAGAGAGAGAGAGAGAGAGAGAGAGAGAGAGAGAGAGAGAGAAACCATGGGAAATCATACAACATGAGTTTTTGCAGTATCATAGAAAGTTTGATGAAACAAAGAAAGATTGAAGAAACAACAAATGTTAAATTAAATACCATCCTCTTCAGCTGTTTAATCTAAAATTGCATGAAAAATTATAAACATCAATGAAATAGCGTAATCCCTAGATTTTGCTGTAGCATAAGATAAAAGTTTAAAAGAATTAAAAATTTAAATCTAATTTTATATTTTGAAAGTAATAAATGTTTTGATATTATATTAATTAATGTTGTTATGATATTATAATGTGTTGTTGCACATGCATAAAAGGTAATGATTTGTCATAATTAAATATTCTTCAAAAGCACTAGATAATTTAATGCAAACTGTTTATAAAGTGATTCAAATCATGGAGATGTTGTCCTTTCCCTTAAATGCAGCCTCTTAATACTGAAATAACAACTCCCAATAAACCAAACTTATTTTCTTTTTATGTAAAAAAGAAAGCTAAACAGTGATTTGAAAGTTTACACCAGCTAGATATTGATGTACTCAGAAAATAAATACGATATTTTCAAAAATCTACTTTTCTAAAAGTACTCTCTTTTATCACACAAATTTTTTTCTTCCAAACCTTCACATTTTACCTTAAAAAGTCCCAAGATCATGTTTACGAGCTCTATAACTTGTGTTTTGGAAAGCAGAAGTGAGGTTGACTACATACAGACCGTATCAAGAATAATAAAATGAAACCTATTGTAATCCTACGATCTAGCAAAGGCAAGCGTACCTATCTTGTAGGACAGAATTAAACTCGAGTGTTATCCTTAAGAATCTATGGACAAGTACTAGTATTTCCCTTTTATTGCTATCTAGCATAAATTATCAAAGTGATTACACTAATTCTAAATTATTAACTAAACTAATAACTAGCAGACCCTAACTAATGATATGAACGCTTTTCATGGTTTTTTTAATTCAATCACAAATGATGCCCTTAGTTTTGATCCCTCTAACCCTTAATTCTTATGATAGGAGTCAATTAATGATTAGTTAAGCCTTAAACCGCAATTTTGCTTAATTAAACTAATTACGTTCTTCAAGTCAATTGATTCCTAATCCTACCTGAGATAATGAGAATGTCTTCCTTCACTAATGCCATTGTGAAATTGTATGAAACTCATGAACCCTAATTAAAGATTGAATATTTATTACAAAAATTCAAAGTCTCCCTATGTTTAGGTGAAACATGCAAATTCTTTATTCATAGATGATCTATCCTATTAGTTAAAATCTCTTTCTAACTAACAAGAATCAAATATGCAATAATCTTAGCTATAAATTATCACAAGAGTAGTAAAATCACATGAATAAGCTCAAGATATTAACTTTTCATTGATTAACAAAGATTCATAACATGGGTTAGGGTTTCACAAAACCTAGGGCATACAAAACTACTCTTCCATAGGATAAATAATAAAAACATAAATCATTTGTGACTTTGGATATTTTTGTGGCAATTCTCCCTTGAAAAGCTATCCATGATATGTCTTTTACGTTTAGGAATGGAATACAAGTAATTGGATGTCAAAATAATGAAAATAGAATGTTATTTATAATTTTTCAAATGTACACGACCGCCCCACCCCCTCCCCCCCGCAACACGACACATGTATGTAGGTTATGTACACTTGGAAGGAACGCATAAATTCTCCGTTTTTTAATCATGCACTACCTAATGTACACGACCCGTGTATGCTAGTCATGTAATATTGGAATTAAATATTTTTATCTTTGTTTGCTCTGGAATTTGTACACTGATTGTGCACTCCTCTAGTGTACTTCTAATATCATAGTGATGACTTCAAAACTTCATCAAATCTTTGCCTGTTTCATTGTTAATCCTTTAAAAAGCTTAATTAAACTCTATTTAATGCTGAAATGAATAATTTATTCAATAAGTATCCTTTTCTTTAGTAAATCAACGAAATATCTTATAAAATATAATCAATAAAGCATAATTATTAAGGGTCTTAGAACGCTTATCAAACTTTCCCACACTTAACCGTTTGCTTGTCCTCAAATAAACAACTAAAGAAAATGAAAATCTATCATTAAATATACTCAAAATTTTCCATAAGTTTGAAGTTCGCACATCATTCATTAATTCTTTTATATCATAGCGAACTCACTTTGTACCTACTACTCAAACCTACCATGTAAATCTAATTAGCATGCTAAAGTTAAAATTCTAAGGCTAATCCAGGTAAGTCAAACTTTTGCCTCACCATTTAACAACAAATTCTAAAGTCACAAAGTGAAAATAAAGTTAAACAATAACAAAAGAGACCCAGTTATACTTCACTACCCAATAACGAGTATATAAATTCTTCAACAACTTCTCCAAGCATAATATTCTAGCGTGAAAGCGATTTGCATCCATCTTTCCATTGGATTTTTTTCTATTATCTGAACCTCTCCAAAATTTTTAAGCCTTTAAAGGGGGAGGTTTTAGCCTCCATCTTTTCCTTTTTCCTCTAGACAGATTTTTGCTTGCTTCTTTTTAGCTCATTTGTTATATGAATTAGAGGTTAGGATAGTCAATAGTAGGTTAGACTTCACTCTTCTAAGAGACCAAAACCTGTACATATCAACTCAACTCCTTATTATTCAATTTATCACATAAATTTTTAAAGAGATTGTTCCAAAAGAATCACTAAGTGAAAAACATCATATGCCCTTTCACTAGAGATTAAATAGGGTCTCAAAAATTTTTAAAAGAAAATATACAAGTTAACTAGCTTAGAAATATAACTGTTTAAATTTTAACTACGAACTTCAATCCACTTGTGGACTCTAAATTCCATTACTAAACAGCAAGTAAGTTTACCCTACAAAGATTTCATCCTAAAATTTTGATTAAGTATACTAATAAAAATATAGGTGAATAAGATACTATATAAATCGCTTTTACTTTAATATGAATGCTAATTCAAAACAAGTCTCTTTTTTTAAAATATATTTTCAAGATTTAATCTATATATATATGAAGATAAATTCAATTCATATTCAGCCGTGAAGCACATTTGCAAACTTGTAAGTGGGAGACTTTTAATCAAGTTTAAATTTACGATTTCTTACTAATATCATCAATTAAGTGCATGAAAAGCATACAACATTTTAGACCCAATTATTCCCTTCAAGGCTACCCCCTTCCTCACACTTAGTCGAGACATTGTCCCTAATGTCTCCAAATTCATTCACAACAATAGAAAGAACGAAAGAAAGAAATAAAATAAAAGAAAAGGAAAATGAGAACTTCCCCGATTATGAGATTGATTTTAGTTTTCAAGAACAATGAATATTAGAGAAATATACTGTAGCATCATCATTAGAATTTGTGAACCCCAAAAAGAGTTATGAAGCAGCATAACCTAAAAGAAAACAAAGAAAACTAAAAAGAAAAAGAAGTTAAACTAATTAACTTCCACCAGAAACATCAAACCATAGTAGATAACAGAGTTTTCTAACTAGGAGAACTCCATAGATACAAACTACGCAACAAATTCTTCATTTTCCCATGTTAAGCATAAAGGCCTCAATTATCATATGCAACAAACCCTAGATTCTTGATCTAAAATGTTTAGGCAAGAAATTTCTTAAAATAATAAGTGTAATAAAATTTGAAGTGGTCAAATTGCACTAAAAACGTGAAAGACCTAAGTTCTATGCCGGTAAAAAAACTTTATGAACCCTAAGGTGATTTACACTTCATGAGCAATCATCCATGGTAGGTGTGTTGTGAGCCATGAAACAACATGTGTACTATACTACCACTTCAAACAGCAAGAAAACAACACAACATGTATGGATTAGTACTTAGTAGTCAAACACAAATTCTATTCACGATCCATTGATTCTTTGCATGTACGAATGAATTAAGAGAAAGAATAATCATAAAAGAGAGGTGAAAGAATCACACACCTGATTATTGATGATGACTGCGTGAATAAGAGAGTGAAAATCTTGTGTTTATGAGTGTTTGTGGTGGAAGCAGAGAGAGGAAAAAAGTAACGTGTATGTGAAAGAAGAAAAAGAATGATGTAGCATATGGGTTCAAAATTATGGACAAGTACACATATGCAACAGTACACTACTATTGTATATGGGCGTGTATAAAGACCTATGACTGCTCAGAATGTCAATTTTTCCACACAAGGGTATATACTACTGATGTACATGACTCATGTATATCTACTCATGACTGGTCAAAATGTCATTTTTTTGAATTTTGAATGTACACAAGTAGGCTACATAAGTCATGTATGAGCACTCATGACTACTCAAAAAGTTTATTTTGAAATTTGATTGTACATTACTAAAGTACATAGGGTCATGTACTGTCACTTGTGACTCTACAGAAAGTTTGCAAACCGAAAACAATTGTACATGACCTCTATATAACCCGTGTACTACCATTTATGAATCCACAGAATGTTGAAAAATTGTACATTACCATAGTACATGAGTCGTGTACACTAGTGGTATATACGGGAAAATTTCAAGTGCGAAAAAATTCTTCTAAGTGTCGTGTCATGTTAGAGTGCATGATAGATTCTACTAACCTTAAACACTTAGAAAGTGTTTTTACCCCTCAAATCTTATTTGTGGATGCTCTTTCCCATACTTAGTTTGAAATTATAATTTACTCTCATGTTGCTACTCTAAAATATGCAAAAACTAAGTGGAGTTAAGATAGAAAAGAAAATTACCTATCTATGTTAGACATCGTCTGCTGTTGTTTTATGTTGTTAGCTTGACATTTAGTGTTAACCTTTCCACCTAGATCCCAGGGGAATGTGTCCCACTCCCAAATTTCTAAGGTTAACAAGGGGAATTCCTTTCTTATTCTTACTCCAATTCTTTTAAGTTCAATTCCCCTATTCTTAGATATCATGGATTTTTTATTATGAGTGAATTTATGAACCGGTGTTGGCTCAAACACTACGATATAATCTATAGGCTCCAATAAAACCTCATGATGTTCATCATCTTCCAAACACCCAACTAACTTAATACAAAGAGAGAAAGTGTTGTCCTCAGTGTCCATCTCATGGTCAATCTCTCGAACCCTCTTTTATTCTGGGGTAAACTGTAAATTGTCCTCTAGATTTGTGTTCTCAAGGGTTAGAATATAAAGGAAAGGGTAAAGATATAACACATCAGTCTCCTCAAATTTATCCCTTTCCTTAGTAGACTGCAACTCGTCTTCGTAACTGTTTAGATCTACCTAATGATCTATGAATTCTTTTCTTTTCTTCACCAATTCATCCTTTACTTTTAATGACTCCTTAAGTTGTATATCTAGATCATTATCCCATGATTCGTCAAAAGGACTTGCGATTATCTCCCTATTTACTCCCTCATGTCTCCTAAGAGTTTCTAAAGATTCAATTAACCTAGATACTCTTGAGATGGTCCTAGAAGGGTGATCAATTCCTTTAAGCTTATGAGTTTGTAAAGAATAGGAGCATAAACTTTCCATGAGTCTGATTCAAAAAGTACTTGAATCATCTTAACAAATAAGTCTAATTTTTCATATCTTATCTTGATGATCCATTCCAACATGAACTTTACTTGAGGATCTTCATATGTATGACTCAAGGAAGAAGATGATGTGATCAAGGTAAATTGAGTATGGTCGCAATGTGAGGGTTGAGAAAAATGTCGGACAAGCCTCTGGCTTTGACATTCAAAAGTCGAATGTCTACCACTACACTCCCAACAAATCATATCATCAAGAGTCATAGGGTCAGTATCTAGAAACTCTTGATAAGGAACAAGAAGGGAAAATGTATTTGTACAAAATGAGTTAGAAGGATAATAACATGGACTAGGGCATTTATAAGACTCATGATCACCTCCACAATACAAACACATAAATCCCATGCAATTCATGGTTCATATATTCACAAACACTCAAGAACACAATCAATGAAATGAATAACCCTAAAAACCAATAATAATATAAAAAAAAAAAAACTGGCTAAAGTAGCAACTACTTAAGCTTTCCTAATATTGTCAGATCCCCAGCAAAGGCAAGAATAAAACCTATTGTAATCCTACAATCTAGAAAAGGCAAGCATACCTATCTTGTAGTATAAAACTAAACTCGGATGTCATCTTTAAGGATTTATGGGCAAGTACTGGTATTTCCCTTTTATTACTATTTAGCCTAAATAATCAAGGTGATTATATTAATTCTAAATTACTAACTAAACTAATAACTAACAAATCCTAACTAATAATATGAGTTCTTTTCTTGGTTTTTTTAATTCAATCACAAATGATGCCCTTAGTTTTGATCCATCCTAACCCTTGATTCTAATGATAAGAGTCAATTAATGAATAGTTAAGCCTTGAACTGTTGTAATCCCCCAAATTTTACGTAGTCTAATATTGATAAATACTAAAAATGTAATATAGAATTATATTGAATATTTGAAACAAGTAGTAAAAATCACTCCAAATTTTTCTCAATTTAAAAATGGCAAAGTATAAATGAATTTGATCATAATTAGAAAGATTGAAACAGTACCAATAAAACTTTTCGAAATACCAACCGTAACTTTTATGATCTTAAATAATTCATAAAACGACGACAAACTAATCTTTACTATAAATTCCTGAATCCTTTTTCCTTAAGTCCTATACTTAGGGAATAAACCATATGCTTGTTAACTAATGAAACAATAGTGTTCAAACTATTTTTAATACGATGACAATATCAAGTAGCCTATATAAAATATGTTGTTATTAACAAATTAGTAGGAATAGTTCCTATACAGTAAAACATAACGTTTGATAAAATGATCAATAGTCCAATTAACAATTCATAGTTAACCGTAATTTTAAATCACAATAAAAGACGATTAATTTAAAGAACTTGCAAGATAAAATATATATATATATATATAGACTAAAGACAAATCACTAGAATTACAAAAGACACGATAAGATCACAAATAGATCGATATCTGAGAATCTAGATTTTAAATAAATATCTAAATCACACTAATATTCTAATTAAGAGATTTACAGATTTTAGAAATTAAAATACTGAGTTGCCAATGTAATTTTCATAATTGGAAAATGAACAAATTGGCAATTGTGATACCAATATCAAATACATGATCCAACAAAAATCCTAGAATAGATCTATGAGTTGTAATAAACTCATTCGTAGTTTGAAAAACCCGAATAAAAACTTCCGTAACCTTAATAGATACCAAAAAACGAGATTTCATAGCCTGAACTAATAATTCACGATATACTTAGAAGTAACTTCAAATTTCAAAACCAATAAGATACAGTTTGATAATAGAGCTTATTGGTATAGAACAATAATTCAAAAAGGATTTGCTAAGATTATCAATACATAACAGATAATAATATTAATCTAGATCAAAAATTAAAATTTCAAACTCGCTGTCATACTATTAGGAAATTTTGAATTCATTAAGACTTGGTTCATAATTTAATTTGTTGAATTTAAAATTTAATCACGTAATCTAAATTACTAAAAATAAATAATCGTGTAAACTAAATATTTGTTTATACAAACAATCTAGAATTCATTTTGGAACTTAAATGATTCTACTCCGACAAAACTCTTATCTAACCGATATAAGTATAAGTTTATAAATTTGTGTTGATTAAATTATTTTAGTTAACTATTAATAATAATAATAATAATAATAATAAAAGAAAAAGCAAAAGGAGCAGAATTTGAAGTCATAAACAAAGTCTTCATGTTGGAATATGAAATTGTTGGGGAAAGGGACATTGCGGCAAGTCTGATTTCTCAACCGACTCCACGCGCAGCATAAGAAGTCACGGCAGCAGCAAAAGACCCACGTGCTGCAGTTTAAATCTACGGACAAGAGCAGCAGTACAAGCAGCTGATGACCAGACAGAAATTCTCCCACGCGTTGCAGCTTAACCTCACGCACTAGGAAGCTCCATGCTGGAGAAATTCTCAGTTAGGAACAGAGCACAATGCTCGGCTGGAAACAGGGACGTGCAGCCCACACACCCGCAAACCGTTCCTCACGCTGAGCTGTCTCCATGCATCACGTTGGAGTTGAATTCGACGGCTGGAATTGAGGGCCGCTGCAGGTCCATCCACGAGCAGCTTCTCTCTACGCACAGCAGCAGCTTCCCTCCACATACGAGCACAGCCCATCCTCCACACACACACATGGCAACGCTCGGATTAAAACAGAGCATCCATGTACAGAGGAAGTAGCAGGGGAGAAAATCAACCTTCATGCTAGGTTGATCCGAATTTTTTTTTAGCTCCTTAATCAACTTGAAATTAACACATAACTCAATCTAAAAACTCCACATGTGAACCAAATTTAATGTCAAGAATTTCAACTTCAATACACAACCAACATAGCTCCAATTGGCTTTGAAAATTCACCACACAGCAGTTGGAAAACAGAGGAGACTTCAACAAAGTACAGCAGCACAAGACCCTATTTTAGCTCCGATTTTGACGAAATTATAGGCTTTGTTTGGGCTGATATTTTTGACTAAGTAAAGACCAATAATAAGCCTTCAAATGTCCACTTCAAATACCAATTGTTAGATAGAAAACAACAAAGAAAATCTGATCACAAAACCATGCAAACTAAGATGGAAAATGTCAACAAAAACTGCAGCAGAAATTCCAAAATTTAACCTTAGATTTTGACCCGATTTTGATCCCATTTTTGTACAACTCAAGCCCCTATATTACACACATAAACAACCTTAATTAACTAACAAACAAAAACAATTAAATCTCCTCGAAATCAGCCACAAATTCCATACAAATTCGTCCAAAATCGTTCTCAAATTCGCACCATAAATTCCACCCGAAACAACAGCTGAAACATGATAGATATAACCCTTCATTTGCTCCGATTTTTCTCAGCCTACTTGTACTACAAATGCACTAAATAAACCACTATTTAATAGCCTTAATTTACTAGCAAACAAACCCCATAAATATCCTTTAAGTAACTACAAAAATCTGTCAAAACTTGCAACCCAAAGTTGACAAATTCGTATGGAATTTCCAGCTGCAATTGTGAATATTTTTCAAACCCAAAACCATTTCCTTAGCCTCTAAAACTTAGCCTATACTTAGTATATGTATATAAGCTTAAGTTAGACACAATTTGAGCTCATAATTTTCACAAAATCATCCCAAAAACACAGCTATAAACATAAGTGCGCCCAACCCTTTTCCTTTCCTTTTTCCCCTACTATCTTCAACATAGAAGTTTAGAAATCTTGTATAAACAACCATAAACCCTAGCCTACCTTACAAACACACTAAGCTCATCAATAACAACCAAAACCAAATCAAAAATCCCAAGTTACCTTAAGGATCAAGAGGAGGAGACTAGCTTGTCAAGGTGAGAAAATTAGATTACCTTAGTAAACTTTTATTATAGTTAATGTTGTTTAGTTAGAAACTCATCCTCTAATCTTTGATCTAGGTTTAATTCTTGCTTTAAGAGGAAATT
The DNA here is from genome assembly GCA_024138025.1 of Combretum micranthum. NCBI lineage: Eukaryota > Viridiplantae > Streptophyta > Magnoliopsida > Myrtales > Combretaceae > Combretum > Combretum micranthum. The sequence goes on from JAMXBD010000592.1 coordinate 513,692, forward strand.
GAACCTCCTCCTTCCATTCCATTCCAAGGTAAGTTCCAACTAAACCTATCCTTATTATACTTGTGTATAGACTTTAAGATAAATTGTTGAACATTAAAAGAAAGTTATGTAGTTGGAAGAAGTTGTTAAATCATTGATGAATTCAAGTAGATGGATTGTTGATGTATGAGGAATGTTTAGATATTGTCAACTAAGGTAGACAACAACTTAAAAATATTATAGATTTGGTAATAGTAAATTCGGATTTAAAGACAAAGTGGACAAAACAAGACTCAAACTTCATCTAATCTAGTCTAAATGCATGTTTAAAGCTTCTAAGACCTTACATGAACATAAAACTTGATAAATCAAGCTTTAAAAGCATGATTAGGAGTTCTACATCAACTTTACTGTTATTCATATAAGTATGATTATAAGTATTGCTATTATTATGACTACTGAGTATAGTATTTAATATTGTTGATATTTTCATCACGAGTCATAAACAATTATTAATACTGTTATTTTCACGTTAATGCTACTATATTTATATTATCATCAATACTATTATTTATTTTGTCACTAGTATTATTATTACTAATAGTATGAAGATGGTTGCTATTATTATACTTAATTTTAATACTAATATTGATATTGATTTTCCAATACTAATATTACTAATAATATTATGGTATTAAACTTAGCTTGTTTTGCAACAAGAATGAAACTGAAGTATAATATAACTTTGATTTATCTAAATACGATTGTTATTCTTGAAGGATATAGATACTAGAACATACCCTTAAATAAATAAAAATACTAATTCGAGAGACAGATAAGGTTACGGGCAACGAATTAATAAATAAAAATCTTCTATTAAAAGTAGTAACTTAAGAAAAGACAAATCCCTTAAATAAAAATATAAATAGCAATTAATAAAAACTATATCAAACACCGATACGGAATATCTAGATATCTAAAATGATTTAATTAAATTATTTAACGATGCAATAATTAAAATAACGGGTTTAGTCTAATATTCGGCGATTAAAATCAGCGCCTTTAATTATAGGAAGACTTCTCTTACAGAAATTATTCAATAATAAATCTCTGTTATTCCCTTTCATAGGAAAATAGATCAATTCTCGAATTTTCGGTAGCTTATACAACAACTTAGCGAGGACCACAGGTGAGTAACTTAGACTTGTTACATTGTCTGTGTTTGTAGGATAGTTGCATTTGGAATAATATATATATATATATATATATTCAATTGATATGCATGCGGGATTGGGATACAGCATGATGCGGGGTGTATGATTGAATGGCAAATTATCATATTATAAGTGATAATCCTATTGAATGATAAATATTGTATGAAACATGTTGATGATTGTCTGTAAATTGTATGATCGCCTCAAACTTGATTAACAACTGTCGGTACTATAAATGAAACGGACATGCATTGCACGATTTGCATAAACTGCATTATGTTTTTACGAATGCCTACTACGTGTTAGAATTTCGGTTCTGGTAATGCTTGGTTTTTCTAGGCAGAGGCTATTAGTTCTACGCAAGCTTACCTTTGTTCTGTCGGTTCCATGGGAACTAACTGGTAACGAAGGCGCCGCCCATGGTATCGCTGTGAAATGTCTAACACTTAGTGGAGTTTCTAAGGTACAAAACAGGAACTGAGTGTTTAAAATATCATTAACATAAAGAGATAATAATTGTGAGGATTATGGTTTCCTGTGTACTTAGTTTCTCCTGGGTAGGTGATTCAGAGATTGGTTCCTTCAACCCGATGAGAGGGCGTAAATCTCCATCCTGTTTGGATTCCGGTTTGTCCAAGCTTGTAATTGTTCATATGTTTGATTGATGCATTGCATATGATTGATAATAACTTGCTTGTTGTGATAAGTCTGGTTATTCACTGAGCCCGTGGTTCGCTCACCCCCTACAGTTTTGTGCAGGATTCTTACTAGCTGGGATTGGGCTAGGAATGTGTGAAGAGAGCTTCTCCAACGAACTTTACTGAAGATAGAGATATAGGATATGGAAACTTAGAATGTAAATCAGATGAATTTTGAATTTTGTATGTTGTATTTTAGAAACCCAATTTCACTATTTGGTGGGGGATACCGATTCTCTGCGATCTTGGTGGAAATTGGAAAATCGAATTCCATAGTTGAAATACTATAATATATTATATCATTTGTATGATAAACTTTTATAAATAAATAGAGTCTTGTACACTCTGACATACAAGACGGTTATCATGTTACGGGTGCACACGTGATATGATGGCTTTAGATAAATCCTGTTAGGCCCCCATATTAGAGTCGTGACAGAAGTGGTATCAGAGCTCTAGGTTGTCAGAGATAGGAGCAACCTACCAAATGTGAGATTGGGTAGAACCTGGGTAGATAAACTAATTGATAAATGAAAAGTGTAGACATTTAGACTATATATATTTATATTACAAGTATCATATGGGCATATGTTGTCCACAAAGATGTAAATGACAAAATCTTACATCTTATTCTAATGACGAAAGCATTACAACCCTAACTAGAAGCCAAACCACAAGCTTCTAGGCTCGTTAAATCTAAGATAGTTAGATTACGAATATATCTTTTCCTCTCATATGAATTAGAATTGACAAGGAAACTCAATAGCTATAGGTAAGTGAACATAACACTTCAGTAGGAATATCGGTTGTGCTTCCCAATATACTATAGTTTACAAGAACCCCTCTGGCAATATACTAGAAAGTTGACATATTAAGGAGATTGAACGAAGGATAGGAATTTCTCCTGTGATTACAGTATTAATGGTTGAAACAGAAAAGATATTTCCTGACCTCAGTATATTTGGAGGAGTTATAAGAGGAAAGAGGAGATTGACATTTGGTAAAATCATAGTGTTGGATCAATTTTTATGACCAGTAAGAATAGAATCATACCTTTGATGACAAGAAATACTCTCATTTGGGAATATATAAGTAGAAAAAAAAAAAAGGGAAATCCTTAAGCTTGAATCTACATATACTGCAGTAGGAAATATGAGTAAGCAGTATAGATGAAATGAAGTTTAAATAGTACCACTAACCAGTGATGAATAAGAAATTAAGGTAATAGTTGTTGTAAATATTATCTGTGGAGATTAGTACTCAATTACGTGGAGATAATATGAAGAATATATGACGGATTTGATGAATTAAATCTCGAGTATTAACGATTAGGAATGAAATCCAATATAAGGAATAGTAGTACAGAAGAATAGAAACGACAATAACAATAGAACTACTAAAACCACACGAGTGTACGTGGTATTTGGACTGATATGAATTTGGACAAAAAGTACGAAGAATATATGAGATGAAATGAACATGGAGATATCAAATTTACTACTAGATGTATTTTAAGTTAATATTGGATATGAATATATTTGGAGAATTATTATAACCTATGTGGTGATAAGAGTATAACGAATTATTAGAGGTATTAAGGTAATCACACTAGTGAAGAAACCTAATACAACTGCAGAAGAATGAAATGAAATAAATGATCATATTCTCCCCTACTGTAATGATTCTATAGAATAAGTAAACAATTGTGAATCATACTTTTGGAGACAATGGATTAATTAAAGAGAAGAATCTTAGTAATTCCAGTGACGAATATACCCCTAGTCAATGATTTCATAAGTAATTATGAAGATTTTGTTCTTGACCCTTTAGAAGTGCTATTCTACTGATATCGTAGAAAATAAGGCAATTACGAGATATATAAGAAGAAACTTTGTTGATGCTATTACAATCACTTTGAAAGAATAAAGAACGCTTTTATTGGTTTGACTGTGTAGAAATATAAGGCTACAGATACGAGATAGATCTCTACAGTAGAATAAGTTTTAAATACGAAATTCCCTGGAATTTAGATAAACCCCTACAAGTTTCGAGGACGAAACTTTTCTTAAGGGGGGGAGGATGTAATCCCCCAGATTTTACGTAGTCTAATTTTGATAAATACTAAAAATGTAATATAGAATTATATTGAATATCTGAAACAAGTAGTAAAAATCACTCCAAATTTTTCTCAATTTAAAAATGGCAAAGTATAAATGAATTTGATCATAATTAGAAAGATTGAAACAGTACCAATAAAACTTTTCGAAATACCAACCGTAACTTTTATGATCTTAAATAATTCATAAAACGACGACAAACTAATCTTTACTATAATTCCTGAATCCTTTTTCCTTAAGTCTATACTTAGGGAATAAACCATATGCTTGTTAACTAATGAAACAATAGTGTTCAAACTATTTTTAATACGATGACAATATCAAGTAGCCTATATAAAATATGTTGTTATTAACAAATTAGTGGAATAGTTCCTATACAGTAAAACATAACGTTTGATAAAATGATCAATGTCCAATTAACAATTCATAGTTAACCGTAATTTTAAATCACAATAAAAGACGATTAATTTTCAGAACTTGCAAGATAAAATATATATATATATATATATATATATAGACTAAAGACAAATCACTAGAATTACAAAAGACACGATAAGATCACAAATAGATCGATATCTGAGAATCTAGATTTTAAATAAATATCTAAATCCACTAATATTCTAATTAAGAGATTTACAGTTTTAGAAATTAAAATACTGAGTTGCCAATGTAATTTTCATAATTGGAAAAATGAACAAATTGGCAATTGTGATACCAATATCAAATACATGATCCAACAAAATCCTAGAATAGATCTATGAGTTGTAATAAACTCATTCGTAGTTTGAAAAACCCGAATAAAACTTCCGTAACCTTAATAGATACCAAAAAACGAGATTTCATAGCCTGAACTAATAATTCACGATATACTTAGAAGTAACTTCAAATTTCAAAACAATAAGATACAGTTTGATAATAGAGCTTATTGGTATAGAACAATAATTCAAAAAGGATTTGCTAAGATTATCAATACAGATAATAATATTAATCTAGATCAAAAATTAAAATTTCAAACTCGCTGTCATAGTATTAGGAAATTTTGAATTCATTAAGACTTGGTTCATAATTTAATTTGTTGAATTTAAAATTTAATCACGTAATCTAAATTACTAAAATAATTAATCGTGTAAACTAAATATTTGTTTATACAAACAATCTAGAATTCATTTTGGAACTTAAATGATTATACTCCGGCAAAACTCCTATCTAACCGATATAAGTATAAGTTTATAAATTTGTGTTGATTAAATTATTTTAGTTAACTATTAATAATAATATAATAATAATAATAATAATAATAATAATAAAGAAAAAGCAAAAGGAGCAGAATTTGAAGTCATAAACAAGTCTTCATGTTGGAATATAAAATTGTTGGGGAAAGGGACATTGCGGCAAGTCTGATTTCTAACCGACTCCACGCAGCATAAGAAGTCACGGCGGCAGCAAAGACCCACGTGCTGCAGTTTAAATCTACGGACAAGAGCAGCAGCAAAGCAGCTGATGACCAGACAGAAATTTCCTACGCGTTGTAGCTTAACCTCACGCACTAGGAAGCTCCACGCTCGAAAAATTCTCAGTTAGGAACAGAGCACAATGCTCGGCTGGAAACAGGGACGTGCAGCCCACACACCCGCAAACCGTTCCTCACGCTGAGCTGTCTCATGCATCATGTTGGAGATGAATTCGACGGCTGGAATTGAGGGCCGCTGCAGGTCCATCCACGAGTAGCTTCTCTCACGCACAGCAGCAGCTTCCCTCCACATACGAGCACAGCCATCCTCCACACACACACATGGCAACGCTCGGATTAAAACAGAGCATCCATGTACAGAGGAAGTAGCAGGGGGGAGGAAAATCAACCTTCATGCTAGGTTGATCCGAATTTTTTTTAGCTCCTTAATCAACTTGAAATTAACACATAACTCAATCTAAAAATCCACATGTGAACCAAATTTAATGTCAAGAATTTCAACTTCAATACACAACCAACATAGCTCAATTGGCTTTGAAAATTCACCACACAGCAGTTGGAAAACAGAGGAGACTTCAACAAAGTACAGCAGCAAGACCCTATTTTAGCTCCGATTTTGACGAAATTATAGGCTTTGTTTGGGCTGATATTTTTGACTAAGTAAAGACCAATATAAGCCTTCAAATGTCCACTTCAAATACAATTGTTAGATAGAAAACAACAAAGAAAATCTGATCACAAAACCATGCAAACTAAGATGGAAAATGTCAACAAAAACTGCAGCAGAAATTCCAAAATTTAACCTTAGATTTTGACCCGATTTTGATCCCATTTTTGTACAACTCAAGCCCTATATTACACACATAAACAACCTTCATTAACTAAAAACAAAAACAATTAAATCTCTCGAAATCAGCCACAAATTCCATACAAATTCGTCCAAAATCGTTTCAATTCGCACCATAAATTCCACCCGAACAACAGCTGAAACATGATAGATATAACCCTTCATTTGCTCCGATTTTTTGTCAGCCTACTTGTACTACAAATGCACTAAAATAAACCACTATTTAATAGCCTTAATTTACTAGCAAACAAACCCCATAAATATCCTTTAAGTAACTACAAAAATCTGTCAAAACTTGCAACCCAAAGTTGACAAATTCGTATGGAATTCCAGCTGCAATTGTGAATATTTTTCAAACCAAAACCATTTCCTTAGCCTCTAAAACTTAGCCTATACTTAGTATATGTATATAAGCTTAAGTTAGACACAATTTGAGCTCATAATTTTCACAAAATCATCCAAAAACACAGCTATAAACATAAGTGCGCCAACCCTTTTCCTTTCCTTTTTCCCTACTATCTTCAACATAGAAGTTTAGAATCTTGTATAAACAACCATAAACCTAGCCTACCTTACAAACACACTAAGCTCATCAATAACAACCAAAACAAATCAAAAATCCAAGTTACCTTAAGGATCAAGAGGAGGAGACTAGCTTGTCAAGGTGGAAAATTAGATTACCTTAGTAAACTTTTATTATAGTTAATGTTGTTTAGTTAGAAATCATCCTCTAATCTTTGATCTAGGTTTAATTTTGCTTTAAGAGGAAATTGAACCTCCTCCTTCCATTCCATTCCAAGGTAAGTTCCAACTAAACCTATCCTTATTATACTTGTGTATAGACTTTAAGATAAATTGTTGAACATTAAAAGAAAGTTATGTAGTTGGAAGAAGTTGTTAAATCATTGATGAATTCAAGTAGATGGATTGTTGATGTATGAGGAATGTTTAGATATTGTCAACTAAGGTAACAACAACTTTAAAAATATTATAGATTTGGTAATAGTAAATTCGGATTTAAAGACAAAGTGGACAAAACAAGACTCAAACTTCATCTATCTAGTCTAAATGCATGTTTAAAGCTTCTAAGACCTTACATGAACATAAAACTTGATAAATCAAGCTTTAAAAGCATGATTAGGAGTTCTACATCAACTTTACGGTTATTCATATAAGTATGATTATATTTGCTATTATTATGACTACTGAGTATAGTATTTAATATTGTTGATATTTTCATCACGAGTCATAAACAATTATTAATATGTTATTTTCACGTTAATGCTACTATATTTATTATCATCAATCTATTATTTATTTTGTCTAGTATTATTAATTACTAATAGTATGAAGATGGTTGCTATTTTTATACTTAATTTTATACTAATATTGATATTGATTTTCCAATACTAATATTACTAATAAATTATTGGTATTAAACTTAGCTTGTTTTACAACAAGAATGAAACTGAACTATAATATAACTTTGATTTATCTAATACGATATGTTATTCTGAAGGATAGATACTAGAACATACCCTTAAATAAATAAAAATACTAATTCGAGAGACAGATAAGGTTGTCGGGCAACGAATTAATAAATAAAAATCTTCTATTAAAAGTAGTAGAACTTAAGAAAAGACAAATCCCTTAAATAAAAATATAAATAGCAATTAATAAAAACTATATCAAACACCGATACGAATATCTAGATATCTAAAATGATTTAATTAAATTATTTAACGATGCAATAATTAAAATAACGGGTTTAGTCTAATATTCGGCGATTAAATCAGCGCCTTTAATTATAGGAAGACTTCTCTTACAGAAATTATTCAATAATAAATCTCTGTTATTCCCTTTCATAGGAAAATAGATCAATTCCGAATTTTCGGTAGCTTATACAACAACTTAGCGAGGACCACAGGTGAGTAACTTAGACTTGTTACATTGTTGTGTTTGTAGATAGTTGCATTTGGAATAATATATATATATATATATATATATTCAATTGATATGCATGCGGGATTGGGATACAGCATGATGCGTGGTGTATGATTGAATGGCAAATTATCATATTATAAGTGATAATCCTATTGAATGATAAATATTGTATGAAAATGTTGATGATTGTCTGTAAATTGTATGATCGCCTCAAACTTGATTAACAACTGTCGGTACTATAAATGAAACGGACATGCATTGCACGATTTGCATAAACTGCATTATGTTTTTACGAATGCCTACTACGTGTTAGAATTTCGGTTCTCTGGTAATGCTTGGTTTTTCTAGGCAGAGGCTATTAGTTCTACGCAAGCTTACCTTTGTTCTGTCGGTTCCATGGGAACTAACTGGTAACGAAGGCGCCGCCCATGGTATCGCTGTGAAATGTCTAACACTTAGTGGAGTTTCTAAGGTACAAAACAGGAACTGAGTGTTTAAAATATCATTAACATAAAGAGATAATAATTGTGAGGATTATGGTTTCCTGTGTACTTAGTTTCTCCTGGGTAGGTGATTCAGAGATTGGTTCCTTCAACCCCGATGAGAGGGCGTAAATCTCCATCCTGTTTGGATTCCGGTTTGTCCAAGCTTGTAATTGTTCATATGTTTGATTGATGCATTGCATATGATTGATAATAACTTGCTTGTTGTGATAAGTCTGGTTATTCACTGAGCCCGTGGTTCGCTCACCCCCTACAGTTCTTGTGCAGGATTCTTACTAGCTGGGATTGGGCTAGGAATGTGTGAAGAGAGCTTCTCCAACGAACTTTACTGAAGATAGAGATATAGGATATGGAAACTTAGAATGTAAATCAGATGAATTTTGAATTTTGTATGTTGTATTTTAGAAACCCAATTTCACTATTTGGTGGGGGATACCGATTCTCTGCGATCTTGGTGGAAATTGGAAAATCGAATTCCATAGTTGAAATACTATAATATATTATATCATTTGTATGATAAACTTTTATAAATAAATAGAGTCTTGTACACTCTGACATACAAGACGGTTATCATGTTATGGATGCACACGTGATATGATGGCTTTAGATAAATCATGTTAGGCCCCTATATTAGAGTCGTGACAACTGTAAGACTTCTTAATTAAACCAATTGCTCTCTTCAAGTTTATTGATTCCTAATTGTACATGAGATAATGGGAATGTCTTCCACCACTAACACCAATGTAAAATTGCAAGAAACTCATGAACCCTAATTAAAGATTGAATATTTAATGGAGAAATTCAAAGCCTCCTTATGTCTAGGTGAAACATGCAAATTCTTTATTCATGAATGATCTATCCTATTAGTTGAAATCTCTTTCTAACTAACAAGAATTAGATATGAAATAATCTTTAGTAGAAATTATTACAAAGTAGTAAAATCACATAAATAAACTCAAGACATGAACTTTTCATTGATTAACAAAGATTAAGAACATGGGTTAAGGTTTCACAAAACCTAGGGGATACAAATCTACTCTTCCATAGGATAAACAATAAAAATAAAAAATTTAGATGAGTTTAGAGATAGGATGATCGATTAAGCCCTTGAAAACAATTATTTTTTACTCTGGATATTTGTGAGGAAATTCTCCCTTGAAAATCTCTCCAAGATACGTCCTTTAGGGTTTAGGAATGGAATACAAGTAATTGGATGTCAAACTAATGAAAACAAAGCGCTATTTATAGTTTATCAACTGTACATAATCCCCCCTACATGACATGTGTATGTAGGTAGTGTACACCTAGAACAAACGAACAAATTCTTCGTTCTTTAACTGTACATTACTCAATGTACACAACCTGTGTATGTTGGTCATGTACTATTGGAACTAAATATTTTTCTCATTTTTTACTCTAGAATTTGTACATTGATTGTGCACTCCTCTATTGTACTTTGATATTGCAGTGATAGCTTCAAAACTTCATCAAATCTTTGCTCATTTCATTATCAATCCTTTAAAAGGCTCAATTAACCTCTATTTAATCCTGAAATGAATAATTTATTCAATAATTATCCTTTTCTTTAGTAGGTCAACAAAATATCATATAAGATATAATCAATAAAGCACAATTATTAAGGGTCTTAGGATACTTATCAAAGGTGATCTTCAATAGCATGACAAGTAATTTTGTTTTACTTATTTTCAAGAAGTTACAAAAAGTGTCTTCGTTTTATCTTATTTCGAAAGTTGCAGAAAGTGTTTGTCAAATACACCAGTACATCACCATTCATGCGAGAAATTCGTTTTTTTTTTTTTTTTAAGCAAATTTCATGTTTTAGAAACTTCAAGAATGAATTTGGTTTGCTAAAGAATGTTGAGTTTAACAGATATGACATGCTCATAAACCAAATATGGGCCTTATTTTTCTAAAAAGTGTCAAAGTGTGTTTTTTGAGCTTGTCTAGGTCTAGAGTTTTTGATAAATCTATTACATGTGTTTTAAATAAAGTTTTTTAGAGCTTTATCTGAACCAAGAATAATAAAACTTGTAACAAAATAGAGTAGGTTGACCCTTTAAGTTCTTTTGATGTTCTAAAGATAGGTCAAAGATGATAAGCCTCATGTTGGATTTGTTTATTGTTAGAAGTTGTTGTTTTAAGACATTTGATGTGTGTGTTCTGATGTTGAAATCCGATCTAGTGGAGTTAGTGGTGAGTTGGAGTTATTTTGGAGTTGTTCTTTATGTTTTAGGTCGTTGTGACCAAGTTTAACCTCGAGGTGGGTCAAAGGTAAACTTAGTATAAGTGTCGAGGGGTAAGTTTTGATGAAACAGTATCTATCACGCATTAAAAATGTTTTTAAGTGTTCTATGTACAGTGCCATCTTGGTTTGTTGTTAAGCCCTTGAAGCACATCTTTGGTCAAGGCCCAAGGTTGAGCCCTCAACATGCTTGACAAGCTATGAACGTTTGGCCCTCAATTTGTTGAGATAGGGCATGGTTTTCTTGTTGATTTCACGCCATGACCCTTTCCTAAGTGACCATCAACCTTTAGTTTGCTTTGGAGAGAGCTTAGTTTTGTGTAGCTAGGTGACCCTCGGCCTAACCTTAATGGTACTTGATGGTGTAGGACATAAGTTAAGAAGCTTACAACGAGAATCTAGAACGCTTAAAGCTCTAATAGGAGTTCTATCTTCGCTGTTATGTGTTAGTGATATGTGCTTGTTATTTTATAGGAGCTTTTAATCAAGACCTCGAGTTTCTAGAAAAGTATTACAATCTCTAAGCAGAATGCATAGATGAGTGACTTAAATTTTTATCACAATGTTATACTTATAATGTAGTTGCCTGTCTCTAAATGAACATAACTGATTGTGTATGGGGATGGGGATAATGTATGTTGTGTGGTGCTTTAGTGTGTGCCGAGCTTTAATTCGTGAAGTGATAAAAACTTTCCTGATGTTGGTGTATAATGAATATTACGGATTGTCTGAAAATCGCTTGGTCATTGATAATATGACATAAGTCTTATTCGAATCTTAATTTAAAATGGACATGCATTGCATGATAGCACACTGCATTCACATCGTACCCATGTCATGTGTTGATATTCCAATTCTGCGATGATGCCTTATCACTTACGATAGAGTTCTGAGTGGGGTCATCATAGGGTTATCGGTCCTATGGGGACTATGTAGGCACCAAAAGGCGTTATCTAAGTTAGAATTGACTTTTCAGGATCAACACTTAGGGGTTTCTGATGGGTCTAAGGTGAAGTGGTGGTTATGTTGAAAAGCATATATATATGGAAATAGCAAATGAATTTCAAAAGAAATCTTCCCTCTTTAGTTCAATATAAGGAGCAATTTGAGGTTATGTTGTTAATAAATATATGTTTATGGCAATGAGTTGAGAAATACCCCCTTCCTTAGTTCTCAGTCTCTCTTGAGCTTGAGTTACTTGAGCTGGTCCCTTCAACCTCTAAGGAATGGCGTGAATCCCCATTGGTTTGGATTCCAATCATCTAAACTATGCATTTCATATGATTGAGTGTAGCATTGGTTATGATTGTAATTAAAACGTGTTTGGCAATTGTTTGAAGTGTGGTTTGATTCATGTTATCCCATTAAGCTATGGTTTGCTCACACTTCTACAGATTGTGTGAGCTTTTAGGATCTTTAGAGTGGATCCAAGTTTAAGGCAAGGATATGTAATAGGCTTCGAGGGGAAAATCCAAGGCTTGAAAGAGAGTGATGATAGCTTCTTTTGTGTATAACAGCTTATGTGGTTTCTTTAAGTTTTGTGTGGCTTTGTTAAGAGCTTATCTTTGTTGTAAGGTTATGTTCAAAGTTTAACCAATGACGGATGAATGTTTGCTTTGCTTTGAAGAACTCATATATATATATATATATTGCGGAATTTCATATCTTAACAACCTTACAATTTTGTTTTTAAATTTTCCACACCAAAGTGTCTTAATAGTATATGATGCCTATGGAAAATTTCTTTAAAGGCTTTAGTAGGCATCAATGCTACTAGGGTGCCCTATGGAAGTGTGATAAATAGTACATGTTTCCACTATCTCTCTAAAAAAGGATAGAGCATTTAACTCTTTCTCATCACACACATATTGGATATCTAAGGAGTGCTCCCTAAAGCGCTCTATGTAATCCATGAAGTCTTTCTTTGGCTTTTTTTTGCATTCTTCCCATGTCAATAATAGTGACTCACTCTTGAGTAGAGAATAAGTTCTCTAAGAAAAGCTTACATATAATCCCCCACGAGTCAACCAACCTTGGAGGAAGATTGACATTCTAAGTGAATGCATTCTTGGTCAAAGACTTAGAAAATTCCTTTAATTTCAAATCATCATCGAATCTATATACTTCTATCTTTTGAAAGAACTTCTATAGATATTCCTTAATGCTACCCTTCTTGTCATTGAGTAGCATGAACTTAGGATTTTTATAGTCCTTTAGGTAAAGCTTCATAGTAATGCAATGGTGATGTGAAAACCTCAAATCCATTATCCCTGCAGAATACTTAGGTCAAATTTCTTTCAAGTAGACGTCCAAGTCTTTCTTTGTTATAAAGGAATCCATTGATGTGGATATCGTGGGTGCAATCAATGTAGTTGTTGCAGTTGGAGAGATAGTGCAACTAAAGTACTTGGTGTACAAGCAAGATTAAGTCTCACTTAGGTTAATGTAAGAGGGTACATGTGTAGATGAGGACCTGCCAAGATGAAGTCTTGCATTGTTTGGTTTAGATGTTAGTTGCTACTCAGCTGCAATCTAGGATGGTGGCATTTGGTCATTTTGAAACACCCTAAACTTTCACCTATCTAAGTTAGAAATAGTTTAATGGAATAGTATAGTAGATATTAATTTTGTACTTGAATTTGAGCTTAGTTTAGAAATTTAACTTAGATAGTTTAGTTAAATCAAGTAAAGTAAACTAAAGTATAGGATATAAATAGATAATTTGGCATAATTCATTAACAAAATAGATTAAATTCAAATTTGAGATTTTAAATATCCCTTTCAAATTGTTTAATTGTTTTATCTATCTATTTCAACAAATTGAATTTCATGATCTCAACCATTTTTCAATCAAAACTTCGTTTTTGTTCAATTTCAAATCTCTAAACTCTTAAGCATTCAATTAAAATGTTTAGTAAATTCCTAAGCCCTTAAACTTTAGTTTAACTTTTATTTCTTAAATCTCTATAATTTTCAAAATCAACAGCTTGTCTAAAAATATTAGTTTTTAAGCCTAAGCCTAAACCAAATATCAATTTCTTATAAGTTAAACTCCTAAGTTAGATTTTTCATTCAAACTATTCATTTTTATTAAATAGATTCTTGAATTATTTTCTAATTATTTTCAATTATTAAAACAAATATCTGAAAAGTTTAAACTCAAAGCCCCTATATATAAATATCATTTATTTTCTTTATCCTTATCCTTTTCTTTCCTTTTGCCTTTTCTTTTTGCTACGATTCTTTTTCTCTATCTTTTCTCTTCTGTTCCCGTCTCTTTCTTCTTCCTCATCTTCTTTTATTCTTCTCTTCAAAATCCAACCCTAAATCTCTATTTCAATAAGATCTTAAGTAAAATTGAATATAGAAAACAAGATTAGAGTTGGAGGTTAAGAATGAAGAAGCCACATCAACTAGAAAGTAATAGTAGTAGTAGCAGTGAAGATCAAGTGGTTTGAGTTAGCTAAACATGTATATTAATTGTTTTTCTTATTTTGATTGTCGTATATGCATGTATATGATGTCTTAGAGCTAGATATATGTAGGATTTAAGATAAAACTTGTAAACTTGTAAGATATAAACTTCAATGCTAGAACCCAGATTATGTAAGCAAGCGTAGAATTAAGGGGTATAATGAGATGATTTGATTAAATATGAAGTAATAATTTGTATATAGATGTTGTAAGTTATGGTTATACCTTGTATGTTGATTACAAAAATGTTGTGTGTTGAGTTTATGATGTAAAACAAGTAGATAAATAAGTTAAACTTAATATGCTCTGTTTTAGTGAAAGAGCATGAGGGGAACATGGGGTGCCCTAATAAGTCATGCACCTTGTTTTTGCCTAAAACTATGAATTTTAACCCACCTAAGAAGACGCACAACTAATGCATGGCTTGCCATATGCAATCGTGCTTCTCTCTATGAACATGACTTTCCCTATCCTACCATGTTTCTCTCTGATCCTTAAGTGCTTAACTTGTCAAGTGAAACATGGGGAGGAACAAGACTAGCCTTATCTCATCATGTTTCACTCTGAGTTCCAATCTAAGAGCAAACATGATGGGAACAGGACTGAATGTATTAGTCACGCTTCTCATATGTTGGAACAGGATGGGGAACATAGCTAAACCTATCTGCTCGTGTTCTTCTTAAAATAAATAAAAAATAAAATATAATGAAATAAATATATATAGTATATATATGCAAATGTAAATAATAAATTAAGTATTTGCATAAAGTTTTACTAAAAAGTTATTTAATGAATGATAGGGTTTGGATTTGGTATAATAAAATTAACTAGACTAATAAGATTCTATAGAGTATATGGGTTTGCCTTAATATAATAATTGAATATGACTTAGTAAATAGATTAAATGATTAATTCTACACAACTTAACTAAGATTAAGCTATGTTTATATTAAATGTAACTTAAAATATAATAGCCATAACAACTAATTAGATTAAACATAGTTTTTAAGTGAAAAATGAACTTAGTTAATGAATATAAGTTTCCAAAAAAAATGAATCTAAGTTCAACTTGACTTAATAAACTAAAATGAATTAGATTTATTAAGTCGAATCAACTTGGCTAAGTTAAATTAATATAGACTTAATAATTTGTAATTGGCTTAAATTAATGTGTTAGGTTAAGCCATAAATAATAAGGGGAATATGTTGTTTCAAATTATTTTTTTTTCAAAAAATGAGTACTTTCTATAAGTTAGTAATTATATATGTAATAAGACAATGATGTTTTTAAAATAGATAATTATAAATAAAAAGAAAATAAATAATTTGACAGAGAATTGTTTGTATCTTAGCATGAAAACTTTTGTAGCCATGGTAGGGTTCGTACTTAGTATCTAATTAAATAAGTTTTAAAAATACATTTAAAGTAAGTTAATAATTAATTTTAATACTTATGAGATTATTTCATGAACTGATACTTGTTTTGCCCTAGCTTATGTTCTATTTGCTCAAGGCACCAACTTCATAATAGGTACGTAATAACTTACGTATTGTTTGTTAAGATAGACATTTCTAATAAACTAAAACTCAAAGATTGCCTTAATAATTGAGTGGTGCTTGTGTTTGTGTCATTGAATCCAGTCCGAGGAGCAACAAACTTGTTAGCGATGCCAACCTAGTAGTTAAGCATTTAAGCCATCCTCTTATCATGATATAATGACAATTTATAAGTGGTTTAGCGGGTAACTGATAGGGTAAATGGTATCTGCATAACATTTACTTAAGCTTATAAAGAAGTAATATGGTTTATTTTACATTTATGGATCAGTTGAACTAAATGATATTATGAACTAAGATAAGTAGAGTTGTGTAATGGTTGTGAAGAACCTTAAAGGAAGCTATTTTCCTTTTCTAGTATATATATAGAAGATGTAAGTATCTGAGCTACTTATATCAACCCCTTGAGCAGTTGCTGCTGCTCAGGGCATCCAGATTCCTAGATGCTTGTTTTGGAGTGTGAGTACTCCAATGTTGCTTGCTTAACTGCTTTACTTTAATTCAAAAATAATAAACTATTTTTTGATGCATTTCATTAGTATAAGCTTATGTTTTATCTTGTGTGTACTTGTGTTATGGTTATACCGGACTTTGGCTCATTGTTGTTTTCTTTCCACGTGTTGATTGGAGGATGATGTTTGCTTCTGGTCTATAGGAAGACTTGAGAGAATTTTGTTGAAGAACAAGACGAGTTGAGATTCTTGTATTATATTTTATTTTGTATCAAAACTGGATTTATCTTTTGAAGTCTGTATTTTCTTTAAGGGACTGGTGGAGCCCGTATGTTTTGTAGTAACTTTTAAAGCTCTGTTTTACCATCAAGAAAGGCATATGAGATATTTGATGGAATGGTTTTGTTTGTGAAAGTTGATCTACTTATGTGAGTAGAATGAGAAATGTTTTTGCAAGTTTTTTTTTTAACTGTTGCTAAATCAAGTGGTTTTTATAATATAATTAAAGAATTTCAGAACATAAAAATTAGATAGCAAATGTTTGACATAAACAGTTTCTTTCTAGGATAGCATGAGCGTATAATATACAAGTATTATACGTGGCAATTGGACACGTTTAGACCCTGTTTCGAGGCGTGACACATTTACCTCTTGAGAGTATTTACTTGAGTAGGAGGAGTGATAGCTAGTTGAGATATAGAGAGGCTACCTTATTATGTAGTAAAGATGAGGCTTGATAAGGCTATACCATGGAGCATAGTAGTGTTAATAGTCATCCATGGTACGAGATGGACAAGCATAATCAAGAATTGGTTCAAGGCCCTAGCATTCCCCCATATTATTTATGCCATCTCTTTTATGATGCACATTATTTGTGCAATATCAAAAGCAATCCCTTGCACATCAGTAGCAAGGTTGGGGTTGACATTAGGGTTATCATCTTTAAGTGCTAACATGTTTTGCTTAATCACATCAAGGTTGGTGTTATTAGCATCTTAACTCATGTTATCGTTGAAGTTAGTTAGCTTTCTTCTTGGAGGAGCCATCGAAAATGGGTTAAATTCCTCATTCTCGAGGGGAGTCGCCAAAATGTAGATGTGCAATTATTACTAGCTTGGTCATGCACGTCATGTAGATCTCGTACATTGCATGTGATTGTAAAGTGTTGATGAGGTTTATGCATTTGATGATGGGATGACTTAAAAAGAATGATGGGGAGGATAAATGGTAGTATCAGTGTCTCAAATGCACAAGTGGCAAATAAAGGAGCGGGGAAGATCTCCACATCAACCTTGTAGTTCTTGAGCAATTGGACTAGTGATTGCTTGAGTTGCCTGTTTGATCCATGTGACGAAAGATTCCCCTATGGAGTGTTGTTTGACTTTTCTATTGAAAAGTTGAAAATGAAGAGCAGTAGCTAAATATTTATTGCCACTTGGCATGAATGACAACTGTTTGATCATCTCAATGATTGATAGATGAGATAAAGCAAACTCAATTCATGCTAATCATGGATAAACTGCCCATGGATCAATTCTAATGGTCAGCCCCATGTATGCCTAAGCCTGCTTGAGAGAGATTGAATTGAGCGAATAAGTCCAATTATCCTTATTTCGAGCCTACCAAGTCAAATCTTCCCAAATCATCTTAATGAGTGAACCAGAGTTGTTGCACTCTTTCACCTAATCCGTAAGTCAAACCCAAACAAATAAATAATTATATATATACATATATATGCTTAAGCACCTTTTTAAAAGTAAAGGAATTTAGAGCAAACATTTCCACTTTTAAATTTGTTTCTCTCTACTTTTGGAGAGAAAGTGGTGGAGATTATTGGAAATTGGGCAAAATTATTAAAATACTCCCGCAAAGCAAAGTTAGAAAAGTAAAGTAAGGGATATCTATGTCAATTTATATATCACATCTCCATATTTTGTTTATCATCTTTAACAAAACAACACGAAAATAAAACTTTTCTTTTTTTCTCCTTTTGACTTTCATCCTCTTAATCCAACAAGAAATAAAAACTCCATAACCTTTAATTTCTTTTTCTTTCTTTTCCTTTCCGCTTACTTCCACTAATTACCAGTCTTTAAATTTACCAAACACGGTATTGATATAATTTGTTTTCATCGAAACCAAATTAGGAACGATTTCTATGGTTCTATCTTGTATTAACGGTTATACAATAATAATTCAATTTTAGAATGGAAAGCACAAAACCTTACATTGAGTAAATGAATTAATTTAGCAACAAGCGACAAAAAGAAAGAAATACAAAAATAAATCCTTTAACTCCAATGAATCGACCCATCCTATGAACATACCAACATCGGCATCTCTCTGTTGATTTTAGCAAATTGCCCTTTGACACGTTCTGTTCATTACTCGTTGCTTTTCTGCACAATTGTGGTTCTTGTATAAATTCAAGATAAACTCTAAAAAAGCTCCTTATTAGTAACTTGTAAACTCGCAGATAGACCGATCTTACCTAATTTTAGCTTCTTTGTTCCTTCATTATTATAAAATAATACCAAATTTTGGTGATCTGAAAGGTTCAATATTTTCGAATAAACAAAAACAAAATCAAACGAAAAGAAAAGTTCAAAGTAAATAAAAAAAAAGTCATACACTTATTTTTCCTTCTCAGTATTTAATTAGCTGTAAAATACAAAAAAAAAAAAAAAATCTATTTCAAGCTTAGCAACTAATGCATATATGATACACGGAGGTTTTTCCTGACCATTTTCTTTAAACGCTCATCCTAGTGACACCGACAGTGGCCCAGTCGATGACTTGTGACCACTAATTTACGAGGTGATGGGAGTAATTAAATAAGATGGGATGAGACTATATCGGTAGTACTGGAAAATGGTAAACTGAATTGACATAATGTTATACCGAAAGAATTCAAGATATAATCACCGAACGATCACCATACTAATTATCAATTCAAGATACAAATGCCAATTTATCCTTTCTAAATTGCAATTAATCTTTTTTTCTCCTCATACAACTCCATATCAGTACATGTAAAAATATATACATATATTTATATATATGCATGTGGATAAATTCATCAGAAACCAAGAATTTTTGGCGTCATATTTTGCTGGAGTTACGCATAGCTAGAGATCTAATAGGTTGGATTTCGGTTCAAAGTTTCATTCCACTAATTTTACTTATGGACAGTTATACCCGAAATTGGAAGATTTATATTTGTTAAAGCTACTACCTGTTTCAATCTTTTCTTTTCAGGTTAATTTGGTTCGTCTGTTTTTCATCAGTATCTATATCATATTTATTTTTTATCTGTATTTGGTCTGTTTGATCGATTTATGAGTAAAAAATATCTTTTTTTATCGGTATATATTTTTGACAAACAGTTTATTTGAAAACGATAAAAAGATGAACCAAAACAATAAAATGATGACGGAACATATGGACCCGAAGAGTATACATGTGTAAAGTGAGAGAGGTTGGGCAGTAGATATAGCAAATAAAAATTCAATTGAGCACAGCAGTTAAGAATTTCATACTTGAAGGTTGCGTTTGGTTGCAAGGACGGAACAAAACAAGAGAAACTGGACAATACAGTACAAAGAGCATTGGACAGAACAATTCTCTTATCCCATGTTTGGAATATATGAAACTGGACAAGAATTTTTGTGTTGTTCAATGTTTGGTATGTACTAGTATAAGACAAGACGTTATACATTTACCATTATACCCTTATGTTGTAATATATTTATTTAATTTTTTATTATATTATTTAATAAATACAATTTAAAAAGATTAATTTATATATACAATTAAATTAATATATATTATATTAAATAAAAAGCCATAATTAATTTTTTAGCAAAAATTTGCTACTAATTAAAATATTAAATATTAATATAATAAATTAATTAGATTAATATTTAATAAATACAAAATTAATTAAATTAATACTATCTGTATTAAGTTAATTACATAACAATATAATTATATCTCGATCAATATTAATTATTACATTAGTAGTGAATATTAATATTGAACAATATTAACTAATTATTAAATTAATAATAAATCATTAAAAATAATATACACTTACAATAACCATCACAATCCAATTTGCAATGTCAAGCAATTACATAAAATAATAATTAAAAAAAACCTTTGTTCTTCTTAAAGAAATATGCATAACACATCAAGTTTAAATTGTCTACTATTCCAATTGTATTGATACCATCTTCCATAAGATAATATGATACTATAAATAAATGCAACCTTTTAAATTTACATGCAATGGCTTTGTCAAGATCACAATCTTATGTTAAATTAATTATCTAAACATATCATTATAATTCTTGCATGAGAAGCTCCAAATGGTTATGTATAAAAACTCAAAATAAAGACACATTTCATTTGTGTTATGAAAGCAAGAACTTCATATATGTCCATTCCAAAAATTAAGCTACTTTCACAATCAAAGAGACACCATAAAATGATTGAAATTGAAATGATGCACACAAATTCAATAATGTATCATGGGCGTATGAAACAAGTCAGGCCTAACTAGAATTTCATTTGCAAATTGTAGCAACGCTTTGTCTTAGTCCATAAGCAACTAACATAATATCTAATAATATTAACAATTCCTCTACTAAAGTTTCTCTAGTTCAAATGTCCATCAACTACCCACTCAACTAATTAGTCGCCTAACAAATGCTACCCTTTGTTCTCCTTGAAGCCTCTAGAAAAATTTTTCGTACTATGGATTTGAAGCCATTTTCATAACTACATCCAACTCTTCATTTTTAGTCAAACCCAGAGTTTTTAATTCTTCTATTATGTCATCTCTTGGAGGATTTCCTATTTTCTTTGCGAGTGTCACAAAATCATTTCTAACATCTCTAATACTCTTCTCAAATATAGAAATAAAGTCAGCTGCATATTCCACCTTACGATGCTTGCGGGGAGGCACTCCAGATGAATGGCGAGAGCCATGATTGAAGGTTTCAGGAGATTGAACTGATTTTGTATCTTCTTCAATATTTACCCCATCAGTTTGCATTTCTCTCACTGCATCTGCTGGTGTCTCAGCCGCTTTACCATGAGCCCTATCCTTTCCAAAAATCCCTTACAACCTTTCAAATTCCTTGAATTCTTTATTGGCATGATTGCCAATTTTTGGTTGTTTCTGCATATAAAAAAAATACTTTCGTGACAACATTCCTTTACATGGTAAACAATACTAATATTAAAAGCAACATGGAACATAGATAAACCAAAATAACAAAACAAATAAACCAGATTCATTGATGAAAAACAAATTCAACATACCTCCATATATTCAGCAAGGACTTGGTCACTATCCACTATGACGCACTTTCTAGTGTCATCCCATCCAAATCCACTAGTATTCATCATATCAACCACCTTTGATAACTTAACTGACCATCTCTTCATCTTGTTAGTAATTTGCTTCACATTAAGATTTATTTCCGGAATACATTGTTTCATCCTCTTCAATTATTCTTCATGAGTCTGGCATTTGAAAGTTCCATTCTCTCCCTATAACCTTCAACAACCAACTCTTCTAACACCAAAAGCAATGTTTCTTCCTCAATCTCGCTCCAATTATGCCTACATTTCTTATCCTTACTATCCATGCTATTAATTCACCACGACATTAAAACATTAAAGAAAGTTAAACACAAAATAAAGATGACGTAAATAAAATCATAAAAGTAACCCCAATATAGTATATTGTTAAGGAACCAACAGCTATATTCAAGTAAAATCCATATATGATGCCTTGGAATCAAATCCATGTTTCCGTAAAAGCAAGTCAAGAATATTTTACTCACTCTCCTTTTTCGAACTTTTGCAATGTGAAGGTTATTTGACTAAAAAAATGACAAAGAAGCGACAACAGTATACAATTAGATTAGTCTAGAAACATTAAAGAACTTCTAATGACAGTGTATATTAGGTTTGTGGGATGAATGGTCCAGTCTGACCGCACAAGTGCCCACACCCTTAGGAATCTCACTCAGAATATAGAATATTACAAGATTTCCTCGTCTCCTCCAACATCAATTATAATTAGTCACTGCAACAGCCCCTATTCCTATACTTCTTCCAATTTAAAGTTTTGGTTTTTAGGTCTAATGTCTAGTAGTGTATCTAAATGATTTAAAGGTTTCCCTTGGTACATATGGTTACCTTTTATTAAGAATTTATTAATGTAGTCTTATGATAGTTTTTGCTTTCTAAATTTAGGCTTATACTTTCATCTTCATAAATTTGAGAGGAACAGAGTTTTATGTGTCTAAAAACTTTTTCCATGTTCCGCACAAACTAGAACCGCATGCCATTCTTCCCAACTTCGCTAGTCATATATTCAAGAGTACCATCTTGTTTGCTAGCTCGTTGGCCCTAGCTAGCTAGGTTATAGTACGGGAGTGTGACTGAGTCTTGTCTATTCATAAGTTATCTAGATGTAATAAATAAAGAACACGAACACCCTTTTCTCTAGAGGAGACAAAGTGTCAAAATTCACATTCACCCTCTTTCTTCTTTAGGATGGCTCAAAAGTTTCAAAGAAACACTTAGAACATTTTTCCCAACAGGGTGGCATCATGCATGATGATGACTTGCTATAACTATGTAATTGTTCATCAGTCATAAGTATGATTGATATGTCATATGACACCAACCAAAGCTGAATATCTGTCCATAAAATTTTGGTTGTTTACCTCAACAGCAGTTAATGTATTCTAGGAAACAATATGAACCCAATCCAGTGGAATAGTAGAACAATTAATCATGTGATCAGAAAATAGAATTAATAAGAATAATTACGGTTTCAATAAACGAGATTCATAAGCCTTTGTGGCTATGTCTATTATGATGCACAAGAAACTAATTTCCAATTGTATGTTTCGACTTCTCCCTTTATTCCTTTATCCTTACCGAATTAATGAATACTAATCAATTTTCCACTTGTATGTTTTTTACTAATGTAGAGAAGAGAGGGATAGAGCATCCTTAATCCTCAGTCCTAACTTAATCCAATATGTGCATTTACAAGAACAAAGTTAACTTTCTATCTAAATTTTGTGGAGGATCACAAAACTGACATAGCAAAAAAGAGATGTTTTTAAAACAGAACATTAGCTAACACAATAAAAACTAAAAGCCTTCCTCACTAACTACCTAATGAATTCATTTTATACTTTTTTGGGATGTCTCAATTTCCTTATGTTTTTATGTCAAGCTATAGTGTTTAGTTTAGCCAAATTAAAATTTTGGTATAATACATTTGGTTAGATAGTGAGCTTTTACTGACCGATCATAAAATTTCACCACAAAGTTCTTCAATTCTTCCTCTCTTTGACAATTTTCTAACTTAGCATGCTTTCCAGATTTGGACAATCAAAATACAAGTAATCAGCAGTAAACCTTTTTTATCAAATTTAAAAAGCTTCATATAAATGAAGAAAATGAGTTCCACTTAACAAAAAGTTGAAATTTTTTTCGGCAACTCTTCATCGCAGTCAATACAAACATCAAAACTATTAACCACCAATGATCACTACCACCTCATCCGATTGCCTTCTGTCATTATCCGCTGCAAGTTAGTGATATATTCACTTTAGTACTACTGTCTTTATGTCATCGTTCGTGCTTAACTAAAAAAAAAAAATACCGTGAGGGTTTTGATATTTGTGGATCAGGGATGTTCGTGGAATTGTTTATTTGTACAAAATGTAACACCAACAAACCCTTTTGTTCTTTTTTATGAATACCCATTAACAAGACCTACACAAAAACAAGAAAACATGCAGATTGTCCAAAATCAATCAAAACTAGAAAGAAGAACAGAAGTTTCACTGATACATTTCGTCAAGCACTTAAAGCGTAAAAATTTCAAATTCCAATAGTTCATGCAATACCCTTTTAACCTTCAAATCGAACACATAAACAAGAATTATTGCATGAGGATTGTGAATTACAGTGCTAAATAGGGTTAGATTTGATGGAAAATTGAACAACTAATTAGCATTTACATATTAATTTACTAATGAGAGGAGAGAGAGAGCAACAAAAGGAAGACCTACCTCAACTTGGGTTTCAAGTGGAGTAGAAGAATAGAGTAGAAGATGCGAACTATCAAAAACACATGCAAAGAGATCACTAGAGAGAGAGATAGAGAGAGACTCACTACTAGGGCTACATTTGTGGAGCGAAGGAAGAAGGATATGACCAGTGGCGGAAGAAGAGACGACATGAGTAGGATATTTTTGTAATTTCATAAATCGAAATCCCTTGTCCTATGAGCAAGCTTTTTTGTACCATGGTATGTATAGGACAATTTTTTTTTTTTAAATTTGTCCTGTCCTTAGCACCGTTTTTTGCCAGTCCCATTGTCAATTAAAAAAAACAAACAAGAGACTAGAACATTTTTCCTGTCCTGTCCAATGAAATATTGTTAACTAAACAAAACCAAAAAGTGACATTGAGTAGCACTTTTAATATCATTGTAGAACTAGTTATCCTATTCTGGTGTGTCATTTATATTAAAGACATTGGAAGAAGTGTTTTATAAAAATTATTAAGAGAAAGGAAACCAAGAAAGGAAGCGAGGAGATATTACCTTTTATTTTGATGAAGATTAAGTCGAAAGTGAGAAAGGGAAAGTAATTCCAGTGGTTGGTCGATTCATGAGAGCAAATTTCAAGTAGCATCCTTCAATAAATTTGAAATGGATAAAGTTTTAATAGCTAATTGCAAATTTCGATAAAATTTAGATAGTGAATTATAAAATTGAATAAAATTTTTAAATTAAATTGATACCTTAAAACTTTATGTAACTCCCTAATCTAAAGGCATTACAATTTGCACGTATTCTCACTTGGAAAGAACATGCTAAGGCTAAAAAAACTCTAAACCACCAATTGTTAAAAAACATATATCTTCAAAATTTTCAAAATAACGATACTTTTAAAAATAAACGAATGTCTTCAAACTAAAACCATCGTCTTACTATATAGCTGGCATAAACCAAGCCAACCTGCTACAACTAAACTCAAATAAAAAGTATTTTCTAAAGTCTCATAAATCAACAAAGGTTTCTAAAACAACTTTCATAGTTCATCTATTCTCAATCATCTACGATAAACCTAAAGATCTGCAAGATAATCAGGCCTACTAACGTCCTCCCCGTAGTCCACATATATATCGAATCCAGATAAAACATAAATTATCTGATCTTCACCTATTCTCGAAAAAGATAAAGGGTTGAGCAAAACCGCCTAGTACGCCAAATCGAAAACACATGCACATGACCAATTGTCGAGCCTGGATTTTTTCCACTTATCTGATCTGGTTCATTTCTCCTAACCCGATTCACATTAAACCCGAAGCTATTTAACATGAATCCTCGACTAGGGGTTAAAAGAAATTTAAAAAAAAAATTTAGAGTCGCCACCCGATATAAATCGGGAAAAAATAAAAAGCTAGGATCAATGGGTCGGTTGATCCTAACTTAGCTACTAGTCTGCGAAAATTTGATTTAAAAAATCAACTTAAAAAAAAAAAACCAGATATCATGGATTCGGGGCTAACCTATTAAAACCAAATCGGTTACCACTTTCGGAATTTCAAATTTCTAATCTATCCTTTTCATGCTAAAAAAAAATTAATTAAAACATTATAGCACAAATATTTACAAATCAAATCATTCATTTTTATTTTTTATTATTTCTTTATTTTTTATTTATTTTTTTAGAATATCAATATCAACAAATATATTTCATTTTTTTTAACAAAAACTTATATTTACAAAATAATTATTCACAATATTAAAAAAAAACAAAAACATTTTTTTTCATTTTTTATGTCGCCCCGCAGGTGCCTACGTACTCGCTAATCGAGATCAGACAAAACGTAGTTCTTTAAAAAAAACTTTAATTTGTTGATCAATTTTAATTTTTTTGAATTATTCTCAATTTAAGTTCATTAAATTTTAAATTTTTTGTGAAAACCATTTTTGATAATCCTATGATCTAATCAATTGGTTTTTTATTTCATGAAAACATATTTTTCTAGGTTCAGAAATCATTTTTTATTATTTTAGAAATTTTGTTCTTTGGAAAATCCAATTTTATTATTTTTATTTATTTTTTATATTTTTTATATATTTTTTTAAAAAATCATCACATAAATTCACAAATATCCAATAATTTACATATATATAAAATTATTTTTCATGCATTAAATATGCATTTCTAAGGCAATTTGTGTATAAATACACATTAAAAATATTCAAAAATATTAAAAATATCAAAAAATAAATTTGTATAAAAAATAAATATTTTGATTTTTCTGGATTTTTCTATATTTTTCTGAATTTTTGAATTTTTATGAATTTTTATAAAATTTTTACTATTTTTTCTATTTTCTGAAATTAATTATATAATAAAAATATAATAAAATAATGCGGATTAACCTGGACCGTCGGATGAAGCGGACGAGATCTGGAGCGTCGATTGTGCTGACCGATCTGGATCGTCTGATCTTGTTGACTCGATCTGAGCCGTCTGATTGCTTGATGAAATCTGGACCGTCTGATTGCTTGATGAAATCTGGGCCGTCTGATCGCTTGATGAAATCTGGGCCGTCTGATCGCTTGATTGAATCTGGGCCGTCTGATCTGCTTGATCAAATCTGAACCGCTGATCTGTTTGATTGAATCTGGCGTCTGATCTGCTTGATCAAATCTGGACCGTCTGATCTGCTTGATGAAATCTGGGCCGTTGATCTGCTTGATCAAATCTAACCGTCTGATCTGCTGATGAAATCTGGACCGTCTGATCAGAGTTGACCGTTGACCGATGACCGACGACCGTTGACCGATGACCGACCGGTTGGATTCGGATCTTCGGGTCGGATCTCGGAGCTCCGGCGGGTGAAGAAGACGATGACGCGACTTTTCGGGGTGGATTCCGGCGGCTCCGATTTTATTATTTTTATTTATTTTTTATATTTTTTTATATATTTTTTAAAACAATCATCACATAAATTCACAATATATCCAGAATAATTTACAATATATTAAAATTATTTTTCATGCATTAAATATGCATTTCTAAGGCAATTTGTGTATAAATACACATTAAAAATATTCAAAAATATTAAAAATATAAAAAAAATAAATTTGTATAAAAAATAAATATTTTGATTTTTCTGGATTTTTCTGTATTTTTCTGAATTTTTTATGAATTTTTATGAATTTTTATAAATTTTTTACTATTTTTTCTATTTTCTGAAATTAATTATATAATAAAAAATATAATAAAATAATGCGGATTAACCTGGAACGTCGGATGAAGCGGACGAGATCTGGAGCGTCGATTGTGCTGACCGATCTAGATCGTCTAATCTTGTTGACTCGATCTGAGCCATCTGATTGCTTGATGAAATCTGGACCGTCTGATTGCTTGATGAAATCTGGGCCGTCTGATTACTTGATGAAATCTGGGGCGTCTGATCGCTTGATTGAATCTGGGCCGTCTGATCTGCTTGATCAAATCTGAACCGCTGATCTGCTTGATTGAATCTGGGCCGTCTGATCTGCTTGATCAAATCTGGACCGTCTGATCTGCTTGATGAAATCTGGGCCGTTGATCTGCTTGATCAAATCTGGATCGTCTGATCTGCCTGATAAAATCTGGACCGTCTGATCAGAGTTGACCGTTGACCGATGACCGACGACCGTTGATCGATGATCGACCGGGTTGGATTCGGATCTTCGGGTCCGATCTCGGAGCTCCGACGGGTGAAGAAGACAATGACGCGACTTTTCGGGGCGGATTCCGGCGGCTCCGGTGGTCCTCGGTGGCTGGAAGCTTGTCGGCCCGACTCCAATGGTGGTGGCGCGTCCTTTGGTGGTGGTGGCGTTCACTCAGAACGGCGGCAAGGGGCGGTTCCGGCGGTGGTTGTACGGCGGCGTTGATGAACAAAATTAAAAAAAATTTTCAGAGATTAATTTGAGTGATTCGAACAAATCTAAGCACATTAAATCATCTAAATCAAGTTTCTAACATTCCTAAAACACTCAATTTGGATTAGATCTGATCCAATCAATTCGAATTTGAAAAATTCGAAATTTTCATCCTAAATTCGAGAACTTCGAATTGGCTTTGTTATGTATGTGTTTTCTTGAAATTGACTTGTGCCTTTTGCTCCTAGGACCTCCTATTTATAGGTTGCAAGCTCAATTTTACGTTTCGAACAGTTTCGAAAATGAATCAATTTTTGCCTCTTGATTTTTCACGAATTTAATTCGAAAATCCATGATTAAATTGTTTGAAACTGATGAATTGATGATTGTTTTCATATTCCATGTCAGATTCATCCAATCAATTTTTGTAACTCCTCATTTATGTGCAATTGAATGCTTTATACATTGAATTTTGTAACTTTTGGGTTGTTTTTTGCACTAATCTTTCATATTCTATAACCACTTTGCAATTCCATCATCAATTTTGACAATCAATGTTATTTTGTCAGTTAAAAACTGATGCAAAGTAAGGCAAAAGTCACATTTGAGGAAAATGAAAAGACAAAAATGATAAAAAGGCAAAAATTTGCCTTTGCTAGGGTTTGAACCTGTGTCCTTGAGCTTGAATGTGTGTTTGGGTCAATATGTTTAACCAACAGGCCATTTGGCCTGTGCCTTGATCACTTAGCCAATTTCATCAATACTTAATTAAGGCTTTTGGAAAATGAGTTTAATTAAATTTTAAGCCTTAATTAATTGGGCAAAAATTGGGTGTCTACAGCTGCCCCTCTTTGTGGTAAAGTTTGAACAAAACTTTTGCCACAAAGACAAAAAGATAACCAATTTTTGTTAAGCTTCTTCTCCAAATTTTATTTTTAAGAGGAGATTTTTATCTTGTGCTAAACTATCTGTCGAGTTTAGACTTTGAGATTTGGTTAGGTCATTTTCCGGACCTATGGGCTTTGGTTTGGTCATTTGCCGAACCAATGGGCTTTGGTTTGGTCATTTGCCGGACCAATGGGCTTTGGTTTTGGTCATTTGCCGGACCAATGGGCTTTGGTTTTGGTCATTTGCCGGACCAATGGACTTTGGTTTGGTCATTTGCCGGACCAATGGGCTTTGGTTTGGTCATTTTCCGGACCAATGGGCTTTGGTTACCATCTGGAATGGATGGATTTCTAACTTCTGTCTTGATCACCATCTTGAGTGAATAAATTTCTGAATTCTGTCTTGATCACCATAAATTTCTGAACTCTGTCTTGATCACCATCTTGGATAGATTTTCTGAATTCTGTCTTGATCACCATCTTAAGTAGATGTGCTTCTGGATCTTGTTACCATCTTGGTAGAAGTGTTTCTGGATCTTGTCACCATCTTGAAAGGATGGATTTTGGGTCACCATCTCTAAATGATGGATTTTGAATTTGGGTAGTACTAGACTATCTGTCTAGACTGAGGGGTATTTGTGATTTTTCAATCCACTGGGGATTTCTTTCTCTTTTTCTTTTTCTTTTTCTTTCTTTCTCTTTTTTTTTTCTTTTTTTTTTCTCTCTTTTTTTTTCTCTTTTTTTCTCTCTCTTTTTTTTTTCTTTTATTGATGATAAAAAAAAATGCTTCAATTTTCTATCAAAATTAGTTATCCTTGCAGTAATATTTTCTTTCAAAATAAGAACAATCAATAGACCAAACTGTATAAATGCATTTAGTTAGTATTATAAGATGCTCAAACTTCTTTGTCTGATGATTCAAATGGTGTTTGGCTGTAAATTTATTTGGAAGAATTTTGTGGTTTAGGTTTTGATTTGACTTTAAAGAATTTCAGGCTTTGATTTGACTTCAGAGAATTTCAGGGTTTTATCCGATTTTAGAGAATTTCAGGATTTGATCCGACTTCAGAGAATTTCAGGGATATCAACTTTGTTTATAATTAATTAAAATAAAATCAATTGATCACTTGAAATAACAAATTTTATTGATCAAGGATAATACAACTTTACAGCATCTGAGTTCACAGGATCCTTTAAATTAGGTCCATCCATTTGGGAAAGGATTAATGCTCCTCCCGATAAGACCTTCTTCACTATATATGGTCCTTCATAATTTGGTGTGAACTTTCCTCTGGAATCTTGTACATTTGGCAGTACTTTTCTCAGAACCAAATCACCTTCTTGAAAATTTCTTGGCTTGACCTTCTTGTTAAATGCTCTAGCCATCCTTTGTTGATATAATTGCCCATGACACATGGCGGTTAATCTTTTTTCATCTAAAAGATTTAACTGTTCAATCCTTTGTCTAACCCATTCAGCTTCTTCGAGCTCTGTTTCAGCTAGTACTCGGAGGGAAGGAATCTCAACTTCTACTGATAAAACGACTTCAGTTCCATATACCAGGGAATAGGGCGTTGCCCCAGTTGACACTCTTACAGAGGTCCGATACGCCATTAATGCTAATGGGAGCATTTCATGCCAATCTTTGTATGCAATCGTCATCTTCTCAATGATTCTCTTGATGTTTTTGTTGGCGGCTTCTACTGCTCCGTTCATCTGTGGACGATATGGAGTGGAATTCCGGTGTTTAATCTTGAATTGATGACATAGATCAGTCATTGCATTGTTGTTCAGGTTTGTACCATTATCGGTAATGATACTCTCTGGAGTTCCATATCGAGCAATGATATCTCTTTTGATGAATCGCACCACAACGGCTTTTGTCACACTGGCGTATGAAACAGCTTCAACCCACTTGGTGAAGTAATCGATCGCAACTAGTATGAATCGATGACCATTTGAAGCTTTTGGCGAAATTGGTCCAATTACGTCTATTCCCCACATTGAGAACGGCCACGGTGTCGACATTGACTGTAATTCCTTCGGAGGAGCATTTATCTTGTTTGCGTAAATTTGACATAGATGACAAGATCTCACATGTTTGATACAGTCTGATTCCATGGTTAACCAGAAATATCCTAGCCTCATAATCTTTTTAGCTAGCATATATCCGTTCATATGAGGTCCACATACTCCCTCATGAACTTCTTCCATTAATTTTTGGGCTTCTTTTTCATCTACGCATCTCAACAGGGTTGCATCGAATGACCTTCTGTATAGGGTATCTCCACTTAACAAGAAGTGACTTGCCAGACGTCTCAATGATTTCTGATCCTTTTTTGTAGCACACTCAGGATAGCTACCTGTTTGCAAGAAAATTTTGATATCTTGAAACCATGGTTCATTTGATTCAATCACGGCACAGAACGCGGGTTCACTTCTTATTCGGACTTGCAAAGGTTGTATTCTTATTCCTTCAGTGAATTGGATCAAAGAGGCCAGAGTTGCTAATGCATCAGCAAATTGGTTCTGAGTTCTCGGCACATAAGTGAAGGAAATTTCTTTGAACCTTCCTGCTAACTCAGCCAAGTGATTATGATAAGGAATCAACTTGGGATCCTTAGTTTTGAACTCGCCTCGAGTTTGGAAAATAATAAGTGATGAATCTCCAAACACTTCGAGCTCCTCGATATTCATTTGAATTGCCATTTCTAATCCCATGATGCATGCCTCGTATTCCGCTACATTATTTGTGTAAGGAAACATTAATCTGGCTAATGCCGGGAACTGTTCTTCTTTTGGTGAGATAAGGACTGCCCCTATTCCACACCCGTATACGTTGGCTGCTCCATCGAAATATAACTTCCAACTATTGTTTTCGGCTTCTGTTTCTGTTATTCTGATGCCTTCATCTGGAAACTGATCTTGTTCCTTTAATTCTTCGTCATCAACTGGGCTTTCTGCGAGTTGATCAGCTAAAACTTGTCCTTTGACTGAACTTTGATTCACATAAATGATATCAAATTCAGAAAGTAGCATCTGCCATTTCGAGATTCGACCTACAAAGCCGGTTTGCGTGCCAAGTATCGCAATGGATCATGCTTCGTAATCAACTCGATCGAGTAGAAGAGCGTATACTGCCTAAGCCTGTGCATAACCCATACTAATGCACAGCAGGTCTTTTCTATCTCTGAATACTTTTGTTCTCCATTTGAGAATTTCTTGCTTAAGTAGTAAACAGCTCTTTCTTTTCCTTCCTCATCTTTTTGCCCGAGCACACAACCCATAGATTCAGGAAGAATTGTCAAGTACAAGAACAATGGTTTCCCCGGTTTTGGAGTAACCAGTACTGGTGGATTCGTCAGATACTGCTTTATCCGATTAAAGGCTTTTTCACATTCGTCATTCCATTCAATTAGGGCATTC
Source organism: Combretum micranthum (assembly GCA_024138025.1). Taxonomy (NCBI): domain Eukaryota; kingdom Viridiplantae; phylum Streptophyta; class Magnoliopsida; order Myrtales; family Combretaceae; genus Combretum; species Combretum micranthum. Next base: position 546,519 of record JAMXBD010000592.1, read on the forward strand.
TTCTTCAGCAGTTTAAACAGCGGTTGGCACTTATCAGTCAGCTGTGATATGAATCGAGCAATGTAATTCAACCTTCCCAAGAGGCCTCTGATTTCCTTTAATGTTTTTGGTGGAGGCAAATCCTGAATCGCCTTGACTTATCAGGATCGATTTCTATCCCTTTTGGCTAACCATGAATCCTAATAATTTTCCAGATGTCACTCCGAAAGTGCATTTTTCTGGATTCAATTTCAACTGGAACTTCCTTAATCTTTCAAAAAGCTTCCTTAACACCACTACATGATCATCTCCTTCCTTTGTCTTGGCGATCATATCATCTACATATACTTCCACCTCTTTGTGCATCATATCATGAAGTATAGCAAGCATTGCTCGTTGATAAGTTGCCCCGGCATTCTTGAGACCGAAAGGCATGACCTTGTAACAAAAAGTTCCCCAGGCTGTAACGAATGTGGTTTTGACCTTATCTTCTTCGGCCATTAATATCTGATTATACCCTGAAAATCCATCCATGAATGAAAATAGATGATTTCCAGCGGTATTGTCTACTAAAACATCGATGTGAGGCAACGGGAAATTATCTTTCGGGGTTGCTTTGTTTAGATCTCTGAAATCCACACAGATTCTTACTTTCCCGTTTTTCTTAAGTACTGGCACTATATTTGATACCCAATCCGAATAATCAGAAACCTCAATGAATCCTACTTCAAGCAACTTTTTACTTCATCCTTGATTTGGAGGAGTAAATCCGGCCTAAATCGCCTTAATTTTTGCTTTATAGGTTTAAAATCCTCCTTTGTTGGCAATTTGTGAACCACAATGGATGGGTCTAAACCAGGCATATCGCTATACGACCATGCAAAAACATCCAAGTATTCGGCTATAACTTGGTTAAATCTTGTGCCGTGCTCTCAGGCAATTTTCCCCCTATCCTCAGATTCCTAGGGTTTTCACTTGTTCCCAAATTAATCACTTCAATGGTTTCGGGAATTTCAATCTTCCTTGTTCAAAATTTTGCCAAATTTCTTGTGTTCTAAATTGATAATCAATATCATCTTCAACATCTAACCCAGTAGAGTTAGAGGTGATATTGATATTTTCATTAATTATACGCGCGAGATATCCCTGAACTTCATCACAATTGTCGAATCTGGTTGAATATGAATGAGGAATGTATGAGAATATGTGAAAACACAAACGGAAATAAATTTTATTAAACTGGGACGGTGTTTAAGTACACTTATTTGAGCATCACATAATACTGAAAAACACAAACACAAATCTAGTCTTAGATAATTCTTACTTAAAAGACTTAATACTAGCGCAAGGCATAGAGAACCAATTTCTCAAGATCATTTCTTTGGATGAAGCATCTTCTTTGATATCATCTGGCTGCTGGATATGATGTGGCTTTGGAAAGGAATGGCTGATGTGAGGAATTTTGATGATTGGATCATACTTCTTGTCGAGCTTCCTCCTTCTCATTTGGTTTTTCATTTCTGCCACTTCAGCACAAGTGGGGGAATAACCCAGTCCAAAGGTTCCCACCTGAGTTTCTTTCTCATCATTCATCATACAGACTTCATCAAACATTTGAAGCCCGAAGTCTTCTTCTCCTTCTTTTCCAATGTAGGGAACAGCTGTCTCCTTGTAAATGGCATAATCCTGTTCTCCCATAACAGTGATGAGTTGACCATTGGCTATGAACTTAACTTTCTGGTGCAGGCTTGATGGTATTGCCTGGCAGCATGGATCCATGGTCTTCCCAACAGCAGATTGAATGTTCTGGGGATATCAATCACTTGGAAAGGAATAATGAAAGTTTGAGGCCCGATGATGACTTCTAACTCCACTTCACCTATTATATCTCTTTTTGATCCATCAAAAGCACGAACCACAATAGAGCTTGGTTTGATGTCTGACGGTTCAATTTCCAATAAGCTCAAAGTGGCTAAGGGGCACACATTCAAAGAGGATCCATTGTCAACTAATACTCGAGAGACGATCTTTCCACAGCTTTTGACTACGATGAAGAGGGCCTTGTTATGTTGATCCCCTTCTTCTCCCAGTTCTTCAGATGAGAAAATGATTTGCTCATTTGCAAAGATTGAGTTGATGATATGCCCCAAGGCTTCTTCTGATACACCTTCTGGAACTTTCACTTCTTCTAAGGCTTTGAAAAGAGCCTCACGGTGTACATTAGAGCTAATCAGCAGACTCATGAGCGATATTTGGGCAGGTATTTTGGCCAACTGCTCGACAACCTTGTATTCACTTGCTTTCATCAGTTTTGCCAATGCTGACTTCTCTTCATCTTTCTTTCCTTCTTCATTTTGCTGCTGTGGCATATTCACAGTTGCATTCTTTCCGGTCGACTCATAAACTCTTCCTGAGCGAGTAAGGCCACCAACCATGGCCATTGAAGCATGATTTACCGCCTTATAATCAAATGGAGCGGCTTTATACTCATTCACAGCAAGGGGTATCTGAAAGGTATAGTTTAGGCTTTGATGAAGTTGATCCATCTTCACTACCTTTGCCTATTTCGATTTTGATGGATCTAGGTCCACCTTCGATCATACCCACAAACTCGTCTTCTTTTGCTTTCTTATCTTCCTCTTCAAATTCGGACCCCATCCAGTTGGAGGAGCGTCAGCATAGACACGGGGCTCAAACCAGTAATCCATTAAATACTGGTATTTTCCATCATTTCCCAGGGTTCCAATGGTTGGATCTCCAGCCTGATACCTTTCCCATAACTCAGCCTGTGTGCTCGATCTCCTTGGTTTCGGGATCAACATTTCCAGAATCTCTTCTTTTTTAATAGTTCCTTCTTGTAGTAGCTTGTAAATAGCAGGCCTGGTTTTGGTGCGGTCTCTTAATTCATATTGAGCAAATGACCCTTCTGGCGAAGGTTCCATGCTACTTGTTCTATGGTGATTGGCAACTCATCCAGATTGATTTCTTGATCCGGCACTTCAGCGGTGATCATATTGATGACTGGTCCATGGTTTGGCAGTGGGTTAGTAGAGACGTTTGGAGTCTCAACGAAATCCAACTGGATGACTTTTGCATCAATAAGATCTTGGATTTTATGCCTAAGCCTCCAGCATCTGTCTGTTGAATGCCCGATTTGCCCCATGTGATATTCACACTTCAGCTCAGGATTGTAATATCTAGGCTTTAAGTCTTCCCTAGGAACTTCAAGATTGATCAGATTATCGGCCCTTAATTTAGCTAATACTTGGCTAAGGGGAACCGGAATTCGAGTGAAGTTCCGCCTGCTGAACCTTGATTGTTGATTTGGGACTGCACTTTGTTGAGTCTGATCCTTATTCTGATTTTGATTCTGATTTGTTGACAACACGAAAGACTTAGTAGGGCCAGTTGCATCTGAAGTATTGACCATGCTGACGGTTGAATCTTTCCCTTTGTATGGGACATTTCTCGGTGCAGTATATTTCTTTTCTTGTTGCAATTTTCCTGCGAAATTGCATTCTCAATCCTGCACCCAGCTATCACCACTTCTGAGAAACTTGCTGATGCATGCCCAATCAGATGGGAAAAGAAAGGTTCCTCTAGCGTGTTGATAAAAGTGAAAGTGAGGTCTCTTTCAGGCATCGGGTGGTGATCCTTGCAGCCAATGCTCTCCAGCGCTGAGCATACTCCTTGAAAGTCTCTTCTTTCTTCTTCTTCAGATTGCTTAAATCCCATACCGAGGGCGCCATCTCAATGTTAAACTTATACTGATTAAAAAACGCCCTAGCCAACTTGTCCCAAGTATCAACTTCTTGATGGTCTAATTGGGCGTACCAGGCCAAAGCAGCACCAGTAAGACTGTCCTGGAAGGTTTGCACCATCAGCTTGTCAAACTTTGCATATTGCCCCATTCGTCGCACATACAATCTGGTATGCATATTAGGGCAACCTGTCCCGTCATTTTTTCAAATTCCGGTGCCTTAAATTTCTCAGGGAAGGCACCTTCCTCATATTGAGGCAAATTCAGATCGCGGTTTGATCAAAACCATCGAACGTCTTCATTTTCTCAAGCAGTTTTCTCTCCATTTCTTTAGCCTGAGCTTCCAGTTCTTTCTTCAACTCAGCCGCATTAAACTCATTTGGTGACTCCTCTTGCTGAATAAGCTGTCCTTCAATTTCTTTTCCTTTCTGTGACCTTGAGATTCTTCAGAAGTTGGGGGTCTTGAGTTGTGCAAGACTCTGTGTTAAAGCCTGCATCTGTTCAGCAATTCCAAGGAGGGTTTGTTCCACGGTGTTGAGTCTTTGTTCATTGGTCTGGTCTGTGGGGTTGCTCCCGGTGTTAGACATCTTAGCTCGGGATCTGGTAACAATAGGGCTCCTAACCGGCTTGGACGCTATCTTTCAAGTTTTTAAACTCGAATTTGCTAGACCTGGACATTTATCATTTATTAATTTTTTTTTTAGAATAAATGAATTAATATACATATGCAAGAATGCAGATATGCTATCACACAGATGCAAATGGGGATATTGACCAATGATTTTTTTTAAAAAAAACATTTGTATTAAAAGATAATGTTTAACATAACAAAAACTTCTAATGGTTTAGAAACCTTATTTCCTATGACTGAATAAAACTACTTTCTAATGGTTTCAAAGAACCTTGATTCCTAAGGACTAAACCTAAACCAACTAAACCAGTCTTCTTGTCTTAGTGGGCAAACAATCTTGTCTTCCAGGGCTAGAATTTTCTTTTGAGCTGCCTTCAACTCAGCCTCTAAGAATGAAATTCTGCTTCCAGCACTTTGCAGGCGATCCACCATTTCCCTCTCTCTTTCTTGGAAATCTCGGTGACATACTTCCAGGCGAGCCGAAACAGCTTCCATGTAAGCAATTGTTTCAGGGTCAGGTTCCGATGGTGCTGGTTGAAGGACATCGGGAGCTTCATATCGAATATCCTTATTCTTCTTCATTTGGCTAGCCACATACCACCTGGTTGCTCTATACTTCTTTGTTTCCTTATTTTCTGGCTCGACTTCAAAAACCGGCTTCACCTCTCTATTTTCCCATATAGCTCGGATTTGATTTAGCTTGAATTCTTTAGCTGGTAGTATCTTGGTTGGATCCAAATAATCTAGAGTGACTTGCTCCAAATTAGGCTTGACAGTAATATCTTGCAGCATACCATACTGTCTGATAACACTTGAGGGGTAATAACCAGTACAGCCGGTGAGTCCAATTAGGGGTACTGCCATGTATTCCTTGCAACTTAGGATGGCTGCAGGGCTTTTGAACCAGCGAGCTTGCCACATCATGTCTTCAGGTGGCATGTCTTCAAGAATGGCAATTATATCCCATAGAGGATGATCATCTTCCATGTGGACCCTTTCAGCAAAGGATTGGATGAGATCATATTTCAGGCTGATGAGGGATCCATTAGCCAAGTCTTTTCCGTAGTGCTTAATGTGGCTAGCAAACCAAACCATTAGTAAGTGCATGCTTGCTTTGAACTTGCCTTGTCCTTTAGACTTGATGTGATTCAGACTACGGACTTGTTCGGCTAGAAGAGCGGGAACATAGGATTTGCCAGCTAAATATTGAGAAACCAGCTCTATGACCCGGAAGTGGATGAACAAATTGCCATTAGGGAAGAGAATAGTTGCAAAAGCAGCTACTATGAAGGCATTAACCCGGTTTTCTTCCCAAACTTCAAGTGGTATACTGAAAGTGGATCGGTTGCTTTTAAATATTCAGGAGTTCCAAACCAGTCCATCAGTGTGGTTAGCGGATGCAATATTCATTACAATCTTGATAGCTTCAATAATTGGTCCCCTCTTGATCCCCAAAAACTCTGATATAACACGGACCGGGCTATGCTTGAAATTTGGAATATAGATTCCTTCAGAGGTAGGAGGTGCTTGGAGTAGTCTAGTATATTCCTCAATGGTTGGGCTAAGTACATGCTGACCAAACGGAAGACAGCTTCTTCAGGTTCCCATAGATGAGTGAGGGCCCGGAACATGGTGAATGGAACATGGATCTTTGGTAGGCTGAGGATTGGGCCTAACCTATCTCAATGAATGACTTTTGGACTGGAGTAAAACTGACAAACCATCGGTCCAGTAGGAGCATTGGATCCTTGAAAGGTTCCACTCGATTTTCTCTAATAAGGCGAGCCCATAAGCTATCGCTACTGTCGGTTGAAGACATCATTTTCTGAAAATTTTTAAAAGGTATAAGCTAATATTTACAAAATTTTTTAATTTTTTGACAGCTTTTATATTTTTTTAGAATTTTCTTTTTTTTTTTAGTATTTACATATGTACATTTATTTTTCAACTTCATTTTTTTAGAAAAAGTTGGTCAAATCCCATGCTAATGAATGCATGATTTGGTAGGGTTCTATAGGTTCCCCGATTTAGATACTAAACCGGAGTGGGAGGACATTTCTTGATCTAGAGGGTGGAAAGCCACAGCCCCCGGACCTTACTTCGTCCTCCTCGCTTAGGCTCTTAAGACGGCCCTGGTACGACCGTATCTAGCACACATTATGCTAATGCAAATGCAAATGCAAACAAAGAAATCAAACTTTTGTTTTCTATTTTTTCATATTTGCAAGGTTAGTATATATTTACAAAACAATATTCAAGATAATATACAAAGAATCATATATTCACAAAAATTGAGCAAGGATAAATTTAAAATTTAATTCCTAAGTGGCTAGCCCTCTTTTTTTTTAAAAAAAAAATTTAAGTCCCCAGTGGAGTCGCCAAGCTGTCGAGCCTGGATTTTTTCCACTATCTATCTGGTTCATTTCTCCTAACCCGATTCACATTAAACCCGAACCCATTTAACATGAATCCTCGACTAGGGGTTAAAAGAAATTTTAAAAAAATTTAGAGTCGCCACCCGATATAAATCGGGAAAAAATAAAAAGCTAGGATCAATGGGTCGGTTGATCCTAACTTAGCTACTAGTCTGCGAAAATTTGATTTAAAAAATCAACTTTTAAAAACCAGATATCATGGATTCGGGGGCTAACCTATTAAAACCAAATGGTTACCACTTTTGGAATTTTAAATTTCTAATCTATCCTTTTCATGCTAAAAAAAAATTAATAAAACATTATAGCACAAATATTACAAATCAAATCATTCATTTTTATTTTTTATTATTTCTTTATTTATATTATTTTTTTAGAATATCAATATCAACAAATATATTTCATTTTTTTTTAAAAAAACTTATATTTACAAAATAATTATTCACAATATTAAAAACAAAAACATTTTTTTCATTTTTTATGTCGCCCCGCAGGTGCCTACGTACTCGCTAATCGAGATCAGACAAAACGTAGTTCTTTTAAAAAAGAATTTAATTTGTTGATCAATTTTAATTTTTGAACTATTCTCATTTAAGTTCATTAAATTTTCAATTTTTATAAAAATCATTTTTGATGATCCTATGATCTAATCAATTGTTTTTTATTTATGAAAACATATTTTTCTTAAAAAATCATTTTTTTATTTTAAAATTTTGTTCTTTGGAAAATCCAATTTTATTATTTTTATTTATTTTTTATTTATTTTTTTTTTTTTAAAAAAATCATCACATAATTCACAATATATCCAGAATAATTTAAATATATTAAAATATTTTTCATGCATTAAATATGCATTTCTAAGCAATTTGTGTATAAATACACATTAAAAATATTCAAAAATATTAAAAATATAAAAAAAATAAATTTATATAAAAAATAAATATTTTGATTTTTCTGGATTTTTCTGTATTTTTCTGAATTTTTCGAATTTTTATAAATTTTTTACTATTTTTTTATTTTCTGAAATTAATTATATAATAAAATATAATAAAATAATGCGGATTAACCTGGACCGTCGGATGAAGCGGACGAGATCTGGAGCGTCGATCTGCTGACCGATCTGGATCGTCTGATCTTGTTGACTCGATCTGAGCCGTCTGATCTTGATGAAATCTGGCCGTCTGATGCTTGATGAAATCTGGGCCATTGATTGCTTGATCAAATATGGACCGTCTGATCTGCTTGATGAAATCTGGGCCGTTGATCTGCTTGATCAAATCTGGACCGTCTGATCTGCCTGATGAAATCTGGACCGTCTGATCAGAGTTGACCGTTGATCGATGACCGACGACCGTTGACCGATGACCGACCGGGTTGGATTTGGATCTTCGGATCGGATCTCGGAGCTCCGACGGGTGAAGAAGACGATGACGGGACTTTTCGGGGCGAATTCCGGCGGCTCCGGTGGTCCTTGGTGGCTGGAAGCTTGTCGGCCCGACTCCAATGGTGGTGGCGCGTCCTTTGGTGGTGGTGGCGTTCACTCAGAACGGCGGCAAGGGGCGGTTCCGGCGGTGGTTGTACGGCGGCGTTGATGAACAAAATTAAAAAAAATTTTCAGAGATTAATTTGAGTGATTCGAACAAATCTAAGCACACTAAATCATCTAAATCAAGTTTCTAACATTCCTACACTCAATTTGGATTAGATCTGATCCAATCAATTCGAATTTGAAAAATTCGAAATTTTCATCCTAAATTCGAGAACTTCGAATTGGCTTTGTTATGTATGTGTTTTCTTGAAATTGACTTGTGCCTTTTGCTCCTAGGACCTCCTATTTATAGGTTGCAAGCTCAATTTTACGTTTCGAACAGTTTCGAAAATGAATCAATTTTTGCCTCTTGATTTTTCACGAATTTAATTCAAAAATCCATGATTAAATTGTTTGGAACTGTTGAATTGATGATTGTTTTCATATTCCATGTCGATTCATCAATCAATTTTTGTAACTCCTCATTCATGTGCAATTGAATGCTTTATACATTGAATTTTGTAACTTTTGGGTTGTTTTTTGCATTAATCTTTCATATTCTATAACCACTTTGCAATTCCATCATCAATTTTGACAATCAATGTATTTTGTCAGTTAAAAACTGATGCAAAGTAAGGCAAAAGTCACATTTGAGGAAAATGAAAAGACAAAAATGATAAAAAGGCAAAAATTTGCCTTTGCTAGGGTTTGAACCTGTGTCCTTGAGCTTGAATGTGTGTTTGGGTCAATATGTTTAACCAACAGGCCATTTGGCCTGTGCCTTGATCACTTAGCCAATTTCATCAATACTTAATTAAGGCTTTTGGAAAATGAGTTTAATTAAATTTTAAGCCTTAATTAATTGGGCAAAAATTGGGTGTCTACACCAATCAATAAGTAATCCCACATACAACATAGAAACTAATGCAACAAACACAGATTATTACTTTCAAAATTAGCCAAGAAAACAATATAGCCTAGGGCCATTCGCACCTAACCCCAAACTTGGAGTATCTCAAGACTCGCTAAAAACAACTAGTATAGGAAAATAGATAATTATATACATATATGGTGCTAGGAATCTCCCACACATTTAGGTGTCGTACTCACACACTCCTAAATTACCGGAATCATCTCCAACTATAACTCCACTAAGGATAATGACACACAAGCAACAACAGGATGCCTCGTTAGTATCATATTTTATGTGGTCTTTACTAACCAAAGCCAAACACAAACAACACACAATCAATTATATACCGGATAGAATTAGGTCAATTTATTATTCTAACCCCACAAGCATAAAGAACAAGCATGGTAAAGTCATACCTAGATTCGTTTCCAAAACTTCAAGATCATTAAATCCTTTTCAAAAGTTTAGAATCCCTAATCACTAGACTCCTGATCAATAATATATACCAAAACAACATTTATTTTCATGTTCCTAATCAAACCCTAACCCTAAAAATCCATAATCTAAAGCATAAGATTTATAATATTAAATCTACACACCTGTCTTCCAAGATCACTAAACAACGAAACCCTAAAACGCAGATTTCTCCAAATTCCTCAAAAACCCTAAAATCCTCAATCAAAATAGCATAACTATCAGAAAAGATTCCATCTTTTAACATAACACAGATTGGAAGGATTCAACACTTACCCAAAACTTTAGATTTCACACTTCCTTGACTGTAGAACCAAGATCTCCAATTCGCAACCTAGGGTTTTGGTCTCCACTGAAATCGTCTCAAGCAACTTGATTCCTCAAAATCAATATGAAACAACCTTTAGAAAACCACATCTAATCATAAACTCAACCAAAAGAGTTTTGAGAGGGATTCTTACCTAGATCTTGCCTTAGGTTGAGCTATAAAGAGAAAACTAGGGACCTTAGGTAGTATATAAGTCTTAAGGAACCCTAGCATAAAGGATGGATTTTTATTTCATATGAAATATAGGCTGGTACCAAGCTGGCAGCTCAGGGGCAGCTTTGATTCGAAACAAGGAACAACATCGGCGGCCTTCATATGTAAGCCGGTAGCCTTTGGTCGGCTTTCAACCATACACTACCATCTTTCACAATTAAGTTCGCAAATCATCCGAAGCTCCAACGCTTATACAAAGGTGGCAGCCTTGTATTCAAAACTGGCAACTTAAATCCAGCCTAAATCCCTCCCTTCTTATTCTTCGTGAACAACATCCTCGGGTCCAAATCCGTCTGTTAAATGAGACAATTAACCTCTTAAACAATCTTATATTACAATATTATCGTTCATTATAGATTAATTATTTGTATATTACATCTCTCCCTCCTAAAAAATTTCTTCCTCAAAAGTTACCTGATTCGTTGAAAAGCTTGGGATACTTCGATCTCATTTCTCCTCTAGCTCTCAAGTTGTTTCCCGTTCTGATGGATTTATACACTGGATCTTGACATATTTGATCACCTTTCTTCTCAAGATCTTCTCCTTGGTGTCAATAATCTTTAACGGCTTTTCAATTGTTGTGAGATTTGGTCGCACTTTCAATGGCTCTAATGCACTAATTGATCTGGATCCGTTACATATTTCCTTAACATAGATACGTAGAACACGTTGTGCACTCCTTCCAAAGTAGGTGGTAAGGCTAACTGTAAGCCTAATCGCCTATCCTTTCCAAAATTTCATATGGTCCCACATATCTTGGATTCAACTTGCCTATCATACCAAATCTGATCACACCTTAGTCGGCAATATTTTAAGCAACACATGCTCTCCTACTTGGAATTACTGGTCTTCCCTGTTTATCCACATAACTCTTATGATGACTTTGGGATGTTTGCAATCTTTGTCGAGTCAATCTAACTTTGTCATCTGGATCCTGCACCAATTCTGGTCCCAAAATCTATCTTTCACCAACTTCATCCCAATGAATCGGTGATTGGCATTTCCTACTACACAAAGCTTCATAAGGTGGCATCCCAACTGATGCTTAATAACTGTTGTTATATGCAAACTCCACCAAAGGCAAATGCTCAACCTAATTATCTTTGAAATTCAGAACACATGCCCTCAACATGTCTTCTAGAATATGAATAGTCCTTTCAGATTGTTCACCAGTTTGGGGATGATAGGTTGTGCTGAAAACAACTTTGGTGCCCAAAGCTTAATGCAAACTTTTCCAAATTCTTCCAACAAATCTAGTGTCTCGATCTGATATTATGAAAACCGGTATTCCACGCAAACTTACAATCTCTTTAATATACAACTTTGCTAATTGATCTAATCGATACCCAGTTCTTATTAGTATGAAGTAGGCTACTTTGGTAAGTCTATCAATAATCACCCATACTGAATCAAATTTCTCTCTAGTTCTAAGCAGAGCAGTAACAAAGTCCATAGTGATGTGCTTCCACTTCCATTGAGGTGTTGGAAAAGACTTCACTTCACTTGTTGGTCTTATGCTCAATATTGATCAATTGGCAAGTGTGGCACTTAGATACATATTCCGTTATTTCCTTCTTCATGTTATTCCACCAATACAACTTCTTTAGATCTTGGTACATCTTGTTGTCTCTGGGATGGATTCAATAACTTGAAGAATGTGCCTCTTTTAACAATTCCTTCCTAAGATCCCTTGTTCTAGCATGCATAACCTTCCCTTGTACTGCATAACACCTTCTCCATCAATACCAAACTTAGGTGCTCTACCGACTTCCATCCTTCTCCTTATCTCCTCTATACTAGGATCATTCACTCGTCCTGTTTTGATTCTGTCTACAAGAGTAGGTTGAATGTGTAAATTTGCCAATCTTGCTCCTACTCGTCTGGTCACTATCTCTAACTTAAGCTTCCTCATGTCTTTTATCAGATATCTTTCAAAAGTGATCATGGTTGCAAGATTTTCCACTCCTTTCCTACTTAAGGCATCTGCTACAACATCTGCCTTCCTAGGATGATACTGGATATCTACATCATAATTTTTAATAAGCTCTAACCACCTCCTTTGTCTCATGTTCAACTCTCTTTGGGTAAAGATGTACTTCAAACTCTTGTGATCTGTGAATGTTTTGCATCTTTCTTCATACAAGTAATATCTCCAAAGCTTTAAGGCATGAACTACTGCTGCCAATTCCAAATCATGAGTAGGATAATTCCTTTCATAGGGCTTTAGCTATCTTGAAGTGTATGTATAACCCTACCTCCCTGCATCAAAACATAACCCAATCCTTGAATATAGGCATCACTGTAAATGGAATATGCTTCACCATTCACTGGTAAAGCTAAAACTGAGGCTCATACCAATTTATCCTTTAACTGTTGGACGTTATTCTCATAATATATGTCCCAAACATACTTCACTCCCTTCTGCGTCAGTCGGCTTAATAAACTTGCGATCTTCAAAAAATCTTCAAATAACCATCTGTAATATCCTTTCATTCCAGAAAAACTTCTAATCTCTGTCACGTTCTTTGGTGTTGACCATTCCACTACAGCTTTCACCTTCTCAGGATCCACTGAAATTCCATTTCTATCCACAACATGTCTTAAGAAAGATACGTTATCCAACCAAAACTCACACTTTATGAACTTGGCATACAACTTTTCCTCTCTCAGTCTAGTTAACACCAACCTTAAATGTTCTTCATGTTCTTCTCTGGACATAGAATACACCAACACATCATCAATGAACACCAATACAAACCGATCTAGGTAATCTTTGAAAACTCTGTTCATTAAATCCATGAAAACTGCTGGCGTATTTATAAGACCAAAAGGCATGACAATAAACTCATAGTGTCCATACCTGGTCTTAAAAGCCGTCTTCTGAATGTCCTTTGCCTTAATCCGTAACTAGTGGTATCTTGATCTCATATCAATATTTGAAAATACTTGTGTTCCTACCAGTTGATCAAACAAATCATCTATTCTTGGCAACGGGTACTTATTCTTGATCGTCACTTGGTTTAATTCTCTACAGTCAATACATAACCTCATGCTCCCATCCTTCTTCTTCATGAACAACACTAGAGCTCCTTAGGGTATATGTTTGGCCTAATGAACTTCTTCTTAAGCAATTCTTTCAATTGAACCTTTAACTCTGCCAGTTCCGTTGGATCCATACGATATGGTGCTTTAGACTTAGGTAAAGTACTTGGCACCAAATCAATACAAAACTCTACTTCTTTCTCTGATGGTAGTCCCGATAGATCCTTTGGAAATACATCGATATATTCCCTTACAATCGGTATCCTGGCAAGGTCTATCTCCGATCCATCTCCAATAGTCATAGTTGCCATTACTAACATCAACTTTCCCATAACTCATATGCGGGCAAAACTGGTGGTCTTTGTGCACCAACTTATGTATAAATTGGTCCCCATTCGATAAATCAAACCACAACCAAGTTGTGACAATAAATCTTTGCATGATATTTTGCCAACCAATCTACTCCAAAATGATGTCAAAATCCAACATATCTAAAACTACCTGATTTGCATATAAATGTCTACCCTATATCTCTATCTATATCAACATCCCTACATATCCTATTCAACAAAGTTCCACCCTAAAGGAGTATTTAGATAGACATCCAGACATATGCTCAACATCTATACCACATACAGCTACAAAATAATAAGATATACATGAAAAGCTTGCGCCCATGTCAAAAAGAACATATGCACTATGCAGAAATATGCGGAGTGTACCTGCAACTGTGTCTACACTAGAGGTATCTCTTTATTGAAAAGCATATACCTTGGTTGGTGCCCTTTGTCCTTGTCCACCGAAGCTCGGCCTATATGAACACCTGGAACTATTTGCTTCCTAACCTCCTTACATTCTATTGCCCTGTGTCCTCTTTGTCCACATTTAAAGCAAAACACTTGTGGAATCATAGCTTTCTTAGTACAAAACTTATGACTATGTCTAATCTTCCCGTAAGTGAAGCAAACATTCTCGGGCCACCTGCAATCTTTGACCTCATGGGGTCCCTGAACCTAAGGCATCTCCTATCAAAACTTTAACTTGTTGATCTAACTTGCTAGATAAGTGGTCTCTTTCCCTATCTTAGGTAGGAACACTAGCAGCTGGCCTTTTCCCCAAATAGATCTGTCCCTCTGTGGTTCACGACTCCTCACCCTATTCAATCATTACTTCACAATCTTGGCTTTACTGACCACAGCAGAATAGTTAGTCTTGTCCATCAAGTTCACTTAATACTGGATCTTAGGCTCCAACCCAGTGATGATCCTGCTAACTTTAGCCTCTTCACTCTCCTTCAAGGGGTCAGGTGAGAATCTTATCAATTGATGAAGTTCAACCTCATACTCCTCTATAGTCTTCTTTCCTTACAGTAGTGTTCAGTACTCCTGGAGAATCTTCTGCTTCATATTATCAGGGAAAAACTCCCTATAGAACACTTGTTGAAAGGCTTCCCAAGTGATAACTCCAAGTTGGTGCTCAACCACCATTTGTTTGCCTTCCCAATCAGCAAATAGGAGGCATAGACCACCTTCTTATGCTCTAGAATCTCTAAGGCAACAGAAGTCTTTTCAACCTCCTCCATCCTTAACTGAGCATCTAAAGGTCTCCCAAGTGTAGGCTCAAACTTGTAGACTAGATCCACAAACTTTTTCAAACTCAAGACATCAACATGCCTAACCCCATTGCCTCCATTGCCATTCAGCCTCTAGGTCTCCTATCTCCAAGCCTCAGCATTCGCTTGAATCACTTACATATCATTATTCATATTCTGCTCTTGCTGAGTAACTACTCCTAGAAGAGCATAACAGCCTTCATCAAGGGCAGCATCAACTAGTACCTGTTGTCCTATAGGTGGAACTGGTGGTGGTAGGGGTAAATCCTATGGCACTCGATTGAAGGGTGGCTGGTTCTCAGGTGATTGTTCATCACCCATCCTAGAGGAACCAGCATCTAAGGCTCTTATTTGTAGAGGCATTCTAATATAAATAAACACACTACATAAGATAAAAGATAAATCTTATTTAAAGATTATACTCTATACAAACAACTACTCGGTAAAACAAAACTAAGCTAGGTAAAAACACCTATAATTGCTATCCCACTAATCAATGCTCACCATCCTAAGGAGTTCATAACCTATATCTATCAAGATCAAAACCTATTACTCTAATACCAAATAAGCTGTAATGCCCTAATCTAAAGGTATTACAACTCGCCACGTGTTCTCACTTGAAAAGAACACGCTGAAGCTATAAGAACTCTAAACCACCATTGTTAAAAAACTTATATTTTCAAAATTTTTCAAAATAATGATACTTTTTAAAATAAACGAATGTCATCAAAGTAAAACCATCTTCCTACTATATAGCTGGCATAAACCAAGCCAACTTGCTACAACTAAACTCAAATAAAAAGTCTTTTCAAAGTCTCATAAATCAACAAAGGTTTCAAAAACAACTTTCATAGTTCATCTATTCTCAATCATCCAAGATAAACCTAAAGATCTGCCGGATAATCAGGTCCATTAACGTCTCCCCGTAGTCCACATATATATCGAATCCAGATAAATCATAAATTATCTAATCTTCACCTATTCCTAAAAAAGATAAAAGGCTAAGCAAAACCGCCAGTACGCCAAATCAAAAACACCTTCACATGAATAATGTATAAGCAATCACACATACAACTTAGAAACTAATGCAACAAACACAGATTATTACTTTCAAATTAGCCAAGAAAACAATATAGCCTAGGGCCATTCGCACCTAACCCAAACTTGGAGTATCTCAAGACTCCCTAAAAACAACCAGTATAGAAAAATAGATAATTATATACATATATGGTGCTAGAGAATCTCCCACACACTTAGGTGCCGTACTCACACCACTCCTAAACTACCGGAATCATCTCCAACTGCAACTCCACTAGGACAATGACACACAAGGATCAACAAGGTGCCGTCTTAGTATCATACTTTATGTGGTCTTTACTAACCAAAGCCAAACACAAACAACACACAATCAATTATATACCGGATAGAATTAGGTCAATTTATTATTCTAACCCTACAAGCACAAAGAATAAGCATGGTAAGGTCGTACCTAGATTCGTTTCAAAACTTCAAGATCACTAAATCCTTTTCAAAAGTTTAGAATCCCTAATCACTAGCTCCTGATCAATAATATATACCAAAACAACATTTATTTTCATGTTCGTAATCAAAACCTAACTTAAAAATCCATAATCTAAAGCATAAGATTTATAATATTAAATCTACACACCTGTCTTCCAAGATCACTAAAAAACGAAACCCTAAAATGCAGATTTCTCCAAATTCCTCAAAAACCCTAAAATCCTCAATCAAATAGCACAACTATCAGAAAAGATTCCATCTTTTAACATAACACAGATTGGAAGGATTCAACACTTACCCAAAACTTTAGATTTCATACTTCCTTGACTGTAGAACCAAGATCTCCAATTCACAACCTAGGGTTTTGGTCTCTACTGAAATCGTCTCAAGCAACTTGATTCCTCAAAATCAATATGAAACAACCTTTAGAAAACCACATCTAATCATAAACTCAACTAAAAGAGTTTTGAGAGGGATTCTTACCTAGATCTTGCCTTAGGTTGAGCTATAAAGAGAAAACTAGGGACCTTAGGTAGTATATAAGTCTTAGGGAACCTTAGCACAAAGGATGGATGTTTATTTCGTATGAAATATAGGCTGGTACCAAGCTGGCAGCTCAGGGGTAGCTTTGATTCAAAACAAGGAACAACATTGGCGGCCTTCATATGTAAGCCGGTAGCCTTTGGTCGGCTTTCACCCATATACTGCCATCTTTCACAATTTCATTCGCAAATCATCTGAAGCTCCAAAGCTTATACAAGATGGCAGCCTTGTATTCAAAGCTGGTAGCTTAAAGTCAGCCTAAATCCCCCCTTTCTTATTCTTTGCAAACACATCCTCGAGTCCAAATCCGTTTGTTAAATGACAAAATTAACCTCTTAAACAATCTTATATTACAATACTACCGTTCATTATAGATTAATTGTTTGTATATTACATCTTCCCTCCTAAAAAAACTTTCGTCCTCGAAAGTTACCTGATTTGTTGAATAGCTCAGTGTACTTTGATCTCATTTCTTCCTCCAGCTCCCAAGTTGCTTACCATTCTGACTTATTTGTCCACTGGATCTTGATATATTTGATCAGCTTTCTTCTCAAGATATTCTCCTTGGTGTCCATAATCTTTAATGGCTTTTCAATTGTTGTGAGATTCGGTCACACTTTCAACAGCTCTAATGCCTCTAATTGATCGGATCCCTCACATATTTCCTCAACATAGATACATGGAACACGTTATGTACTCCTTCCAAACTAGGTGATAAGGCTAACCTACAACCCGCTTTTTTAAGTAGGTTGATGGACTAGCCCGCGGGTCATGACCCTTATTGCCAGCTTAATAACTACATTGTTTGCAAGTTGATTGTAGCCCCTTTGGACCTTTGTGTTTTGTGTGTGAATAAAGTGTGTGAAGTCCTCAATTAAGAGAGGCATTTGTGTAGACCATGGAGACTAAAGGGTGGGCCAAACTCCATGTTAAAACATGGTGTTATCTTCTTAAACCTTATCTCTTTATGTAGTGTAACTAGTTTATTGTTGTTGTTCACTTGCTAACTTGCATAAATTAGACATTAAAGTTTAAAAAGAGTAAAATTAGTTGATAAATACAATTCCCACCCCTTTTATGTTTATCTTATAAGCATTACTTAGGTACACCATATATTTTGACTTAATTGTAGACAATGCAACTATAGCTTATAAAGTAGGTTTTTAATTTATATTACAATTTCCTAAGCTGAACATAAAATCATTACGTGATCTTCTTTTTTCTATCAAGATCACCATCATAATTTGAGTCAACATAGCTATAAAGTTTCCATTGCTTTTTTTTTTTTTTTTCCGAATTCCAAGAATGTATCAACTTAACTTTATTTCTAATAATTGAGATATTATTTCAATTCTTGTTAGTGTACTTTACCAGGGTTAATCATGTATTTGCTAACCACACTATTATATTATAAACTACACTTACGTAAGGAACATGTCCCATATCACCAATTGCTTCATTTGTTTAAGAAATTATGGCAAATAAAAGCTTGAAATGAATTGCTAATAAAGAATTCATATGCATAGGGTTTATCATTCCAAAATGCTCTAAGACATATCAACATAGTTTTTTCTTTTAGCCAAAATTAACTTCCTTACCTTCTTGTCTCTCTAATTCTCCATGTTGAGAATTTTATTTATTTTCCGATATATTTCATCTCAAATTTATCTTTCAACAGTGTCTTCAACTGGTTGACTTTAAAGATATTACTTACGGCATATTAAAATAAATAAATAAATAAATAACTTGTACGATAGTTTCTAAAATAAACACAATTGTAATCATACTCATTGAATAGTCATGGGTGGTGTGATACTATCAAATTGCTTATACCAATGCTGAGAAGACTGTTTTTAGCCATAAAGAGATTTCTTCAATAAGAAATTATTATCTTCTTTACCAATCAATTGTAAAACCCTCTTATTATCGGAGTGGTATTTTATCACAAGTGAGACAACATCATTAAATCTACAACAATAGTTGAATGTATCTCTTTAAAATTAAGCAAGTCTTATATTTAACTCCATCTACCTAATTCGCAACCAATAATCTTATTGTCTTACGATGTTATGACTAGTTATTAAGTGTCACCATTATATAAAGTCCCCATACATTGTCCTATCACAACCACTAGTTTTCACTAATTGGTATCGAAGACAGCTTCAAAAAAATGTGGAGATTTTGTCATCTTCGTTAATCTCATTTGCCACGAGTAAAGAGTAAGATACTAACTAAACATGATCATAGAACTTGGAAGTGGTAAGAATTCTCTTCGTCCCTCTCTTTTTTTCGTACTGCAAGAGACTTCTTGTAAAGTTTGCTCAATACCACATAATTAGATCTAATTGCAAGGTTCCTTAAGCAACATCTTGCTTGGTTACGTCCAATTTCACTCCCCTAAAATGTTCTCTACTAATTTTTCCTTAAAAGAATATGACTCGGATTGAGCATTGACTGATCAGCAAAAGTTGTGTTTCTATCAATTACAACTTTTGATGACTTGAGGTTTAATCTCTATAAATTATACCGTTGACCCTAAAAGAATACCCAAGCAAAATGATTGTCTTAACATATGGCTCCAATTTGTCATCATTGACATGCATTTACATTTGACAACAAAAAAAAAAAAAATTTTAATTGAAGTAATCAACATGGTTACCAAACCAAACTTCTCTAGAAACTTGCAACTAATTGATGCTAACGGACATCAATTTACCATGTATAAACCATAGATGTAATGTCACCTAAGAGCTTTATTGAACTAGCATTCGAGAGTAAGGATCATGCTTTTTGAATGAGACTCTTCTTCATATATATTACAACTTTGCATGTTTGGTCATTGAATTGAATATTTTGTTAAAGTTTAAATATAATTCACCACATTAGTTTGTATTTCAAAATGATCTCAAATTTCATACCCGAACTTTATACAAAAACTCAATTTGGTACCAAAATTTTTGAGTAATCAACTTAATATCCAATCAAACTTTTTGGTGATATTTTTTACTACCTCTCTAACACCATTTTCTTTGTTTGATGAGATAGAAAAAATAGTCTATTGTTTAATTTTTATAATCTCCCCTCCTCTTTTATGTTAGACCGCAAAACAAACAACTTAAGGTGAGGTAATAAAAATATTTACGAAAAGTTTTATTGATATTAAATTGGCAACTTTTTAAAGTTGAGACTCCAAATTGAATTTCCATAAAAATTTCTTTTACCAAATTTAGCATTTATCCAATGTTTTACATTAATATCTTAAATAATTATTCTAGAATACACTCTGGCATGTCTTTCTAGGAATAGAGTTACAGGATTCAAATTTTTATCTTTTCTCTACCAACATATTTTTTTTTTAATTAAGAAAAGAAAATCTCAATGTAGGTCTCATTAAATTATATGAAAGATAAAAAAAGAAAATTCTGTAGTTCTGTCAATAATTTTGATAGACAGTCAATTATTTAACAGCTAAGATCATACACAACCATGATCATACTACTAAAATAGTGAATATTTCAATTATTATATTTATTTTAATAATTAAACAATTAATTGGATAATACTGTCAATAAGACCATAGAAGCTCCGCCAAGTAAATATAACATCATATTACTTTATGATGGTTTACACATTTCATTAAGAAAGAAACAAAGGAAATGGTTGACTAGTATTCGGACATGTGTTACGAATATAATTTTAGCATTTGTGGAATGAAGCACGCGAAAATAAAAGGCGAGTCCGCATGGAATGCGTGTTGCCAAGTATTGATATGTTGAGAAAATTCAACGAAACTACAATGATGTCGATGTCGTCCCCTCAAGTTCCTAGAAATAAACGAGCCCTTGATATTATATTTTCATTGACCACACTATCTATATATACACATATATATCGACATTCTTTTTAATGCACAAAATTCAGCAATAATATCACCAATCATACTTTCACAAAGATTTCATCTCTCTCTCTCTCTCTACTTAAAAATTTCAATCATGGGCTTGTTTTCATCCTTGTACAGTGGTTGCTTCATTGGCCAGTCCAATAAAGTCAGATGTGAAGAGGAAAAAGTAACGTCAAATAAGTCAGTTGATGCAGGAAAATCTAAGAATAACCCTATCAAGAGCAAGTCTCCTCCTATTCCCGTAGCTTATTTTCCAATAGGATCGAGACCTTCTCTTCTTTGATCTCATGGCCCATTCCAAATAAAGATAAATATGCATCCAAAAGTTATTTGTTATTCTTCATGAAGCGGACTCGTGGTATTTTCATATTACCTCAAGACTTGGAGAACCCCTGGAATAAAGTCATTTATTCCACGTTGAATAGTTATCAAAAGGAGATTCTTGTAAATTCATAGTCATTGTGTTATCAGGATTATTTTAAACGTTCCCAGTGTAATTTACTTGTTAGATTCTAGAATAGGTAAACGTTAGTAGGTGTATTATGAGTACTTGCTAAGAATTAAAATGGACTTTATTTTGTTTTAATATATGGATGTGAAACATATATATATATATATATATATATATATTAAAGACTTATTAAATCTACCGAAAATGATGAGGTGAAGATAGTGGCAAACATATACCTAAAGAAATGTGACAGAAACCTATTTATTACTGTTGAGTGATATAAAAACCCTATCTTGAAAGAAATGAACTAACTAGAAGAAACCACCATATTTGATGGTGAGCTAGGCTGGTTTTTGGCCAAATTCCTTCGTTTAGAGTCTCAAATGGCCATTCTTAGTATTTTTGACAGGTTTTTTTTTTTCTTATTACTTTTTATAAAAGTATTGATTTTGCACGCCGTCTGTGGTGTTAGTTTTGTACATTTATGTACTTCATTTTAAGACCTTTTTATTTTTTAAAAATTTCAGTTCTATTTTTTGTTGCCTTTAAGCCAGCCTATATATTGTATGCCCTATGACAAATGGACAGACAGTTATCATATTTTTTCAGTAAAATTTCAAAACCATGATTACCTTTTTCCCAAATTTCAAATTCATATTAGAATTTCAATTTTTTTTGTCATTAGCTTAGATATTCCTAGAATCAATAGGCCTTTGAAGATCTCAAGTCGGTATTTATGCACGAATTGATGATTTGAGATGAACCCTAATTTACTATTGCATCATATTGGTATCAGAGCCGCATCTGCTCTTGGTAACAATGGCATCCCGTAGATAAGCTAATCAACATCATGCTGCACTGGATGAGATCTACAATCGCGATGATCTAGATCGAAGGATTAGGCATATGATTGATAAACAGTTGGATGCGGCGTTAGAACATTGTTTGGATGTGGTAGTTAATCGCTTGACAGAGAGGATGGTTTGTTGATGGGGAACCAAAGGAATGAAAACCTTAATCCAACACTAGATGTGGATGAGGCAGAAGATGAATTCTCTTATGTTGAGGAGGACGAGCAACATGTTGAATTGCCACATAGGTGAGGTAGGCCTCATATAGAGGAAGACCAGAGGCATTAGGAGATGGGTATGAGAATGGAGATACAAGATTCCATGGAAACCTCTAGCCAGAGGAATTCTTAGACTGGTTGGCTACAGTAGAGGAGATCCTGGAGTCTAAAGGGATCCCTGAAGAAAAAAAAAAAGTGCAATTGGTAGCAACAAGGTTGTGTGGTGAGGCCATAGCGTGGTGACAGCAAACAAAGTTGACAAGGACTAGGCTAGAAAAGTCAAAAATCACATCTTAGGAGAAGATGAAGAAGCACCTATGAGCAGCATTTTTGCGCTACAACTTTCAATGTATCATGTATCAAAGGCTACAAAATCTGAAACAGGAAAGCAGGTCATTTGATGATTATACCTCTGTATTTTACGAGTTGACAACTAGAAATAAAATTCATGAAATAGATGATCAATTGTTTGCGAGATACATTGGGGTTTAAGAATGTAGATTCAAGATATGGTTAATTTATTTGACCCTATTAGTGTATCAGTAGAACTCCAAAGGCGGTTATTGTTAAGAAATAGCAAAAGGATTCTCGGAGTAGTGTGTATGGTGGTCATGTGACGGTAGTGGTGGTAATGGTAGTGGAGTAAATCGTATAAAGGGTAGAACTACTATTAGCAGCACTGCTAAGCGATTCAATAGTCCTAATACTAATGGACCGAGCAGTAGTGGGTTGAAGTGCTTCAAATGTAGTGAAACTGGTCACTGACAGTCTGAATGTAGGAAGGCTAAGAAGAAGGCACTTTTCGTTGAAAATGAGAAGGATAAGGATGATGAAGTTATGTTTGAAGCTATGGATGATGGAGAATCTATCTTAGACACTAAGTATAATAAGGAGGAACTTGTGACGGGAGATGGTAGGGAGAATCTGATAGTTAGGAGATCCTGTATGACTTCTAGGGCAGTTGAGGAAGAGTAGCTCAAAAACAATATCTTTCGGTCCACTTGTACCATTTTAGGTAAGTTATGTCAATTCATGATTGGCTCTAGTAGCTACGAAAACATCATGTCTATAGAAGCTGTGCAGAAATTGGGCATTCAACTAGAGCAGCACCCGAAGCCTTACAAGCTGGCTTGGTTGAATAAGGGTAGTGAGGTAACAGTTTCTATCACTCCTCGGAGAATACCCTATACGTGGCAGTCCACCACATATAATATTAAATCTAATGAATGACAACTTTAGTTACATAAGAGATTCGATATCACGCGAAAGATGTGCTTCCAAGACAGTAGGAGACTCCAAAGGGGTATCATGTTTAAACAGATAATAAAAGTATGCAAGAGTTTGTAAATATAACATGTAATATTCACTAAGTTCAAATTGTTACAACTCTTAGGGACATTCCCTTGTACTTAAAGTCTTACTAATCTGAGCCAACAAAATAACATATATGTTTGTAACAAAAGTCTACTATAGATATTTTTCTTAGAAGTCTACACTAAAAACTAAAATATGCAAACTTCTTCCAAAAGCTCCCAGTAGCTTTGGCATACATGGAAAATAGGGCTTCTTGGTGTCAACCATAAGTAATTAAACTGAGACAAAAAGCTATAAGGGTATAAGCAAAACTAGCTTAGTGAGATAATTCCCTTCTACAAAATATTTCCATAAAACATACAAGTAATTAAGTAAGCATATGAATATGCAACAATCATATAAGCAAACAAATACACACAATTAACCGGAAACCATGTATAGCACGGATTTTCGCCCTCCAAGTCGGGGATTAGGTGGTTACTGGCCCATAAAACCATCATATTTTGCTGACTTTCCGGCTCCTACTTACCAATACAGACTTCTCGGCTACTACTGGCCACTACTACACTCTTGTTTCCCCACACAAAGAATAATAGCGAAATATGTAATGTGACTCACACCATGTCATGCATAAATCATATTTAAATATTGATTTTCCCAAATATTGTTAATTTCAAGTTAAAGGTGACCAAACAATATTCACCATACAATTACAAGGGATCATATAAATTATTCATTAATTCTCCTTTTATATGCTTATCTTTTATTTAATAAACACCACATACCACACACATTAAATTCACTCAATATTTCTTTTTTTTATCTTTCTTTAATTTCTAGTGCTACTACTTACAAGCACATATAAGGAAATGAAAATAGTAAGGAAATAATTCACTCCATGGCGACTACTCCTAATCAAAGTAGTCCTCTAAAAAAGCGATATCGGGTCCTTCTTCACCTAAAAAAGAACAAATACCAAAAATAAACTTTCACAGAATTTCTACTTAAATTTCCTAAATATATCTTCTATTTGTAGTAAAAATCAGATTTGCAGAAATTTCAACTTAAAATGACCATAACTTGCTCATTTTAACTTGAAATTTCACATAATATAAGAAAGGTAACAGTTTCTATCACGTCTCGAAGAATACCCTATACGTGGCAGTCCGCCACATATAATATTAAACCTAGTGAATGTCAAAATTTATAATGAATTGTTTGAATTTTTTAAGAGAGTTTATTAAAAAAAATTAAATCTTTGAGGAAAAATCTCTCCTAAGTGATAAAATTTATTTAGGGAGTCTAACCTTATTTTAAAGAAAGAATCTCTTTTTAAGACAATAACAACATGGTCATGCATAAATATGATGATATAGCTATATGAAGGATGAGAATAATTTATGTAGAGAAAGATAGAAATATAAGAAGAAAATAAGCACATATATAAGGTCAAGTATTGGGAGTCTTAGCCTCATCAAGGCTTTCCGGAACTAAGAATAGACTAGCTAAAAAAAAAAAACAAAAAAGAAAGAAAAGAAAAAGCATGATAATAAGAGCAATAATAATAAGAGCATAATAATAATAATAATAAAAGCATAATAGGAAAAGCATAATGAGTGTAATAACAATCGAATTTATGTATGAATAAGAATAAAGCATGAACATATTGTTATTTTCTTTACTCTCATGGGTTTAGAAAACACACTCTATGTTCATGCTAAGTTATATGAACATAAGAACAATCTAATAACAATATCATAGCATAAAATTTATGTATGAATAAGAACAAAGCATAAACATATTGTTGATTTCTTAACCTTCATGGGTTTAGAAAACGCACACTATATGCATGCTAAGTTACATGAATATAAAGAAAGCTTCAAATTTTTACCTATTGGTTTTGGAAGGAAAAAAAAAAAAGAAAGTTGGAGAGAAAGTTGTAAAAAGAAATTTGTGGAGAGGATTTTGAAGAGATTTTGTGAGAATTTTGGTAGTGAATAAAAGGTATGAAAGAAGTGAATGGAAATGTGGTATTTATAGGGAAAAGTAGACGGCAATTTACAATAATTAAAATAAATTAAAAATAAAAAAATAGAGAGGGATAGGGGGTGGTCGGCGCTACTTCATAGAGGGAGGGGGAAAGAAAATTATTTTTTTATTTTCTATAAATGAAAAGTAAGATATGAAATATGCGAAGTTGTATTGGAAGTGAAAATTGTAAGAAAATAAGTGTATAGGTTATAAGAGTAGATACTAAGGAAAAGTAGAAATAGATGAATAGTAGTAAAGAGTAATGAATAGTAAACAAGATAGTTAAATTAACGATAGTAAAAAAAAATACGCATAAAAAGGCTATATATGATGTTTTCAGTTATCGAAAAATTCTAAAACTGTTATTTTATGAATCCTTATATTATTATGATTTAACCGTGTTATCGGAATATTTTTACTGTTTTACGTGTCTGGACTTCTAATTCTGCAAATTAATCTTGTTTGAGTCCAAAACAAACTTAATTTTGGCGAATGATCTTTTTATGTTCTACTATATAATTACGAACTATGATCTATTATTATCTCAAATTTATTGTTCTAGGGTTAAGAGGGCGACATTGCAGGATATAAATCTTTTATAAAACATTATTTTAATTTGCATGGTTATTAGGGTTTTTATTTGGTTTATAGCATTTTAAAATTAATAAAACTATAGAATAATCTAAAGGCTTACAGTTTCCAAACGTGCTCTTATTTCTTTCTCCATTGGTTCTAGATACAAGGATGTTGTATGGCGTGGTGTGGTGATAATGGATGCATGTCACCAACTGTTGGGAAGATCTTAGCAGTTCGATAAGGTTGTAATACATGATGAGAGGGCTAATACATATAGTTTGGTATACAGAGGGATGAAGATTGTGATGGTATTGAACAAGGATTCTACTGAGTTGAAGCCTACTAAACAGAGTCATGGTAGTAGCTCTGACATGTTGTCCTTAGCTAGATTTGAGGAGGAGATACAGGAGTCTAATATTATTTTTGCTTTAGTTGGTAAGGAAGTTGAAGGAGAAGTAAGACTACCTGAAGTAGCAATTCCAATAGTAGACGAGTTCCGGGATGTGTTTTCCAAGGATTTACCAGATGGATTACCACCTCTATGTGATATTCAACATCAAATAGATCTTAAGCGTAAAGCAGCCCTCCCAAACCGACCATATTATCGAGTGAGGCCTGTAGAACATGAGGAGTTGAGGAGGCAGGTTGAGGAATTGCTAGCTAAGGGCTTTATTAGGGAGAGCCTGAGCCTATGTGCAGTCCCGACCCTTTTAACACCTAAGAAGGATGGTTCTTGCGATGTGTGTGGACAATCATGCGTTAATAAAATCACTGTCAAGTATCATTTTCCTATTCCTTACTTATACGATTTGCTTGACCACCTTAGTGGTACAAAGGTGTTCGACAAACTGGATTTGAAGAGTAGGTATCACCATATTAAATTCGAGTTGATGATGAGTGGAAGATGGCTTTTAAGAAATAAGGGGGTTTGTATGAGTGACTAGTTATGCCACTCGGGTTGTTTAATGCACCCAGTACATTCATGAGAGTGATTAATCAGGTTCTAAGACCATTTATTAGCAAATTTGTTGTCATGTATTTTGATGATATACTGATCTGTAGTGCTAACTCGAAGCAACACCTCATTCACTTGTAGCATATTCTTAGTGTACTGTGAAGGGAAAAGCTTTATGCAGCCATAAAGAAGTGTGTATTTTCACTTTGAATTTACCTTTCTTTGCTATGTGATTTCTGCTTATGGTTTAGAGGTTGATAAGTCCAAAGTGGAAGCAATTAAGTAGTGGCCTAGACCTACTACTTTGACTAAGGTTCGAAGCTTCCACAACCTCGCATCATTTTATCGATTTATACCCCACTTCAACAGTATCATGGCTCATATCACAGATTATATGAAAGGCTGGAAGTTTTTGTAGACAAACGAAGCAGAAAAACATCTAAAATTATCAAAGTGCAACTTACTATGGCCCCAATTTTGGTGCTACTTGATTTTTACCAACCTTTCAAGCTACATGCAAATGCCTCTGAAGTAGGGATTGGAGCTATCTTGAGTTAAAACAATAAGCCAATTGCCTTTTTTAGTGAGAAATTAACAGGAGCAAAGTTGAGGTACAGTACTTTTTTAAATTTTATGTCGTAGTGCAAGCTATAAACACTGGTGTCATTACTTATTTCACAAAGAATTCATCTTATACACTAATCACGAAGCTCTGAAGCACTACACAATCAGGATAACGAGTTAGCCCGACATGCATCATGGGTGTCTTATTTGGAGCATTTCACTTTTGTGGTGAAACATAAGAGTGGTATTACAACCAAGTTGTTGATGCACTAAGTCGTCGTACAAGTCTACTGGGTAGAATAAATATTGAGGTACCTAGTTTTAGCATTTTCCTTGAATTACTTGAAGATGATCCTTTCTTTTTTTGTTATATTAGCAAGAGTTAGGGCTAGTGAGAGAATAGAGTATTTGCTACAATATGGGTTTCTCTTCAAGGGCAATCAACTATGTATCCCAGACTATAGTTTAAGGACCCAAATATTTAAAGAGCCACATAGTGAGGGTCACGTGGGAAGAGATAAAACTTTGCATTTAGTACAGACATCTTATTTCTAGCCGACCATACGCAAGGAAGTAGAGCGATATGTGAAGAGGTTTAAAGTCTGCCAAGTGTCCATGGGAACAACTATCAATGCAATGTTATATATGTCATTGCCCATTCCTTCACAGCTGTAGGTGGAAGTGAACATGGACTTTGTTTTAGGCTTGTCTCATACTCAGTAAGGTAATGACTCTATATTTGTGGTAGTAGATAGATTTTCCAAGATGGTGCACTTCCTTGCAAGAAGACCATAGATGTTGTTCGTGTTGCATATCGAGAGGTATATTGATTACATGGCTTGCCTACTACTATTTTTTCTGATAGAGATACTCGGTTTCTTAACCACTTCTGGCGAAGTCTATGGAAGATGGTTAATACGCAGTAGAATTTCAATAATGCCTATCATCCTTAAACATAATGGCAGGCTGAGGTGATGAATAGATCCTTGGGAAACCTGTTGAGGAGCCTAGTGAATGAACATGTGAAGAGCTGGGATCACAAATGGAGCCAAGCTGAGTTTGCATCCAACCATGCTATCAACTAAAGTACTGGGTTCAGCCCATTATAGGTAATCTATTATATTACTCCCTAGAGTCCACTTGATTTATTATCTATACCAGATAGAACTAGAATTCGTGAAGAGGCAGCAGACTTTGTACACAACCTACACGAGGTTCATAAAATAGTTTATGAAAACTTAAGAAAACCTGGTAGTAAAAACAATGAGGTTGTTGATAGGAAGAGACAACATATGAAGTTTGATTTTGGAGACTATGTGTGGGCCATCTAGACTAAAGATCAGTTTTCTACCAGTGACTATAACAAGCTCTCTGCTAGAAAGATAGAACCAGTAGAGATCTTAGAGAAGATCAATCGAAATGCTTACAGATTAAAGCTACCCAGCCATATTCGAACAGCAGACATGTTTAATGTGAAGCATCTCATCTCATATATTGGAGATAACTCAAATAAAGATAATTCAAGGGTGAATTGTATTCACCCAAAGGAGGATGATGAGGTGGAGATAGTGCGAACGAATACCTAGAGAAGTGGGACAAAAACTAGTCTATTATTGTTGGGTGCTCTGAAAATCCTATCTTAAATTAAACGAGCTAACTCAAATAAATCACCACCTTTGGTGGTGTGCTAAGCCGATTTTTGGCTAAATTCATTTGTTCAGGACCTCAAACAGCCATTTTAGTATTTTTGGCAGGTTTTATTTTTCTTATAACTTTTTATAGAAGTATCGATTTTGCATGCCATCTGTGGCATTAGTTTTTCCGTTTCATGTTCTTCATTTTTAAGACCTTTTTATGTTTTCACAATTTCAGTTCTATTTTTTATAACTTTTAAGCTAGTCTACATATTGTATGTCCTAAGGCAAATGGACAGATACTTATCATATTTTTTTAATAAAATTTCAAAGCCGTCATTGTTCTTTTCTAAAATTTCAAATTCATCATAGAATTTCAATTTTTGATGCCATTAGCCTAGGTATTTCTAAAATCAATAAGCTTTTGAAGATCTCAAACCGATATTCGTGCATAAATCAATGATTTGCGATAAGATAAACCCTAATTTACCACTGTGTTAGAACATGCGTCAATATATATATATATATTATATTGGATGTCATTTGTGTCATTATTACCTATATTTTCATTCTTGTTGTTTTACCTATTCAAAAAGTTCCGCTCAAAATTTAATTCGAATTCTCAGTAAATTGATGAAAATTGAAAACCATACTGAAAATTAATGATAGATAAGCGAGTGACTTGGTTGAATATAATTTGCTTCAGTGACGTGTGAATGCCGAAGGACGAGACCTGTTGACAATAAAATTAACCAATTTGGATTTAATTCTATTTAATAGTTTTGGATTTTAGTTCAGGTTGTGGAATCTCGTTAGATATAAGCAAGAAATCACTAATTTCTCTGGCCATTAAGAAATCATTATAATAGATTTTAAGGCTTAATGCATCTAGCAAGCTCAATATACCCATAATCAATGTTATAAAATTGGTGATTTTAAAGGAAGTGTTAAATTAATAATTTTAGATAAGTAATGTGAGATTTATGATGATACAATTTCATTTTAAATGAATAAGTTATTTGTTATTGTTGATTAGGAAAATATAGTTGCTTACTTCGATTTATATATAAAACGAGTCTAAGACTTTAGGCATATAACTATTAATAGTATTTTTTTTTATTCTAGTTAAATTTCCTCAAGAAGCTTTTATTTTTCCATTATTAATGTTTATAGAAGAAGTTTACACAAATCTAGTAGAAACTTTTAACAAGAAATAAGAATAAATAAATTCTAATTCTTAAGACATCTGTGTATCTGCTATGTTAGTGTTGCCGAAGATGGATTTGCAGACTATCACGTTTTATGGTAGGATCTGAGTAATTTGAACCTTATGACCAAACTTATGCTATTGTGGTTCACTTAATTTTATAACTATAAAGCCTCGATAATATGGTATCACCGGCCTGGTCATACACGTGCCGAAACACACATTCACAAAGCCACTAATATATTGTACCCCACTAAATTATATATGAGATTGAATTCTCATACCATCTTAATTCTTAATTATCATTACATAATTCATCATTATGAGCTTTAACATTACTAATCCAAAATTCTACATAGTTTCATAAATCTAAGAACTCTCAACATAAACTAATTGGAAACATTACATGTTCTCCTAAATAACCAATGAATCGTCCCACTGTACAACTATTATAAGTCTCACCACCAATCGAAAGATCATAATCCATATTACAACAATATTCTCAATTGTTATCCACTTGGCTTCAAACAATAAGAAATGGGTGAGAAATACCTATTATGGACCATTGTATGCATACACATACAATGACACGCCACTTGGGGCTTATAATAACTAATGCAATAAACAATCAAACAATACAACATAAAATTAAATTACTTTCAATTGTCATAATAAAAAACATAAATTGATAAACATACTCATAAACAAGAATCAATTGGGACCAAACCCCAATAAATAACTTTTTAAAAAAATTGAACTCGCTTGCACCGAATTGAAAATTTTTACCACAAACAACATGTCTAAAGTAGCCAAAACCTCTTGATTAAGCCACAATTTTGCCACAAACAACATATCCAAAAATCCCAATATCATAACCAAAACCTCTTGACTAAGACATAATTTTGCCACAAACAACATATCAAAAAATCCCAATATCTTCTAACTATACTACACTTGATGAATCAAATGATTGATTATTCTTGTTTATGCCACACCGATCGAAGACCTCAAGATCTACTACCTATGCCACAATTAGTGGAACAAAAGTTTTCAAGTGATACGGATCAATTTTCCAAAACAAGAAGAATTGCTTTATTTCATTATTTTATAGGGATTTTATAGTATTTTGCATTATTATGTTAATTAGTTATTTATGTTATTAATTTTTTTATAAGGCATTAGAATTATTCTATAATGTCTATCTGTCATTATCGGCAATCATGTGCTTCATTATATGACAAGGGTTTCAGTATATAAGCTTTACAACATGACAATATTCATTATATAGAGAGAAAGAAAGTGGGATTTATAAAATAAAAAACTCAAAGTTCTTTATTATCCTTTTTTTTTTTCAATCCTTTAGAAGAATTGTGACAAACACTTCTTAAGTTAATTAATAATGTGTCGATTAATTCAAATCTTGTTTAAATTCATATCAATTAGATCTAAACAAAACAATTAGTTTGATTTGATTTCAATGCATCATGTCCAAAATTGAATCATACCTCTCCTTTTCTTCTTTTTTCATAGTTTAAAGCCTACATGCATAAAACCATTAGTTATCAAAAAAAAATTTTCTAAAAAAATACATATAGATCTCTTATTGAAATCTATTTGTATCATGGTATCAAAGCACAATTATGATGGGGAGTTTAGGGTTTCTTGTTTCTTTTACATTTCTTTAGTATTCTTGAATTTAAATATATATATATATATATATAGAGAGAGAGAGAGAGAGATTGAGGGAAGTTTATTATTTAGATTTTCTTATGAGAGATATGAGAAAATAGAGTATATATAAGTCTTATTTAGCATAGTCACTTGCTAAATTTAATGAAGGTATTAAAAATATCTTGGCAGAGTAATGTGTTATGATGTAATGGCAAAATGAGTATTTAAAAAATTATTGCAAAATCGATTGGTGGAAAGTATATAACTAAAAGTGCAAGTAATTGGGATTTAAAGTGTGTCAAGTGTTGGGCTCAAGTTGTCTTCTAGCTATGCTTCTTCAAGAGATTACTCCAAGGACCTTTCACTACCGATCTAGCCTATTGTTAGGGGGGTTTTACCCTTTGCTCTTCACAATCTTTAGTTTTTTAATGCAATTAAACTTCAAACTCGGTTTATCATAAATTCTCCCTTAAACATTACTTATCAACTCAAGTTCATTACATGTTTCTATATTAGATTATTCTCCTAATTCTTTCTAGTTTCTAATCTTATATGTTAATATTTTCATTAATTTCAATTATGTATTATTTATCATTTCAAAACTATTGAGTATCTTATCATTTTTAACTACCAATTAGTTTTTTTACTCAATATTTAAGTTTATACCAAATCGTAGCAAAATTCATATTTGTCCAATTACAAATACAAGTATATCTTTAACAATCAACATAATCAATTATCGAATTCCTTGCCTTAATTCAACAACTTGGTTCACCATCTAGATCTCCCATACATATATGTATGAAATATATCTATGATACCATCAAAAATTTTATTATATCACAAAATTACCTTCAATAATCTCTTAATCTCCTTATTCAGACTCTTTAAGTTTCTATCAAGAACTACCTTTGCATAGGTACTGAATACAAAATTTAATATTATGTACCTTACAAGAAAGAGTACGGATAGTGGTGGTTTGTACCCTACTCACTATGTATCCACTCACCCTAATTAATAAACATGTTCAACTATAACTCTTATTAAAACGATTCATCCATCAATAAAGCAATATTGATGTTAATAAATTACAATAACTATTGTAATTATTGAATAGTTTTAAATCAAAATCCTCCACTCCAAATAGACAAGAGGAGTGGCTCTCTTTATTTCCTTTTTCCGAAAACAATCCCTTAAAAAAAAATAAAAGTCTAGGGGGCACCCATCCTTATTGGCTAAGCCCAATCCAATCATCTTCTTCCCTTTTCATTTTTCTCATTTTACTTTTAAGAATCTAATAAAGACCTTTTATCCACCTTTGTATCTATAATAGGGCTTTAAAAATATAAATATAAATATTATTTATTTATTTGGGCTTGACTCGTGGGTTAGGTGACAGGGCCTAACGAGTCCAACTCAATTATATTAGGATGGTTTGAGGATATTTGGCTTGGTGGGCTTAGGACAGAGATCGTTGGCCTAGTCCGCCGCATCCAACCTTTCTCAGGTAGGCTCATACACATAGGAGATGACTATTGGCATTGGCCCATGAGGAGCTCATTCAGGATAAATATGAATTGTGCTTACTCCATCTCATCTGTTAATCACTAAGGTGATCTGACGGTCATCATCCGCGCCAAGTGCCTATAAATACTCAAATCATTCCTCCTCATATGCAACTCTTGGAGAGAGAAGACAAACAACAGTCTGTAAAGGAGGTTCTATTCAGAAAGATCAAACAAGGCAATTTAAGTGATTTCTACTCCAACTGCTCAAGCATTGTAAGGTTGACATGCGAGGTCTACTCAAGCTCCATTATCTATCACTCGTGCATTTGAGACACTAAGACTGTCTGTTCCTACTCCCTTGTCATTCTCTCCAAACCATCCCGTTATCAAGTGTCATTTCTTCAGCAGCATTTTCAAGTCATGTGCCAGGCATGAGATCTACGTAACACGTGCGTGACCACTACCAATAAGGACCCCTTGCATCTACAGTATCATTTTCTTTTCCATCTTTAGAGTTACGGTATTTTAAGATTATTAGCTTCTTCTTTTTTCCCCTTCTTAGGTTTTGATACTTTTGATATCGGCAAGGGCATTGGAAGAATCAAGATTTTGGTGCAGCATCATTTCAAGCGAAGAGAATTCTTAAGTAGAACAAGGTCATCATTGCTCTCTAAAGCTTCGGTTTATGTCTCTTTTAATTTTTGTTATTTAATTTCCTACCATATGTGGGTATTTGCTCATATTCAAGTACTAGAACTTCAACTTCATAAGAAAATCTTTATGATCGATGGGTTGTCGATACCTTTTTTTTTTTTTTCATAAGAAACCATGGTCTTATTAGCTAGGATTTATAAACCCATGCTATTTTTTTATGCTAATGTTTTATGTTGTTTAATATTTATTTTATTCTATCAACGGACAAGGTCTGTTGTTTGGGGAAAATAAAATGTTTTAAACAAATCTAGGAATCTTCCTATATTCTCACCAGCTGGAAATATCTATATGACGACTAATATACTTTGGCCTGTGCTTTAACACGGAAAGTTACAGTTCCAAGCGAAGATCCCATATACGTTGGGACCAAGAAAGCTCTCTCTCCGTGCCAGTAAAGAAAGGATGCTTAGTCAAAAAAATAAGATCGTAGGGACCCAGAACCAGCGTTTAATCAAGCTTCAAAGAACATGATAACATTTCCATGGACACTTTCTTCTTCTTTTCTTTTGTCGTTTTCTTTGGGAAAGTTGATGTATATCAACTAATCACAAGCACCGGTTATGTTGCCTTCAGGGAGTATTCAGTCCCCTAACTGATTTTTCGTCCCAAAAGAGCGTGTCCAGGCCGCCAAATATGACCAGAAGGGATGACATACGTGTGTTAGTTGAAGTGTTACCAAACTACAACGTGGCGCTTCAACAAGTTGTGGTCCAACCAAATACTTATTTATATATAAATATATACGTATAATATTTGACAATTATAAATTTATAATGCTTTTATAATAATAGCAACACCCAAGGCGTGGAAAAAGCTTTTCAACGGTTTTTAGATTTAAATAACGAGAGAAAACCAATAGTATTCTAATACGTTTTTGTACAGATGGTAGTTATTAAAATTGTCCACAATCTCATTCATATATAAATAAATAGTTAATAATTATATATCATTTATATATTTATGTGTTGTGTATTATCTATTAAATATTTTTTCGAATATTAATAAGCTATTAATAATAGTGATGATTGGCAACACCATGAGAGAACTGCTAATAAAAGATTGGGAAAAATGATTTTCACCATTTTTAATTAATAGCTTCTACTATATTTGATTAATTACATTGGCTATAATATCTATTCCCACAATTAGTTGCTACAAAAAATCGCCAGTTACTAGGGGTGGTTAAAAAAACTAATAAAATCGAAAAACTAATTCGAAATTAGAAAATCAATTCTAAAAGTATGGTTAACTAGTCCATCAATCTTAATTTAGATTCATGTTTTTTTTTTATTTTAGCTTATCATCATGAGAAACCAACTATTAACGACTAACCATTAAAAAATCAAAAATTCAAAATTATTAACCAAAATAAATGGTTAATCGTTAATAATGGACTGGTTAAGTTTAAGATTTTAAAAAATTGATTATTTTGATTCATTTCAAAAAATAGGGTCATAGATTAGTTGTTAACCGAACCATACCCTCCCCTATCAATTACCATCCCTGGATTAATAAAATATTATTATTATTCTTTTTGGCCAAATATACAATTTTATTTGATAATAAAAGATTTATTACAATAAACACTATAAAACAATCTAAGGATTATTTTCTCTAAAAGACACACATCTTGATTATTATATATGGACTAATTGGAAATATGGTTAACAATAACTTTTGGCTATGTTAAATGGTTAAAAATTGAAAAACAAAAATATTAACATAGATAAATGGTTAACCGTGAAGGTGATTAACCGTTAATAATGTACCAGTTTAGGTTTAAGATTTTAAAAAAACAATTATTTTGGTTCATTTCAACAAATAAGGTTATTGATTGATTAACTAACCATGCCCATGCTATCAATTACCATCCCTAGATTAATAAAATATTATTATTATTATTATATTCTTTTTGGCCAAATATACAATATTATTTGATAATAAAAAGATTTGATTACAATAAACACTGAAAGACAATCTGAAGAGTATGTTGTGTAAAACACCCACATCTTGATTATTGTATGTGTTTTGTAATTTATCAATACGCTTGTTATTTTAAGTATAGAACAAATCTACGAGAAATTTGACGGTTCTAAAGAATTAATTTTGTACTTCTTTTAGCTAAATAAAAAAAATTAGAGAACATCATCCACTCTTGATTTTATGTTTTTTTTCTTTAATTTTAGAATTTTTATCGTTTTATTCAAAGGGAAAAATATTAAAATGAGACTTAAGTAATACACTTCTTAATTATTAAATTTACTGTTTAATGGATTTTAACCTTTCCCTACATCAGCAGAACTTTCAAGGAAGCTGATTCAATCCAGTGACATCCCTTGTTTCCTGGAAACTTGCAGGCCGCGGCCCCTCTAGCCTCTAGTAGAGAACCCCCTATATATGGCCCTCATGGAGAGCTAACTCATTCATAAAAAAAAAAAACTCAGCACTAAAACTCCTTATCTTCAGCATCCACACCAACAAGCCTACTTGACACAAAATCCCCAAGAAAAAACATGGCTTCCTTCTCCAACTTAGCTAAATTTACAGGTTGTTTCTCTACCCAATCAAGCAAGGTTATATGTGAAAAGCAAGTGGCAAAGAACAGTCAAACAAAGAAGAGCATGGACATGGTGAAGGGAAATTGAAGAAAGAGAACACAAGCAAGAGGAAGTCTCCTCCCATACCTATGACCTATTTCCCCATAGGATCAAGACCCTCACTTATGTGATTCAAGTTCTGCTTATTTTTAACATGAAGCACATGTTTGTAGTCATGTTTGATTCGTTTGTTTGTATTAGTATGCTATATACTTGATTCTTTTTAGTTATTTAAAGCGATTTTTTCTTTTTTTGAATTCGAGTTGGTTTAAGATTGGAGCTTACATGACCTATTTTCTTTTTTTTTTTTCCTTTTCCACTTTGATTTTGCTCATATGTATTGAAAATTATATAGGGTTGGCAATTTAGGTTAATATGTGATGCCTAGCACGTATTTGCATCTAAATAGGTTTATATTATTGGAGAACTTCGACCCATAACATAATCTAAACTATTAATACACGTTTAAAAAACTAAACCAGTAACCATACTCGATTAATATATCTGTACGGGTAGTGCATGTTCATCGAGAAAAGAAATAAACATAATATAGTTATTATACTCAAAAAAGGGGGGAAATTAAAGTCTGTAAATACGCAATGACTTAAACATAAGAAATACAATTCTATATAAAGTTTATACCAAACTGAAGTCGATTTAAACATATACATAACAAAACATATATTAATATACCAAAACCCACAAGTTCTCACTTTCAATATTGTTTTATATGATAAAATTTACAAACATACTTATATATCATCATATTACAACTTGATTGAATTTTTGACAAATTATTAGACTACACTTAAGACATACTTAAACATATTTTGCTAATTCTATTTGACAATACCCCTATCCTAGGGTAGCCACCTGTGAATAAGGTAGCACA
Organism: Combretum micranthum; assembly: GCA_024138025.1. Lineage (NCBI taxonomy): Eukaryota > Viridiplantae > Streptophyta > Magnoliopsida > Myrtales > Combretaceae > Combretum > Combretum micranthum. The sequence goes on from JAMXBD010000592.1 coordinate 584,579, forward strand.
AGGTTTAGGTTTTTGAGGGATATAACCTCTTTATTTATTAACACTTGAATTAGTGTAGTTATGATAGCTTTACATAACTTTTAGTTTTCTATATATAAGAGTTAGTTGATTTCTAACAAAACGTAAAGCAAAAACAAAATATCAATTCATTTCCTCTACTACTGGCTTAACTCTCTCTTCTCAATCAAGTTTTTTTTTTTTTTTTTTCCAATGCTTAGTTTCTAGATGATATCAAAGTTGGAAGTGGCATATGTTCTTTTGCATGTTCTTCCTTCGTTTTTCTTGATTGGATGTAGGAGAAGAGTTTAACACAAGCATGAATATCGATAGAATTAGTAGCCATCCATATTTTCTTTCTGGAAGTGATTGTCCAAGTTTAACACTTACAAATGTTCTTTTCAATGGCTCGAATTTCTTAAATGTGAGTAGATATATCAAACTAACTTTAGCTGCTAAAGTGAAATTAGGATATATCAATGGAACATGGGTTAAATCGATTTCTAATCCAATTAATGAATAAGCATGGTCTAGGGTTGATTCAACGGTTAGATGTTGATTACTCAATTCCATGAGTAAAGAGTTGGCTAAAGGCTTTGTTTAGGCACAATCAACTAGAGAACTTTGGATTAATATTTGTGATCATTTTGGTTTGTTGAATGGTCCCTTACTCTTTCAATTATAAAGTGAGATTGTGAATTCTAGACAAGGAAACTTGAGTGTTGCAGCTTATTTTAATAAGCTTTAATGTCTGTGGGATGAATTGCATGATCTTTGCAAATTACCTACTTGTTCTTGTGGGGCAATTGAAAATTGTGAATGTTCTTTGATGCAAAATATGTCTAAGATTGATAGTTGAAATAAGCTGGTACAATTTTTTATGGTATTAAGTGAAGTATATGAGGTAACTTGGAACCAGATATTGTCCATGGAACCTTTACCAACTGTAAATAAAGCATATTATTTGAATAGAGAAACAAAAGGAGGTGACTTCCACTTCTTTCATGTCCGATTATGATGCTACTTTTGCTATGCACAATCAACGGAGAATGACTTTTGATGATTTTAAGGATAACATAATAAATCTAACCGAGTTATTTGAAGTCATTGCAAAAGAAATGGTAAAAAGTGTTCAAATGTTTTTTGAAATTGTTGGTTATCTTGAGTGATATCGATAAGGACAATTCAAGCACGAGTCTTAGATTATTGCACATGTGGAAAGCAAGGCGGTTGCTGATAATGCTTTATTAGAAATAGCTCCTTCAACTATCAGTACTTCTTTTAATGTAGATTCACATGTTTTAAATCAAATTTGCAAAGAAGTTGTTAAAGTGTTGAAGGATAAGCAAGAATCAGAAGATACACATGCTTCTTTTATGACTGTTTAGGTATGTCTTCTAGTTTTGCCACTTATAGTGAGGATCGTTCCCAGATAGTGGATATGGGAGCAATTGACCATATTATACCATACATGCATTACCTATCTAATATACAAATACTTCATGCGCCAGTTCACGTAAAAATGCTTGATGGAAGCACTTAATTGATTAAAGACTTGGGCTATTCAGTCTTAAATAAACATATTACCCTTACTCGAGTCTTTTATGTCCCTAATTTCACTCATAGCTTTATTTCCAGGTGCAAGCTATTATTTGATCATTCTTTGACAGCTACTTTCACAACTAATCATTGTATTTTTCAAGACTTGATCTCTAAAGAAGTGGTACTTGAAGTTGGTTGTCAAGGTAGTCTTTATGTACTTAATACTTTAAAGCATGTCACTTGTTCTGTTGACTGTAATCTGTCTATACTTTAGTGTATTTGACCCTTCTTCATGATAGATTAGGACATATGTCAGTTTCCAAGATGAAACATTTATCTCTTTGTAAACACATAAACTTCAACAATTTTCATTATGGATCCTATTTACTTGCTAAGGCATGTCATTTTCTTTTCCTTCTCAATCCACAAATTTCTTACATGCTTTTTATTTGTTACACGTTGATATATGGGGTCCCTACAATACTCCTTTAACTAGTGCTAAGTTGTTCCTTAGTATTATGGATGATGTAACTAGATGCATTTAGATCTATCTTATGTCATGTAAAACCCAAACTCTATCTCATTTAACCACCTTTATTGCCTTTGTTCAAAACCATTTTCGTGTTACTCCCAAACACATCCAAACTGATAATGGGATGGGATTTCTTTTCAATGCTTGTCAACATTTGTTCAACACATGGCATTTTACATCAAAATCCATTCCCTGTACACCACGACAAGATGGTCTTGTTGAAAGAAAGCATAGGCATCTTTTAGACACTACAAGAGCTCTTGGCTTTCATGCTAATCTTCCTAAATTGTTTTGGGAAGAATGTCTTTTAACTATTACCTACCTTATTAATTGAATGCCTATGGAATTACTAGGATACTAGGATGGAAATCACCTTATGAATTGTTACATCATATACCACCTTGTTATACAACTTTAAAGGTCTTTTGTTGTCTTACCCATGTTCATTATCTCAAGTCTAAGGATAAATTTGATGCTAGAGGAAAGAAGTATATTTTTGTTGGGTATCCTTCGAGTCAAAATGGATATAAATTTTTTAATCTTGAGACTTGTATCCTCTTTGTTCGTAGAGATTTTTTTTTTTTTTGAACATGTCTTTCCTTATCGCTCTTCAAAACCTTCAATCTTATCCTTTGACAATTATGAGTCTTTTCTTTCTGTTTCTATTCCCGACACAGAAGATTCTATTCTTTCTTTACCTTGTGATAATACTATTCTATCTTCTTCAAGTCCTTCCTATACACAATATTCTGATATAGAACAAGTCATTAGGAAATCAAGTCATTCTCGCAATCATCCACAATGGCTTGAAGATTTTGCACATAATATCACTCATGATAAGACAACTTCTTTTGTTACTTCAAGTGCTTCCTCTTATATTCTTTTTAACCTTGCTTCATATACACATTGGCCTCCTGATTTTATATGTTCATTAGCTAATGTACTTATTGTTAAGGAACCTTGCAACTATAATGAGGCAAAGGATGATTCTTGTTGGGTTGAAGCTATGAATCAGGAGTTGTTGTCTTTAGAACAAAATCAGACTTGGATAGTTATTAATTTGCCACCTAATAAACAAACCATTGGATCTAAATGGGTATACAAGATTAAGTATAATCCCAATAAGACTATCGAATATTATAAAGCTCATTTAGTGGCAAAAGGTTGCAATCAAATTGAAGATATTTATTATACTCACACGTTTTCTCATGTTGCTAAGTTAACTAATGTGAGTGTAGTTCTTACATTAGCTGCTATTAAAAAATGGCATGTTCACCAACTTAATGTGAACAATGCTTTCTTGCATGGTTCTTTTAATGAGAACAACTACATGTGTCCACCGATGGTTATGCTTTTGCTAAGAAAGGGTAGGTTTATAAGTTTGTTAAGTCACTCTATGGACTTAAACAAGAGTCTAGATAATGGAATGTTGACCTTAGCTATTTTATTTTATCCTTGGGTTATACTCAATCCAAATTGAATTATTCTTTATTTAGTCATAAGAAATCACATGGTTTCTTAATATTGCTGGTTTATGTTGATGGTTTACTACGTTGGTGATTCATTGATGATATTCTAGCAGTTAAACAAGCTCTTCATTGCGTCTTTACTATCATGGATCTTGGAGAGATCATATTTTTTCTTGGCATTGAGGTTTGTTGGTTACGTGATGGTTTCCTCTTGAATCAACACAAATACTTGATGATGTTGGTTTAACAGGTGTTAAACTTGCTAAAAATCCAATTTCTCCGGGTTATGTGATAACTAAAACTTCAAGTGCACCTCTTGTGGATCCAACTCCTTATAGATGTATTTTTGGTAGGTTATTATGCTTACGCATTACTCAACCATATTTGAGTTTTGCTATTAAAAAACTTAGCCAATTTGTGTCTCAACCTTTTCAATCTCTTATGGATGTTGCTCTTAAAGTACTATGCTATATTAAGGGAACTGTTGATGCTAGTTTACATTTGTTGATGGGAGTTCTTTATCGTCGAATGCTTATTGTGACATAAATCGAGGCGCATGTCTTGATGATCATCAATCATTGTTGCTTTTTGTGTTTTTCTTGGTCATTCACCTATTTCTTGAAAGTCCAAGAAATAGCCTACCATTGCCACTTCCTCTGGTGAGGCGAAATACCGGACTATTTCTTTTCTTGTTAAGGAATTGTTGTGGCTATCATTCTTATTCAAAGATTTGGATGTTATCTTCCCACTTCCCATCTTGATTTACACTAACAGCAAATATGTTAAACTTATTGCTGAAAATCCTTACATTCATGGATATACGAAGCACGTTGGTTTAGATGTTCATTTTGTTCAGGACCATGTCTCTTTTGATCTACTTTCAATTATTCATGTTTCCTCCCATGATCAACATGCTGATTGTTTGACCAAAGCTACTAAGGAACCTTCTTTGTCTACTTTTGTTTCCAAGTTAGACATGTTATCATGGCCAACTTGAGGGGGAGAAGGGTATTAAGAGATATAACCTCTTTATTTATTGACATGTGGATCAGTGTAGTTATGTTAGTTGTACATAGCTTTTAGTTTTCTATATATTAGAGTTAGTTAGTTCCTAAGAATGTCAATTCAATTCTCAAGTAACCTTAAGGTTTAGGTAGTTTTGTTGCTGTTTTTGTTTTTATTTTCTTTTTTTTTCGGTTGTTTTTTTTTTTTAATTTAATGTTTGTTTCACATGTGCTACTTAATCTTCAATATTTGAATTTGAGTGTTTAAGCCTTTATATATAAAAAAATAATTTAAAAAGATAAAAAAGAACGATATATATAATCAAGGAAAAATCATGAAACAATTTATTTTCATTTCTTTTTTAATCTACATACAACCTTAATATTAAAGATAAATATCACGTAAAGATTAACTTATGAAAGAAGCATTTACATATTATCTAAGTTATTATTATAGATGTAGGGTTATAAATGATGTCACATCATGCATGTTGCTTGTGCCTCATGCTGCATATGAACTTAGAGGCTAATGCGTGGATGACACAAAATACAGAGAGGAGTTTGGAGGAAATCAACAAGAAGGAGAAATAGGCGGTTTCAATAGCTCAAAGACACATGTACACGTGAAAGAGTTATTTAATGGCAACCTCATTATTCTAATTGAGACAATACGGTGTTGAGCTTAAATTGCACGTAAAGTTTCAAAAGTCAAGCTTAACCAAGCTTAAAATTTTTAGTTTGAAGTTAAATTAGAGTGGCACCATAGAACTCAAGCTTGACTCAATTGGATTTCTTAGACTCGATTTATTTAAAAAAATTCTAGTTAAAATAGTACTAATATCCAATAACGTTTGCACTCGATTCATGTTCAATTAAGCTTGCAAGTTATTTAAGCCAAATATTATATAACTCGAATAGTTCGAGTTCAAGTTCAACTTAACATTATTAAACAAAACTCAAGTAAAAATTATGTTGAAGTCGAATAGCTTGTGGATTGGTTTGGTTCACTTACACCCATAAGTATGGATTGTTAGTTCCTCATTGAAGCTTAGTTGATCTTTGAGAGTAGAGAATTCATCATATTATTATTTCTTTAATCTTTAGAGATTCTTTTAAAGTATTAAATGAGGAGATACGATTGATTATTCATAGATTACTTAGCATTAGTACATCCATTAAATCATATTGATGATCAATTTATAAGATTAAGTTTACTCATTAAAAATAGAGTTATATAAATGAGCATACTATGGGTTAACGTCAATGGCCCTGCCTTAATTGAGTGCGAGACTAATTGAAAGAATTTAGGGGATGGGAACGATCCCTCAACAATAGATGTATTGTTTCTGCTGTACAATGAATTATAAAATCAAATTTTCAACATTGACTTTGTTCGACTAACTATGTAGTTGCACTAGCCTCTGTAGTTTTCTTCTTGACTTTGGTTTTATCCATAACATGTGAAAATACAACATCTATGACTTGGTTCACAAATGCATAATATTTGAAGGAGAAATGATTAAGCAAGGCTAGACGAGACTACATTTGCAAATGAAATTTACTTTTTTCCTAGTTAAAGTGAGTCCAACTTAAAGTCTTCTACACCTAACATAAGTTAACTATATAAAAAATTGTTCAACTACTCGAAAACATATAGCCCATTTGATCAGTCATTACATATATAAATAGAGGGACAAATAAATATGTGAGGACAATGCATAAATAAAATAATCAAAATGACTCAATTAAGTTTATGATGATATTGTGTAAGAAAATTGAAAAATTACAAGAACTTAAATTACCAAAATAACAAAAACTAATAATAATCAAAGTATAAACCAACATGAATAAAAATGGGGAAATTGCAAATTTACCCTCTAAACATATTATATATATCGGATTTACCCCTTAAGCTTTCAAAGTGAGCCTTTTGCCTTTTTAAACTTTCAAAAATTAGCACAGTTAAAGATACGTAATATTTTTAGTTGAAACAAGATGGGGAAGAGTTGTGAAATACCCACTCGATCTTCATCTTTGTGTGAATTCACTCTATAAACTTTCATCTATGTGAAGATTTAGCAACACGTAACCCCAACAAATCCGCCCCTCCCTCCACCCACCCCCCCCCCTCCCCCAACCCAAAAAAAAAAAAACTCATGGAAAGTATTAATTATGCTTGCAAATTTGCCGAGCTACTCAAACTTGAGATGAATTTCAATTACCTAAACAAGCCACACTCGAGCTTCAATTCAGACTCGCAAGCCAACTTGTAAAGAGTCTCATTTAAACTCCTGGGCAAGCTCGCAAGTAGCTTTGTCAATAAGCTCATTAGTAAATTTATAAGTTCTGTGTTTATTATATGTTAATAAATCAAAACAACTAAGCTAATTTCTATTAAATATAAATATATATAAACATTTAGTAATTCTTATATATTATTTTTAGGTTGAAAAAAAATGGAAAATGGGCTATTTAAATGATTCAAGCTCGAGCTTTGATTTCAAGTTTGGTAAAAGCTTGTTAGGCTTGATAAAAAAGATCAGTTCGAACTCAAGCTGGATTTGTGCATGAGCTAATAAGTGTGTAAGAGTTTCACATTTATTTTACATACATATCACACTCTTATGCATGTTTTGGCACTTTATTTGTGAAATTATGCAATAAATTGATGAATTGCATGTTATTGGATCATTTGCACATAAATAGTTGAAAAAAGGATCAAAATAAAGCATAAATAGCATGCATGGATTGATATACTTGTATATTGAGTCACATTTTGATGAGTAATTTTCTTCAAACTTATAAAAGGAAAATTCTTATTGCTTTTGTCTTGGTAATTGATATTTGTTACGAGAGTCGTGCAGAAGAGAGTAAATTTGGAGTTGTGACATAGGTTCATCAGATAACGAGCTAGTATTCGTAGTAGCATTGAAGCTACTCTTTAAACCCAAGCTCAAATCAAACCAAGCTAGAGCAATCTAAAAGAGCTTCTACACTAAACTCCATTATCGAGCTCTAATTTTTACTCAGTGATCGAGCAACTACAAATTCAATGATAGCAGCAACTAATGGATAGTCTGATTGAATGCACAAACAACACATGAAGTGTGCACTTAACATTCCAAGCTCACACTTCAGCAATGGTAGGAGTTGCAACAACTGAACTAACAAAAGATAATAGAATAGATCAATTTGTGCTAAGCTTTTGAAAAAAAAAAAACGAAGCTGCAATTTCACAACAAGACAATCTTAATACTATTTGGTATATTTGACATATCTCTCTAATTCAAGCTCCTAATGAGATGATTCAAAATGGTATAGAAAAATAAGACAAAGATCCATAACTTTCATGTTTTAGAGTTGGTGAAACTAGATTCAAGGTAAAAAAGAAGCATTGTGAAGTTACTACACGTGTAGTGTGGTGTTTCATTTGCAGTTTTGATATAGTTTTGAAAATTATGCATATTTTTTCTCATCCAGTCTCTAATTGAGGAAATTCAAAATTCTAAAAAAAGAAGAGAGGGGATTTGCAATTTTCATGTTTTGAGCTTTGGTGATTTTTAAAAGCATAATGGGCATAATCTAGCGTGAAGTGGTTGTATTTACACTGCTAATGTTTTGATCTGGAATAATAATATAGGAGCTTAAGATTGAGAAAATCTTGGACACATGTAACATACTCTTAACTTGTAGATTATAATGAACCAATCCTTATAACACTAGATAGATCTACAATAGAAGTGCACTCCATTAGAACTAAAGAGTTGCAATTTTGTAAAAACTAGCAGCAATAGTAATACACCAAAGTAACTAATTATTACAAACATCCAATTCATCATGAACTTGCTATTGCAAATCCAAATTCCAACTAGAAACAAATATGAGCTATTGACTTAAGCACTTAACAGTAACATGAATGACACTACTCGAGCAACCATAATAGCCACCAACAAGCTTTATACTAAGCACCTAAGGTCAGTAATGGAGCACCTAAGAGGCTGCTACCAAGCCACAAAGATGAGTAGCCACAATCCAAATATAAACCAAACAACACTTTGAAGAAGAGTTATGGCTCTCATTAACCAGTATCAGATTTGAACTTAAGTTCCCACATCATTTAGAATCTAAAGAAATTCAATGGAGTAGTTTTCCATGCTAGAAAGCTGAAGCATTACTTCTCAAAAGATAGACTTAAGTGCTAAATGGCCATTTATAAGACAAAGTTACGATATTATTTATTTATAAAAGGTTGCTTTGCTATTTTTTAAATGAGAAAAGGGCTCATTCTTTTAACTTAGCGACATGATATACATGTGTGAAGGCTCTTATTTTAGACTTGCTCGGGCATCATTTGTTTCTTTGTGGAATTTATGGAAGCTCACTCCTATTCTCATGGTTAGTCCATGTCATGTAAAAAGTTTAAGGAAAAAGACACACCTCAGAGAATAGAGGAGAGACTCATACAAGACAGAGAGAACAGAAACTTGTGTAGAATAGCACAGTAGCTCTTTTTACTTACATTTTTCTTTTGATTTTGTTGGGATTCCACTTCAGGATTAAGTTGAAAACATTATTTGTATATGGATTTGAGGACGGGATCTTAATACATGGTGATTTCATTTCTTTTGTTTAATGTCATGTAATGGATGTTGTTTGAAACTTTTTTTATACAATTACTAAGGTTTTGAGTTGATGTTCGGGTTAATTTAGTTGATGTTTATTGTTGTTGATTGATTTCATGCTCGTTGTCAAGTTATTAATGTTAACTCACCGAATATGTATTTTGGGTTGATATTGGATACATGTTAAATTAGGATTGTAATTGAGAAATTATTTTCTAATCAAATATGTGAATAGCTAATTTGGATTAAAAAACACATGGAAATATGGGTTCAATTCAATTAGGGTTTAAAAATTAGAAAGGATTTGTCAATTGGTCAATTTTCTAGAAACATGAAAAATTGATTGGTTAATTTAGGGTAATTACTTGCTTTAAGAAAATGAGTTTTTACTTGGTACATATTGAATGAAACTACTGAACCCATTATCAATTTGGAATTGTAAGCACATTTTAATTGATAATGGATATTCAATTATTTCGAATTAATTGGCTCTATACCGAATTCAATTCTAGAGCTTGGAAATCTCAAATTTTTTGTGAAGTAGTCTAATTTTTCTTTTCTTTTTTAATTCAACAATCAAACTTATTAGTTTACATAACTATGAAAAGGACTAATATAGCTGAGAGCTAGCCCTCATTCCTTATGAAACACGACCTTGACTCACTATATTGTCATGACACAATTCACTTGCTAGATTTACTCACTTTGAAATTGATTGTTACAAAATCGTGTAACTGTTGATATTTTTCAAAGTTTTAGGTGACAAATAGTAAGTCAAGCTTGAACTCAAAATAAAAGTCATTTAGCTAAACGCGTTGAACTCAAGCCTAAATTTTATGATCGATAAAAAGCTTAGCTTGAACTCAATAATTTTTAAATGAGTTGAGCTTGAGCCTTCAAAAGCTTAGGAAAATTGGCTCATTTGCATCCCTAATTGTGCTTAACGGTACTAATTTTGAAAGTTTAAGGGTTTAAAAAAGTCACATTATAATTTTGGGGTAAATCGGCATATAGGTAAAAGTTTAAGGGGGTGAATTTGCAAATTCCCAAAGATAAAGAAGATATATATATATATATATATATAGAGAGAGAGAGAGAGAGAGAGAAGAAAATATGGTCCAGGTTTAAATGGATTTAGTAGTACATATAAATATTATTAAAAGTTATGGAAATAAGGATTTCAACTATATGACTGGTATTGATATATCACACGTTAATTAAAAATAATAAAAACTTATAGTCTTGTCGATTATTTAAGCCTCGAATTCATACTCAATCATGATTGCACCACTCAAATACTTAATATATCAATTACCATACTTATTTTAATAGTTAAATGATCGACTAGACAATCCTATTAACAGGATCGTTAAACTTCACTTGCTAATATGGATCATGATGTGCATGTACCACATCAATTAAGGAAGTTATAAAATGAACATAATAATATCTTTTATTTGTACTAATTTTAATAGGTTTAATATTGCATTTAATAAACAAAATTTTTCCAAATGTACTATTAAGTAACTAAACTTCAAACTAGTCAATTTAGTATCTAAGTAAAGTTTTCATGTTCATTAATGTTCATTCTGTAACTGTATTAGCTAAGATAACACTTCAAGCGAGTAAGGGAAGAGACATATGTGAAGTAACCGATAAAAAACTAGAAGACTGAATAACTAAGTGTGGCTTAATACAAACATTATGTTATACAATTAAGTGGGTCGATTAACTCCCAGCAACTTCAGTGTATGTGTTAATTTAACCAACTTAATTGTTTAATTTTTGTAATAGTTTTTCTATTGGATACTTGGCATGTTTCACTTCTCCATTTGCTAAGAGTGTCATTGTAGCAAAATAAATATGGAAACTTTGATTAAATATTAAAGCAACTATTTTAAATTTTATGTTATTAATTATACAATAGGAGATAGTTCATATATGACATACGTGATATTAACCCATTTTAGTTACGTTTGCCCTCTTTATACGGTTAAATTCTTTCATTCTCTATTTGAATTTTAAGAACGATGTTCATCTTTAGATGTGTAATTTTTCTTTTAAAAAAAAACACGGAAAATGAAACTATATCAAATAAGGTAGAATTATTTTAGCTTATTTGATGTCATTATTTTCATCTCTTTGGTATCTTTTTAATATGAAACCCCATTATAATCGTACCTTACCCAATAGGTACTGAATCCAAGTTTTTGAACTAAAACCTACATTATAATGCTATAGACACTAGAATTGCCTAGGGTCCTATACCATATAACCTATAAATTGTTTTGTTATCTTATTATAATGATTAAAATCTTTTGGTAAATTTTTTAATAACCAATCAATGTTTTCATGATATTTTGTTTATCCAAATCACATGATGGGTTGCATTATAACCTAGATTTTTTATATTTATTTATTATTTTCAGTAGAACTTTAAAGATAAAAGTATAATATTGTTTCGTATTTATCATTAGTAGTTAATGGTTTTAATAGAGTTACTATAGAATATTTTGGAGTTGTCAGCCTGCACACTTTAAATTGCAGGTTTTGAGGTGTGTATAGGTTTTGAGATACTCTATTCGTACTCTACTTTATGAGAAAGGTTAAAGAAAATTATCCATTTACCCTTACTTTTATACCTAAAGAAGTTTTTATAAAATACTATAAAGTTATGTTTATTTACCCTTTATTTCATCAATATTTTTATAAATAAAGAAAAACAATAGGAAAAAGAAAAACCCATTTTATTTTTATTTTTATTTTTCTAGTAAAAAATATATTTTTTTGAATTTTTCCTTAAGAATATGTGAACTCTTGCTTCCCAACTCCCGTACTCGGATTGCCCTCTTATTTGATATTTAACAACTACAATACTTTGGTAATATCATTAGATTGTCTTGACAATATTTAACAAATACAACACTTCTACGATAACAATATTGAAAAGGTCTAAGAAACTATTTTGAACTTCTTTTTAGTATTTGATGCAACCAGGCATTTGACTTTGTAAAAATATTATCATGATACTCTCTCATGATTGCAAATATGATGGGATTGTGTTTAGGGCTGCAAGTCAATCGAGCTACTCATGAGTTACTCGAGCTCGATTCATTTGAGGCCTAACTAGGCTTAACTAGTTTAGCTAAACAAGCCAAGCTTGAACTCCAACTCAAGCACATTTAACTGAGTGAGTTGAGCCTAAACTTTTTTTTAGATTCATTAAGAGCTTGTGAGTTAGGTTCATAAATAGGCTTGTTAAGGACTTATTTAATTAATATACTAATACTATATTTCAATATAATATTATTTATATTAATATAATGTTATAAATATAACTATATATGATTATTTACGCAAACGAGTCAATATTAAGCTCATTTAGCTAAACTAGCATGACCTCGAACTCACAAATCCCTAATAGATTTAGTCTCGAGTCTGTATGTTTTAAGCTTATCAAAAGCCTAGCTCGTCTCAAGCTCATTAATTTTTCAAATAAGTTGAGCTTGAGCCTTTAAAAACTAGGTTTGACTTAGCTCGTTTGCACCCCTCATTAAGTGGAGGTGATGGTGGAAGATCATGACAAAGACCGACTACTAATACTAATGATTGACAATCATAAGAAGTGTAAATGAAAAATAAGAAAATTGATTTTCTCCATACAAAAATGAAAATCAATCTTTCTGATTTTCTATTTATATTTTTATGTATGATGATTAATGATCACTATTTACTACCAATGTCATTTATCTCCCACGATTACTTGTTACTAAAATCACTAATAATCTTCTTGTAATTAATACAATAATAGTTGATAATTATAAGATTTAATTATAGTAAATATATATGTATAAAAGCCTAATTCTACATTCTCTACAAAGCATATGCATCTTAATTATTACATAGCATATTATATATTATACTATTACTCTCGTTATTGGTTAATACTGAAGACGTCTTTCTATCTAAACATCTCTCTAGGTCAGATCCGAAATGGAACCCAATCCAGTAGAGCGAGTTTGATCTGCCAAGTGGACCCGTTGGATTCACAGGTCCAAATCGAGTCCTATAGGAGGATCCATGGACCCAGTAGGTCCTTAAGGGTCTGCTCTTGAAAATTAAAAAATCAACATATGTATTAAAAGGGGGATAGGTCAAGACGATCCGACTAATCTTGGGACTTGTTCCATCTCTTTCGGGATAATTCTAGATCCCCTTTGTTTTTGTACTTGAACCCGGTGGATTGAGTCACAGGTTGATCCAACCTGTTTCGAGGAGATTTTTATTTCTATCTATAAATTTTGGTTGTCATAAGAGTAAGACAAACAACATGATCCACTTAAATTAATATAATGTAGAAATACTAAAAGCGGCTTTTTCTTTTTTTTTTTTTTTTTTCCGGTTTTCCTTTACTTTTATTTTCCCAAAACACTTGAGGGTAATACATGCGTAGTTGATAAGTTTGTGGCTGAAGTAGTTTTTTCACTGGACACATCATTAAGACAAAGTCCACAAATGTAGCAGTTATCCTCCGTTTCTTCCTGATCAGAACAAGTCCCAGCATCGATCATTACATATGTAGATAGAAGGACAATAGTAATGGCCTGTGGGAAAAAACAGAATTTACGACGACATGCGAGTCTTATTAACTACGGCATATGGTATTTCGATGGCTTGAATAAATTAAAATTTGAAATCTTAGCCCTCAAAAATAGGTAAAAATAAGACCATATCAAATTCTATCACCGCAAATTATAAAACTATAGAATCGCTAAATCATAATAATACATACATCAAATGATTTATTACTAAATTAAGATCTAATTTTGCACATGATTACTCTAATACCACTTATTAAAATAATTATTAGATTTTCATATGCAAATAAATTCAAGATCTCATATATGAAATTAGGGTACCATGAATAAAATTTGATAAGTGCGGAAAGGTATCAAAATCTATAGTAAGATTAAGTCTTTAAGTTTTGAGTATTATATGCTATTTTGTTTTTTTTTTTTTTTCCCTTTTCACCGATGGAATGTGCAGAATGTAATAGAATAGAAAACCTCACTGCGTAGACTAGCATCTCAACCCTGTTTATAGCATCTACTATTTAATTTCAATATGGCCATTATAATATGACCATAATATTTAATGAAATATATATTGAGTTTCTACATTAATACTCATACTTAAAAATCCAAAAATTAATTTTAATACCCTTACCCACTATTAACAAAGTTATCATTTTTATTGAAAGAGGCTTTTTTTATTTCAATTAGACATATATGATATTCAATTAATTATTGGCCCACAAACTTAGAAGATTTATTCCTAAGTTATAAAATGATATAATTTTCATAAATACAATTAAAAAGATTAGTGAGTCTTCCCTAAAGGCATTTCTCATTTATTAAGTTGAAAAGATCATTCAGCCATGTTGTGTTTTTGCCAATCTTTTGATTACCCTTTGGAGACTCTTCATGAGTGTCTTATAAAACCCTCTACAATCATATACTCATAATTATGAAAATATTAGATTTATATCCAAATAATTACAATTTATATATCAATCATACATTTTCATAAATTGTTGTAAATATTACATAATTACTATTTGTTAATTTTAAGAGTCTTTATATTTGTATATGAAATGCTAGATTATACAGAATATATAGTTGAATAAAAGAATGACAAAAAGAAATTAAGTAATGAAACTATGACTAACCAAAAAAATTTAAAATTTACAAATCATAAAAAGATATTACGAATGACAAAAAATTTCCAAAACAATATATAATATCATATAAGGGATTTAGGTGGTTGATTGCGGATGATTTCCTATATGTGCTTATATTTTAGTTGTAACTACATTATTGGAACATCATTAATCATATTTGCAATTCAATTAGCGTTTGTGGTTTTTTTCACTGCACATATATCTGAAAGGAGTTAATAGATCTGTCTTAATTTATTTTTTCAAAGATAACTTCCTCCTTCCTTTTTTCAAATCAGTTCAGAATGTGCTGTTTGTCCAGTTGTCCTTAAACTAAATTATAGAAGCCATAAGGAAGCTAAAAGCAGAACTATGAGAAGTTACTTTTTTAGCGATAAGCGGAGTTACTTGGTTTCTATGCTTTATAGCTTAAACATTATTTGAAGTGACGAAATGACTGGTTTAAAACTCACAAATATAAAGACTCCTAGCGTTTTTTGGAAAAAGAAAAAAAAGTACTCCCAATGCTTCTATCCCTCT